>VZRR01003986.1:319888-359932 GCA_013398015.1 Oreocharis arfaki | reverse complement strand
TAAAAAAAAAAAAAAAAAAAAAAAAAAAAAAAAGAAAAAAAAACCTTCTGGCACTGATTGAGTCTTCTTTTAAAAACCCTGTCTATCACTTTCCTCACATGAATACATATATGATGTCTTGTACAAAAGCAAACACAGGGCATAAGAAAATGGATTGAAAATTGAAACACTGGTTAGTAAAAGCATTCAGTCTAATGAATGAAAGCCATGGTGAAAGAAACACAAGGCTTCGTGGACTGAAAGGTCAGAGAGAAAGAGCATGAGGGCACATAGCTTAGCAGATGATGGAAACAATATTTGCTGAGCTTTGCAAATAATTTTTTTCAGTACGGTAAAAATACCAATGAAATTTTTTAAAGTTTGCTAGCAATGAAGCTAAACATTTCATACTCCAATGATACTACAAAGAAAGGAGAAATAAATAAAATGACAGCAAGAAATAACAATTTTATGGCTTCTCCATGTTGTGAAGCTCTAGTTCCCTCACATGCAAATAAATTTACTACCTCTCCCTCCCTTCACACACACACATACCCTCATAAAAAGGTCAGAAGATGGTCTACAAATGGGGATTTTATGAAGGAAAATAAGGAATTGGAAATTAATAACGCACCTTCTAACCAATGGCTGGAGCTGTGTTTCCCCCCTCTCTCTTTCCAGCTCCACTCTTTCTTTACCCATCCAGCCATTGCTCTGGTTTTGAAAATGGATTAGCAGCTGTGACCACGGCAAATCTTTTACTCAAGACTTTTTAGGCACTCCTGCTGACCAGGAATAGCTGTTTTGTACTAAAAAAAGAGGTCTGTCTATACAAGCAATTGTAAAAGCAATAGAAATTTTTAGGTCTTAGAAATAACCCACATTTTTAAGACAGTGAAGTTAAGTTTTTCATTTACAAATGACTCTTTCAATTTTTTGCTGTAGATGATAGCATTGTTGCTTTTTTCTGTTTTTTGGTTGGTTGGGTTTTGGATTGGTTTTTGTTTCAGAACCAGAGATGAAACATGTTGGAGCGAAGTAAACAAAAATCACTAAAAAAGACTGTTCTTCCTTGTTAGGAAAGGAGGGTCTTTATCTGAATTCAGAATCAAGTGCAGTTTCAAGAATCTGAAAAAAGAACCCTTCCCAAAACAGAACTGCTGTCCTTCACACTGCCCTCTGGGCCACCCAGCAGTTTCCTTCAGTTCTTTCACCCTTTCCCACCCAGGTTTTAGAGAGCAGCTGTTTCTTGGCTCATCTCTCTCCTATGCACACCATCACTCTCCTGTAATGCTGTTAAATCCTTGGAGCACTGCTGCACTGCAATGCTTTTTACAAAGCAGTAGATAGCTCTTGATACTTTAAGGGCTTCCTTTGAAGGACAGAATTTTTTTCCTTTTAATACAAAAGACCTTTGACTTACATGTTAATTGCAACAGAAGTTAAAAGGAAATTAATATTAAATTCACCTCTAAAGTGAAATCTTTATAATCCGCTGAAGACAAACCACTTAAAAACATTTCATTCTTGATTTTCTTGAAGCAGCAAGTGCTAAGAGTGATAGCCTCATTGGCGAAACTACAATTGAAATTAATACTAGAAAGGAGACTTGAATTTGAGACATTCAAAAGAAACTAAAACCATAAAAAACCCACGTAAGGCTATTCTATATAACTTTTTCACTTGGAGTAATAATTCTTAGCTTGATTTAGAGGGTTTAACAACCAGATCTCAAAGTGTTTTCCTTGTTACAGGATGGAGATGTTTCCTGTGGATGTATACAATAAATCTAATTAGGCTTCAAATAGGGAAATGTTATATTGTATGAGATTTTAAATCCATCCAGATCAGTATCCTGCAGTTACTGCAGTGTAAGATATATCCTAAGAGGAAATCCCCCTGTCAGCCACTTCAAAGAGGGGAAAGTCTGTTAGGGTTGTGTATGCATGTGTTAATGTGCATGTATTAAACCTTGGAACAGGAACAAAACCTAGAAACCTTCATATTTACAAGGGAAAGGAAATTCCTTTTGTTTCTTCTCCTCCTCATGTCTGGGGGGAAAAGAATTCTGTTCAGTTTTTAAATAAAACATGAATCCAATTATTAGGCTCTTGAGAAGTCCTTTCCTTGCATCCCTGTTTCACAAACCAGGGAAGTTGGAAGCCTTGGGACTGTCACTTGGGTTTCCAGGCATATTGGGGTTCAAGGATGGTAAAACTACAAAAATGCTGGGAGTCTGGGCCAAAGAAGACTTTTACCATGTCATCTTAGAATCAGACCCCTGAGCTGAGTTCTCAAGCAGCTCAGGGTTGAATTAACAGGGTGCCAGGCAGGTTTTTGAAAGACTCTGGCTTATGTTTTTGAAACATTGCTTCATCAGATACTTTGCATACATGAATGTGTAGGACTCCAGTTTGCTGGCCTGCAGATAAACACAGGGTTTAATTCAGCTGGGTTCCTATGCAGTTCTTTTCCCCACGCAACTCTTGCCCCTCACTCTCTTATCTTCTATATGAAGGTTTCTTGCACTAGGACATTGAGAGTATGAAAAATAACCCTTTAAGTGACTGGCTGTGTGGCAGAGAGAGCACTGATGCCTGGCGTGCTGCTGTTACTAGTGATTTATTTCAAACTGAGCTGCCATCATAACTGAAGCATGCTAATCTGCTCGTTGCCAGTCAAGCTGGGATGGTAGGTGTGCTTAGACAAAATGTTTAGGAGGAATCGTTGACTCATGGCAATCTTTAGTCATTCTCTGAAATGATACTATTAATGTGTATGGGCTCAGCAGAGTACTTGTTTCTCCATTCTATTATCTCATTTTTACATTCAGTAACATCTTCCTTGGCATAGGGGGAGGATAATGGATTCATGATTGAGCTATCTGTTTGATATTGAATTTCTCTAAATCACCAAAACCTGTCATTTTCTAGTGTTGCAGGATTTGCTGTAGAAGATTAAATCTGGTTTGCTTTTGATAGCAATGGCAGGTTTTGGGTGCTTCAGATGAAGATTCAAGAATGGTCTGTAGGTGGTCTACACATGAGATTAATCTGACGTTCTCTTACATGACAAGAAAAGGCAATGGCAATCTTAAAGCCTGCAGCTACTCTGCTTTCAACATTATGAGGCTACTTAGAGCCAAGGAGAACATAATCCCATTGCCAGGTAATACAGGGATCTACAAAACATCCAAATATCTTTTCAAGGAAACAAGCATGGAGAATGCCTGTGACACCTATAGGGCTCTAAATCCAAGTTAAACAGCACCATATGAGAATTAAGCTATAGGTAATATTATTGTGATTAATATTATTTACAATGGCACCATCAATAACTTACTAAGGGGATGGTTGTGGCTGCTCTCGGTTGTATGAGGAAGCACACAAAATAATTTGTTCTGGAATCATAATGAGAGACAATATATCCTAAATTCCAGTGCTCTGTAAGGAGGAAATTCCACATTGCACTACAGTTGGCCCCAAGTTTTTTTGGCATCTCTTTAATCAAGACATTTCCAGCATGCAGCTGCTCAGACATTTTGTTTCAGCAGTAGAGGAACACTGGGGTACTGCTGCCTGTTTGATCCCAAGCATTATCCCAATATGATTCACATCATAAAGTGAGAGATGCCTCTGAAATGAAAGACCAGAGTGTTTTTGATTGCTCTAAGTTTTTGCATATGAATTTTTCTTTGAATTCAGCTTGTGACTACAACCCCATAGCACAACTCTCCCGATATATGTATATTAACAAAACATTTCCAGTACCAATGGATTTGCAGACCAGAATGGGATGCATCTCTTAGATACAGTGAAGAACCAGTGACCACTGTGTTAAGCACTGGTCTTTATATAGCACTTGACCTCTTCTGAGGTTTGTTCAGGAATTATGGTGAGGAAATATTTAAATATTTAGGGGGAAAGACAGTATCTTTCATAATTTTCACAGAAGCAGGAGGCTGCCAAAGTGGTGAACCTTTAGTGCCACAAATTCAAGACAGAAAACGAAGGCCTTTTTCCAGATTTGAACTGAGAGCTGTCCAAAACCATTCCAACAGCAAATGTACTCCCAATCATTCAGCTTCTATATTTTAGCCAGCTATATTCAGAAACTCTTAACAAACATCCTGGTGGGCCATTTTGTCTGTTTTCATGGATCATTGACTTTTTTTAACTTCAGCAGCATTGCATTATTTACGCTTTAAAATGTCTACCAGAGTTAAAAGCTTGTGTGACGGAATACGTGCTGTACTTACTAAGTTCCAGGACAAACAGTGGCACCTGTAGTTGAAGGGCATAACCGGATTTAAAAATAATATTGGCTAATTCAAGATATGGGCAAGAAAAACAAAGAAAAGAACAGAAGATGCAATTCACTAGGGGCAAGTGGAAGGTACTGCATATAAGCAGAAATAATCGGTTACACTGGCACATGATGGGGAACAGCTGCTTAAATAGCAGTTCTGCAAGAAATGATCTGGGGGCTACTGAAATTGAGCCAACAATGTCATGTTGCTGCAGGGAAAACAAACATTGTGGTGCATAAGCAGAAAGGTATTCTTGCAGAATAATCTTTTCCGCTCTGTTCAATACTGGTAAGGTCGCAGCTGACTACAGTGAGGGACAGAGACTCTTTGGGGGATGGGTACAGGGGACACTCCTTTTGTGGGGCTGTGTGGCCCCATCCCAGGCCATCAGGCACTTCTGTGGGTACAGAGATGTGCTGAGGCTGACACATCAGCCTGTGGACCTGAGGACTGGCATCTTACAGCCTTGCTGGGGAAGGGACTGATGTCCTCGAGATGGGCTGGATTAGGGTTCTGGGCCATGGGCCAAGGTTAGAGAGGCTCTGGGAGAAGTGCATCAGAGCCAGTAAAGAACTGATGATGACTTTGGGGGATGTTTGGGTGGATGGATGGGTACTTGTTCTGGGACACACATATCAAGAAATACTGGATCCTCCAGAAACAGTTATGAGAGACATCGATCTGAGATGCAGGCAATATAGCCAGCAGGAAAGTTTGAAAGAAACACTTGTTCGACTGTGTTAAGGTGCTGCCTTCAGATGTCATCTCCTAAAAAAATTACTAAAGAACAGTATTAAAAGAACAGTAAAGGAGCAAAGCAACACAAAGCAAGTATTAATGTTTTATAACTGTAGAGGATATTGCTATTCACGTATTTCTATCTGACTGATGTATATTCCACTAAAGAAAGAAAGCATTCAAACTGCATTAGTGATTTTCTGAAGTGTGGTGGATGTTACTTAGATGTGATGACACTTGTCATCACCATATGTAAACGTTATTTATAATGTATTCTTGACTCATTTTCACATTTGCATTTCAAAACTTCATTTATTCTGTGTTAATTTAAATTGTACATATAGCACGTAGCGGGGGACAAGCTAATTTCCTTTTAAAGAAACATCAGCTTCTAGGAGCTCAATTTTAACAATTTCTGCAGAACAGGGAGGAATTATTTTTTTATCCTTGATGGGCTCCCAACAGTTGGAATGCAGCTATTCATCTTTCTTCATTTCAACAGCTCAGAGTCATAGGTGGTGTACATTTGCTCTCATAATGCTCTGTATTTTTGCAGACCTCAATATTTTGTATGAAGTGAACATACAAGGCCACGTTCTCATCTCATTGAGACTCTCTTGACTCAGCAAAGAGAGAAGCTGGCAGAAGTTCAACCACTTCTCTCCAGTTCTGCTTGGCATAAGGCCAGACCAAACACAGTCACCCATCCTTGCACGGAAGGAGTCTAATACCCAGCAGGCAGGATTCAGCCTTCAGGGTGCGGTGTGTGTCAATGTATTTTGTTTCTTGCTGTATCTTAGAGCAGAAAGAATGACCATTGAGCCGGACTTCTTTCCACTGCCTCTCATTTGCTGTAGTGGCTCCTCAGGAATGGCAGAACAAAGGCTGCTCAATGGCAGTGCTGAATGCTTTTGCTCTTGTGAACTCACTTGTTCCCAAGTGAGCTCCACTGACACCTCTTCTGGTCTTCTCAGCAAAGAAAAGCTTGCTGTACTCTCCCGAGAAGCACTATTTTCACCCACAGAATCAATATATTCCACCTTACCAGCTTGTCTCCCAATTTATTTTTATAAAGCCATGGGGTATCGTTGCCATGCTGAACTCCAGGTGCCTGAAACTACTGAGTCCTGACACTGATATCCTTGAATGATTAATGCCATTACTGTCACTCTATGCTCTGAAACTCATTTGCTTGGACACTGTGGAACAGGTCTCCCATGCAGGCAGTGCCCATAACCAATGAAAAGGATGCTTCAAAGATAGAAAAGCTTTTACTGTGCTTTTGCAAAGTAAGAAGCAAAGCCAATTTTCCCTCATATTCTTAAGTGTGACATCAGGGAATGCTTGTGACTTGTGCATCTGTGTTTCAGCCTGGCTCCTCGCTGTACACTGGCTGAGAACACTCAAGGAGTGACCCACTGGGGTAAATCTTAATCTAGGAGAGAACTTCTATTTTGCCTCTTGCTTTTTAATTTGGAATGGCATTTCCCACAGAAGTGTACTAAGGAGGTGCATTCACATTTAACTTCTAATTCACCCCAGGATCGTGTAGCAGGTGTTACCTTCTTTTAATGTCTTCTTCAGTAGCTGATGGTGTGGTGGGACCAAAACACACACGGAAATTCTCACTCCAAGGGTCTCCTGAGTCATGCACTGATTCTTGTTTGAGTCCAGAAAAGGACAGAAAGAGAATGGCAGTGATAGCACCTAGGAAGATGGAGGCAATGCCAGACTGGGAACATCTTTTGTCCCTTGGGAGAAGCCAGTGCTAAGAGCTTCACAAGAGAAGGAAGTCAGCCATATGTACTTGAGCCACACTACAAGAAGTGAAGAAAAAAGCCCGAAGAAAAAACTCCAGACTCAACTGGACTCTATTTTTTTTCCTAGGAGAGGGAAAAACTCCTCTTTTTTTCTAGGAGAGGAATTTTGACGAAGGTGTGGAACAAACCACTGAAAGAGGTAGATCATAAGTGAGGAAATATCAGAAAAGTATGGCAAGTATTGCCCAAGACAGGAACTGCAGATAACACAAAAGAATAGTGCCAGTCACGTTTGACCAAAGACTATTTTTCCCACAAAACTCTACCAAGACAAGGTTTATTGACATTTCCTGTCAAAATGAGAAATTATTTCAAAGATATTCCTAGCAGGGCTCTAGTGGCTCAGTTACTCCTCTGAAATAAGGGAAATTAATCTCCTAATTGGTATTCTATCTGATGCAGAGGGGGATTTGAAGCTAAGTCTTCAGATGTGCTGCAGGCCCCTTATCACACAAGTGCTGGAAAAATCTCTGTCTGACCCACTAAGCGTAGAACCATTTACACAAACCAGTTATACAAATATCTGCTCTAAGAAGAGCATGAAACAAACCCACACAGAGCGATCCACTCTTTCCCAAATACGGGTGGCTGTGTCACACTGAGTTAGTGAGTACCAGGAGCTGCAGGCAAACACCTCAGTGCCATTTGCTCTGGCCCTTAGAATGCAGGCTTCATTCACTTACACTCTTGATTCACGTCATACACATAGTAAGGACTACCAAGATGATTTTGATAATGTCTTATTGGAAACCACTTCCCTCTTTGAGTCCTTTGGATGTAGGAAAACCTGCTGTGTGCCCTCACAAATTTTCCATTTATATTAGAGCAGCTGCCTCAGAAAAACAGAATGACCTTTATGTTCTTTTCCTCCCTAAAAGTACAGTGCAGCCAGAGGAATGCTGGATGGGCTGGAGACAGAAGAATTTATAGTGGTTCGTGCCACTAAGCTTGGTAAAAACAACAGGGATTATACATGCCTGCAGTGTCTTCCCCAAAATATAGCTTTGACATCAGAGGTGTTTGCTGTCCCCACAACAATTGGAAAGGCTTGAGCTGTACTGTATTAGGCCTTTGATTTCACTGCAATGACAAAGGTGAAATAAATGCATAATTCTAATGCACAGTAATAATAGCTTTAGTTGGATGAGCAGTAAATGCGTAGAATGATCCAGTAGGTGGATTCAGCAGAGCTGTGGAATCCTAAAAACACCAGAGGCAGATTTTCAAGTCAGCAGATTAAAGAAAAGAAAATATCATTATCTATGTCACAGTTACATTCTCCCACTTATTTGAGGAAGGCTGGTTCTTGGGATCTGAACTGCCAAGGCAGAGGAAACACTCAAGAGGCCCTTTGGCTAAATGAGACCTGAACAGACAGTTACTCCATAGCTTGATGGGTTGCAGGTAAAAGCTACACTTAAGTACTGCTAAGTGGACTGCGAGGATTAACTGAATGTCCAGGGAGAATGGAGTGAATTTCTTACATTTCTGCCTCATACTTTTAAGGAAGAAAACAGTGATGTATCTTTATTCAGAGAAATGAGGCTGCAAACAGGGAAAGAGACCCTTCTTCATTAAGAGGAGTGATTAGAGAAGGTTGTTGGCTCTCATGAAGGCCTGGGAGAAGACGGGAGGAAGAGTTTGGGTGAAGAAGTGCTGCACAAAGAAGGCAGGAGCAAGAGGATATTCTTGTTTGAATGCTTTGTGACAAATAGCTAGGATACATTTGTTCTCAGGAATGATTTCTTGCTTTTCTCTCTCCTGGGGTCTGTCAGAGCTGCTTGGATCTGTATTGGGGAATAGGCTGTTTGGTCAGAAACATCCTTTATTTGACTCTGTCTCTTTCCAGGTGTCTTGCTGATGGCAGCTTACGTATGGTGACATGCTGGCATGTCACCCACCATGGTGGAAATAGCATCAGGGACTCCCTATGCAGAGCTCTCAACTCGCTTTGCAAGGCTGGAGCAAACCAAGGAATTGAACTCTATGATGCTTGTAGGTTCCTTCCAAATCAGGATATTCTATGATTCTCTGATCTCTGCCATCTACCCCAATCAGGCTGTCTAGTGGGCAGAGGAATCCAGATAAAACAAGGACCAGTTCAGCTACCACAAAGTTCACTACTGCATAGGATTAAGGATACCACGATTAAGGATACCATGAATTTTAAGTGGTAGAAACACTACCTCAGCCCAAACTATCCAAATATTTCCCTTCAGCTGCTTATTTAAAGTTTTTCTTCCTGACTCAGTAATGATGTGCAGCCTGAGCTCACAGGGATAAGCCCTGTCATCAGTCTCCTTGTGTAAACTGGGAAACACAGTCCTACAAGCACATCTAAGGCTGAACCTCAGCCTGGCAGAGATGAGATGAATACGTCTCCAAGCTTATACCACTTTGGCATCAGCTCTTGCAGAGCCTTTAACCAGTCAATTTTGACTGAAATCCAGAAGTTTTTCTGACTCAGCCACAACGAAAAAATCATCCATGCTCTTTATTTCCTCTCTTTGACTAAGTTTGTTTCCAGTTGCCAAATACAAACCCAATCCCACACGCATCCTCCTGAAGACAATGAAACTTAGCAGATATTGTTCTACATGCCAGATTTTCAAGTCAGAGATAAGATTGAAGGGAAAGTTTTGTTACTGAGTAACCTTCTTCTCTCTGCTTAAACATAATTGACTACTTGTTCCACTTTGCCCATTTTTTAATGACTAAAATGAAGCACTGCCCACGTGGGCATGTTTCTCTCTAGCTAACAGACATTACCACAAGTCTATTTCTTAGAGGCCAATCTACAGGTATTTTGCTCTGTGTCAGTCTATACCTTCTGTTTCTCTTCCCCCATGCAAAATAACCCTCATTCTATCTCCAGAACAAAATAATACATATTCCAACAGCTGTGTATGTCAAGAACAACTTTCCATTTCCCCTCCTGCCAGGTAGTCCTCTAAAGCCTTTCCTTTTTTTTCCATACTGGAATATTTTAAGTTTACCTTGACATGCTGTTGTGTTATGGAAAAGTTTTTTCTCCTCTCATGTCATGCAAACAGCAGAACAGGATGTCAGCACTGAGTAGTTGTAAAGATATGCTAGCTCACAGGTGCTAAATAATTTTTTTCTTTCAGTTATGTTGTTCCTGGCTTTCTGTAGTCTCAGAGAGATTGAGTATTTTCTGTTGAAGGACCTGGGAGTCAATCAACAATTATGCAGACAGTGTCATCTCTAATAGGGCAGAACCCTGCAGGGTCTTGACAAGACAGACAGAGTTGGGCGCTGATAAGCAGGGTTTGCTTGCAGTCCAAGATGTGGCAAATGATGAATCAGAACCTGGGTCCCTGGAAGGATTTCAATTATGAGCAGAAGACAATGGAGCAAGGGATGAGACTGGAGATTGGGCTACAAAAAGATTGGGCCAAAACAAAATTGAGCCCCTAAATCCATCCAGTATAGAGCCCTAAAGCCAGGGCTAGGGACAAGCTCTGCATAAATCTGAGGGGTTGGATCCATCTAGGATAGAAATCACCTACATTGTAGTTTAAAGGTCCATCCAGGAGTCAGATCCACAGTCTGGTGCTCCTACAACAAAGCATGAGCAAGGACTGAAGCTCCAGGACTGAGCTGAAAACCTGGGCCCATGGGCAGAGAACACAGGTGGAGTCTCCAATTGATGCTGGTCAGTGACATTTATTAACAGTGCTCTGACACTCAGCCACTCAGGATGACAACTGATTGGAGGTTATGGCACCCAAACCTTCTTATCCATGTTCACTTGTGATAGTTGAGCTCCATTAGAGCTGTTAGCTTAAAAAATCTACCTGAACGCAGGCCATGGGTTATTCACCACACACAGACATATCTGAGACATCCACCTGAAGCTGGCTGGAGACCATGTGCACATCCCTGAAACACTGGAGGCCAAGTGGGAGTCCCTAGGACAACTCAGCTGGCCCCAGGCATCCCTGTCAGCCAGTCATGTTGTCAATGGCTGTTGCAGAAGAAGAGAGATGGACAGCTCATAGCATCCAACTCAGGGGCATATTGCCACTAAGTTCATTTTAGATACCTTGGAGAACCTGTCTGAAAAATTCAACACGGAGATGAGGACTTACCAGTATGATATGATAATCTCATCTCTTTTTTGTTTGTCATGCGCAGCTCTGGAAGACTCTATCTCATAATGATTTTTTTCAGGTAATTCATGTTCTTCCTTTTACCTCTTCTTTCACTGCCTGGAAGAACCAACCCCTGAACACAGGGAATGACAGCGATTTTATAGGAACGTGGACAGTGGGTGGGAAAGAAAACAATCTTTGTCCTGAAAAATCTTTGATCCAATCTTCTTCATTCCTTGTCAGTTATGTGCTCCAGCCTCATGCTTGTTTCCATGCTATAGTCCTAATCCTCATTTTCAGAAACAGCTGTGTTGCATTGGCAGTACCTTCTTGACTATGGAAACCAGGATGCTGACAGATAAACTTGTCCAGAAAGGAGAGCAGTGCACTTAAACCATATTCACCATGAGTCACTACAGGAGCTCTTTAGAACCAAGGGAAGTGTTTTGATTTGTGCCCCATTTTCAGTAAAAAGCCAGAACGTTCTGCAGAAATCCGACACCATAAAAAAGTAATTACCTCAGTAGCCCAAATTTGCTTCTACTAAGTTGTTTTGACGTAAGTTTCTGATCTAGCACTTGGAATAATCTTGTTTAAGACATGATTATTTGAAAATTTTAACATCAGGAAAGGTGAAATGGAATTAATAATCCAGTCTAATCCATGGTAGTACAATTACGCCAAAGTTAGACACTTAAAAAAAAATGCAAAGCTGTCAATTGGTCTTGCCTTAGTGAAAGTTTTTGTAGATCATGACTAGTTTTGGGTTCTCTTTGTTAAAGGTCATTTGAGACAGAGGGAAAAAGATCAGTCTTTTTAAGTACTGTAAAGTATACCATAAGATGTTCCATTGAGGAGACAACTGTATTAGAGTAGCCTCTAATTTTAAAATCTCTTCCTGATAAACCCTGAAAGATGACCATGAATAAAAAAGAAAAAAGTTGTCTGCAAAAATACATTGGAAGCATGTAGTGAAAGTGGAGCAAGACTGGAAAATGTAAAAAAAAAATCAGTTTTAAATAATTTAGAGCACTGGAGCAGGCGTAAAAATCACAGACTGTGGGACTTGCTTTTGATAAAGCTCTTCCCCCATCTCATCATGTCCGATGCCACATGCTCAGTGCACATAGGTGCATACAAGCAAACTGCATTTGCACTGGACAATTGTAGTGGGTTGACCTGGTGGGATGCCAGGCACCCACCAAAGCCTCTCTCTCACTCCCATCTGCAGCTGGACAGGGGAGAGAAAACATAACAAAGGGTTCATGAGTTCAGATAAGGACCAGGAGAGATGGCTCACCAAATACCATCATGGGCAAAACAGACTCAGCACTAGAGATATTAATTGAACTTATTGGTAAGAAAATCAGAGCAGGATAATGAGAAGTAAAACAAAACCTTCAAAACACCTTTCCCTCATCCTTCCCTCCTTCCCAGCCCTACCTCCTTCCCCAGTGGTGCAAAGAGGCAGGGAAGGGGGGTTATGGTCAGTTTATTACAGGTTGTTTCTCCCCTGATCAGGGAGAGGAGTTGCTCCCATTGCACTGTGGGGTCCCTCCCACAGAAGACAGTTCTCCAGGAACATCTCCCACATGGCTCCATCTCACGAGCAACATCTCCCTGCAACCTATTGCAACATGGGTCCATCCCACGGGCAAGAGTCCCCCTCAAACTCCTGCAGTGTGGGTCACTCTTGCACGGGGTGCAGTCCTTCTGGGACAGGCTGCTCCAGCCTGGGGTCCTCCCTCCACAAGCCTCCCATGGCGTTACAGTCTCCTCTCAGGCATCCAGCTGCTCCGGTGTGGGTCTCCTCCACGGGCTGTAGGTGGATCTCTGCATCCCCATGGATCTCCATGGCCTGCGGGGGCACAGCTACCTCACTATGGGTTGCACCAGCAGCTACAGAGGAATCCCAGCTCTGGCACCTGAAGTACCTCCTGCCCCTCCTTGGTGTCTGCAGGGCTGTTCCTCTCACAAGTTCTCACCCAATTTTGGCCACAATTACAACTGCGCAATAACTTTTTGTTTATCTTTCTTCTTCAATGTTATCACAGAGGTGGTACCACCCTTTCTATTTGTCCCAGCCTTGACCAAAAGCATGTCCGTCTCTGGAGCCACCAGGGATTGGCTCTGCTAAACACGGAGGAAGCTTCTGGAAGCTTCTCACAGAAGCTACCCCTGTGACCCCCCACTACCAAAGTTTGGCCATGCAAACCCCATACAACAATCTGTAAGTTGCACACTGGCATAGTCAACAAGGTTTCACCCAAATGTCTGCAAAAGGGTAGGGAAAACCCTTTGCTTCTGGAAGATTGAACACCTATATCTTACACCTAGTAAGACACAGGAGCAGCTGTAGTCCAGATTTTAGATCATTAGTTTTAATGGTCTGTTAAGATTCTGAAGGATAGAAATAAGCCTAAAAGAACCTCAGATACTTACCTAGGAAATGCAAGGCAGAGCAGACTAATTGGACTGAAACAGGTGCATGGCAGGACAGAGCTGCTTTGATGTGAGATAACCCTTTCCCATCATGGATCACCTCCTAACGTTCACAGTCACCCCTCCAAACTGCTTGCACCAGATCTGGCTGCTTGCATCCTCCTGCACAGCCAATATCTGAAGCAAAGCACAAAACCTGGGAACTGTTAGCATGGAAATGAGCTAATTTGGGAGTGGGGAGTTAGTGTTTTTCTATTATTTCTTCTGCCTTCACTCTTATCTATTTGTGGCAGAATTGGTGGATTTTTTCACCCATTCTTCTTAGAAAAGGGCAGTAAAGCTTATTAGGTTTGTACATGTCAGTTTCTCTTTTTTTTCAGGATTTCTATTCTTAACCTCTTCAATTGTAGAATGACAAAACTGTCAGGCTCCCACTCACCTTTTACCAGTCAGAAGCATATGTCAGATTGTTTTGTATCATTAGTGTCTTAAAGCAGTCTGGAAGTTGGAAATATTGCAATAGAAGTTGTGACTTTTCTCTCAGAGGAGCTTAAAGGCAATGCTAATGTGTTTGAACCAGATTTAATTCCTCCCAGTTGCACTGCTAACTGAGGCTGTAAAAGCCAGTGAACAGATATATCACAGAATCATACATTATCCTGAGCTGGAAGGACCCACAAAGACCATTGAGTCCAGCTCCTCGCCCTGCACAGGACATCCCAAGAATCACACCATGTGTATGTACTTGAGAGCATTGTCCAAATGCTTCTTGAACTCAGTCAGGGTTGGTGCTGTGACCCCCTTCCCTGGAGAGCCTGTCCCAGGGCCCAAACACCCTCTGGCTGAAAACCCTTTATCTAGTATCCAACCTAAACCTCCCCTGACAGAGCTTCAGGCCATTTTCTTGGGTCCTGTCACTGGTCACCACAGAAAAGAGATCAGTGCCTGCCCCTCCTCTTCCCCTCAATGAGGAAGTTGCAACTGCACTGAGGTCTCCCCTCACTGTGTTTTCCAGGCTGAACAACCTAAGTGACCTCAGCTGCAATTCCCATGGCTTCCCCTCCAGACCCTTCACCATCTTTGGAGCCCTTCTTTGAACGCTCTCTAATAGCTTTATATCTTTCTTATACTGTGAGTTAGGCTTTTCCCTGAGAAAATTTCCTCCTGCCTCCATAGGAGGAAGGAACTTGCCTCTTTGCAATCCTTCAGATGACTTCTAGCTGTTTTGAAGACAAAAACTCTTCCATATGGCACTCTAATTGCACAATAAAAGTGATCTAATTGGAAATAATTACTTTGTTTTCAAAGTACCATAATTATTTCAGCCCAGAGCCAGCTTTTGGAATAGTGCTTTGTAAAAGAGTTCACAGATGATGGAGCTGTCTGGTTAATTTTTAACTATTGTCTATATCCTTCAATTTACCTACTTGGTATTGTTTATATAGCTACAAGGAACAAAGACAAAGGATTGTTGGTAAAAGCAGTCAGAAATGAAACGAGGGCAGATAAAAAATATCTTCAAAGAAAATATCAGAAGGCCTTGAAAGAACAAAGAAGGCTTAGGGGAAGTGCCTATTTATCTGTCTGCAGCCAAGTACACAGACATGTTGAGGTTTTTTGCAATTTGTGGGTCTAAGATCAAAAACTAAAAGAACACTTACAAACCATTTCTATGGACAGTTTGAGGGGAAGCTGGAGCTGGCAGAGGGGAGTAAACGAGGCAGCAAAAGAGCTATTTAAGGGAGGTATTTCAGGAGTGAACCCAAGAGAAGCAAAGGAGGATGAGGAAGCTTCAGGCAATGAACTTGGCTCTTTGAGTCAACCAGGAGCATCTAAAACTTGTGAAGAGATCGTGAACTTTAGTTAGACTTGATGATGCGTCGCTCTTGGGCTAACTCTCCTCCAACAGCTGTTTGAGTAAATAAGCAATCCTTCATTTTGACAAAGCTCCCTTTCCTCAGCAGCTGGTCAAAAGCTTCCCAGAGGAGTCTCTTGGAGGTGGAAATGTGGCTGAGAGAGCGAGACCAAGTTACAAAGCAGCTGGACCCTGACAAAAATAAGAAAAAGAGTGCTGACTGCCTGACACAGACACGTTTAAAAGGGACTTAATGGTTGTCATACAGAGTAGGGTTTATATCATGATGGAGACTTTTATTTTGGGACAGCTTTGGTGTAAGAGCTATTCCAAAAGTATGCCTTTTAGAGCCAGACATAAGACATAGTCTTAAGTAAGCAATTCTGCTCCTGAAATACATACTCACACAGCCTTTGGGATTACTTTAATGATCCAGGTGTGACTCCACATTAGCAGCTGTAACTGATGTAACTTTCACCTGTAGATCGGTTTGTGGTGATGTCTCTACATTTCTGCTGTCACTCAGTACATCCAAGTACTTTAATAACCCTTCAGAGGCATGATCTCATGGATTCAATTAGCCCAGTGTGACATGAATTTCTAAGGTCATTCTATTGTTAATTAATTGGTTGTACCACATTAAAATAGTCTCCCTAAAGTTCTCTGCATTACGGATTAATGTGAGCTTCTCCCCAGACCAAGCAGTTTGAAGTGTCTCACCAGCCATCTAAATGACATTGATGTGCTGGGTTGATAGTTATTCTCTGTATTGCAGGAGGGGGAGATTTCAATAACATTTCAGCTGTGTTTGGATGTCTGTTGGAAATGCTCTCCCTGAAATACCAAATGAAATCCATGTGCCATAAAGAGACTAAGTAGAAAAGTGAAGATCATTTGGCTATGTTTGAAGAGCTCATGTGAGCCCACAGCATTAGACAGATGATGAGAAACAATGAAATGATTGTTTTTCAGAAACACGGACGATGAGATTCTGGGAAGACACCTGTGGGGAACCTCTAAGCTCTTGACCCCACTAAGCAACTGACCATATTGGTTTTAATAATCTTCAAATGTAAACTTGGGGAAGTTTATTCACAAACATCATTGCAATTTCCATGGGCAACTAATCATTGCTATTATCATCATGCCCAGCTGCAGCTGCCTGCAGCTAAAAATGGAATGCTGAATATTTTTTTCCCCCTGTAGCTTGTTTTGGTAATTAAGATTCTGATAATTGGAGCATTATTTTGAGAGTGAGAAGTATGAAAGCTTTGCAAAGCTCACCTTGTGATCAAGCTTTGCATCTGAAAAAATTGGCTCAGAGCCTACTGAGAGGCAGGATTATTCCCTGAATCCTCCACTGCTCTCATTCTTGTTCCGACATTTCACTTAGGATCCCAGAGTGCTGATACAAATAGCTGTTTCCATTATCAAGCAGCGCTTCAAGCCTTTTCTTTGCACGCCATTTATCTAATTTCTCTAATCAGCCCCTTCTCATGAACCCCACTTGTCTTCCTGATCATTGGAAACTCATTCTTCAGTTAGGATATAAGGAATATAAGAACATAGAAACCCAAAAATCACCACGAGTGTAGTTAAGCACTGGAAGAAATGTTCACAGAGATGGTGGAAGCTCCAGCCCTGGGGATGTTCAGACCTTGACTGAATGTTAAATTAGGCTCTGAGCTGCCCCACCCAAATTGGAAGCTATCTTTGATTTGAGCAGAGCGGCACTAGGTATTTCCAGGAGTCCTTTCTGACCTAAGATTTTCTATGATTGTGTACCTATCCTAGGGTATTTTTTCCATTTAGTGCTGAAATGCCGAAAGGGTCATTCAATCATTTAATCGCAACCCCTGTAGAATTTTGGCTATGGAAGCTAGGAAGTCCTGAACTGAATTCAAGAAGAAATTCAGGCCTCAAACAGCTTTGTACATTTAGATATTGTCTTCTGAAACCTACATCCCTGTACATATACACAATTTTTTTTTCTAAAGCAAATGGAAGGTAGTGCCAAATCAGATGGGGACACATCTTAAACCCGTATCTCCAAGAAATGTAGGCAGCTCCTGAGCATGGACTGAGATGGTGCTGTGTCAGCACAGTAAAACTTCAACTGCATGTCTCTGTGAAAGGAAAAGAATTTTCCTTCCCTCAGGAGACACCAAAGGCCAGTGCTGTGTGACATTTTGCACCCATGCCCTTGCAGCAACAGTGAGGCATTCAGTCGAATCAGACAAAACTGACAGATTTAAAAAAAGGATGTTTCTGTCTAAAAGTGCATGTTCCCAGGCACAGAAGCTGTGGTATTCCCTAGCAGCTTTGGAAACACCTAAGCATGTTTTACAAGACAGTAAAATAGTGATGAAATATAAGGTTATGAAGTCCCTAAGAACATGGAACAAAGCCTGCAGATTCCTGAACTCTACAGACACCTTTCCAAGCAGCAAAGGACCCTCAGAAGAGGAGGTTTCTTCAGTTTTGTTTCCTAGAGAACCGACAGGGGTGCCCATCATGGCCCTCTTTGGCTCCCTTTATATACAAGCTGAATGATTAGAGAGTTTGGAACAGAACCAGGGAGGTTCAGACTGCATTTTCTCCTCCACCTTAAAGGTTTTGAAGTTATTTGCCAGTCAGTCATGCATTCTTTCCATCCTTCCAAAGAGGGACCTCTGGTCCTAGAAAAACACAAGCAAATGAAGACATAATTGTGGTGTTGTGGTTACAGCACAGAACTGGGGATGGGAAAAAAAATTAGGTTCTGTTCCTAATTCTCAAAAACTGCTTTAATGTTATATAACTTTTCTGCAGTAGCAATTGTTAGGCAAAATACAGGAAACTCTTACTACAGTAGTAAGAATACTATGTAATTCAGAATGCAAATCAAACACGTGATTGTATTTTGCTTGGTTAGTAGGCTGCTTGAAAGGCATAAATTAAAAGCTATGTGAAGCCTAGAGATGAGACATTAAGATTCAGTTACAGTTCTTTCCAAGATTTTTATTAAAAAATGTCTTGGAATAAATGAAGATCAGACAAATTAATTTACATATGAAATGAGGTCTGCTTGGAATGCTCTCATATTTACACTGCTGCTGAGATAATTCTTCACAAAAACAAAAAAGAAAAATTTACAGGAAAAAAGTAGTATCTTTTTATTATTTCAACTGATACTCTTGAAAAAAATAAGCAAGTTCTAAAGAAAACAAAACCTTCCGCAGAACTGTAAACAGTTATGGCTACAAGAACATTATTCAAAATAAAACAGTAACAATGAATTTTTAATTGTAATTGTCTGAAAAGGTCAACTGATAATTTTGGGGAAAAATAAATAAAAGAACTACAAAACTGGCTGCATTTGTCAATATCAAAAAAAGAATTTCAATTTTTTTTTTCTTTTAAATGTCAGAGAAACTCGTGTTGTTTCAGAAATTAGAGGAGACTTTCTATGTTTGTTTGTTTTTAAGTGATGATGCTAGTGAACATTGCTGAATAATCTTGAAAGAAAGCATAAACAAATCCAGCAATCTGAGACAGAGCTCCTGAAGGCAATGTGGGGAATGAGATGGGATTTACACATCTGAGTAACAGAGCAGGATGCTGCTAACTTTCATCCTTACTTTACATGGGGTAATTGGGCAAGGTAAAGCCATTATTTTCAAAAACAATCTGTAATTTTGGATGTATATGTTTCAAGTTATTGTTAATTAAGATACAACTTCCGGAGTTAAAGATCTACCTGATGCGAGGGTTTAAGTGGTCTTGGAATTTGATCTTCCATTTCTAACTGTAGACCACCCACACTGTGGCATCAGATATAAGCAAAAAAACCCAACATTTTTTAATGTTTGACCCATGATTTTTCCTAGAGCTCTTAAAAATCCCAAATGTTCACAGCTATATTTCCACTGAGCTCGTTAGCAGTACTCATTTTGACTTATATTCATAGATTGACTTTCATGTGGCATGGAGGCATGGAAGAATTTAATTTGTATTTTGATAGTAATTCAGAAAAAAAATTTATTTCTCTAAACGTGTTCAGTGGTGGTGGTGGAATAGGAATAATCCTAATCCCTGAAGAATAGTACAGGGCATTCTTTTTTATTTTCATTTCTAATTTAGACATTCTATTAAGCATCAAGATCTGTTTTCTAGTGCAGACTTCCATTTGATTAAAATCAAACAATTCTCTAAGTCAGGTTTGTCTGTTTGAGAGCTATTTCCTATGGCCATGCAAGCAGGTCTGTCAAACTGTGACCCTTCCTCTTCCCTGACATGTTTACTTTGGCAAGGTCACAAAGAGAGACACAAATTGTTTGGTTTAAATAAAAACAATCAGAACATTTAAATCACAAGCAGATCATAACCTAGTGACATGGCAATGGAAATCTCTCAAAGTGCTGCCCACATTTTTTAAATGAGATGCTGTTATTGCATTGATTTATCTGCAGTTAGATTTTAGCAAAAGAGAAGCTTGAAAACATCTGCACCTGGCATTGGTTAGGGGATGTCTGGAGGCAGCTGGGGATGATCCAAGCTCCAGTTACATCAACTCTAGTAAAATACCTGTCAAAAATTGTCCTTTAATACTCTGGCTGACTGGCACAGAACAATCCATGTCCATACTGTTAACTTTGCTTGCTCTCTAAAGGATGACTGTGCACAGACTACCGAGTTTTTGCCCTCTGCTAGGTCCTAGGGGAAGTTCTAGATGTCCCAGACCAAAATTATGCTGGTCTGGAGAATACAGCAGTACATACACTCTGGGTCTGGCAGCCATTGGTGTTCCCTCATCTTTATTAGGAAAGTAGCTACAGCCTATGAATGTTCCTTGCTGTGTCCAACAAACTCCACTTTCCTTGGCCCAGATTCATTATATCCAGTGGGAACTTAGCTGAATGATTTAATGTCAGGCAGGAGCTGAGAGAACTCCATGTTCCCCCAAGACTCAGGTGGAATCCATCATGTATGAGGCGGACAGACAACACTGCTTTCATGGAGATAACTGTCTCTTTCCAGAATACATGGGAGATTTAGACTGACAGCTCCCTGATGTGGGCACCTCTTGCTTTATGCCTGCAGTAAGCCAGGATGAATCTAGGGCTTTCTGTTTCCATTCTTTCTCAAGAGGGTGGAAATGTATGAACTCAGTGAAGTCTGAAGCTCAGGAAGTTGTGGTCCAGTATATTTTAAGTGCTCAAAAATAGTTCATGTTCTTCTATCAGGCTCAATTTTAAGCCATACCTTTTTAGTCTAATAATAAGTCACAAACCCTGACACCATCCAGACTGCAGGCAAGATCAATGTAGTCTCATATAGACTAAGAAAATGGCGTGTTCATAAAAACTGATGATTAATAAGTGGTGTTTACCATCAACATTACAAGAAATACATAAAAAGAAAGACAAGAAGATTTACATGACTGTGTATGACACACACTTTCCAGCAAGTCTCCAGATTTGTATTATTATCCCTCACTTTAAGGTGAATAATGCAGTGGTTCAATGCAATTAGAAATGCTTAGCTATTTCTCTCCATGTCACCAGCAACAGATAAGGGTTGAATACCTTCACTGGCCCATAAAGTTCAGGAATATCTTAAAGCCACAAGACACATTCATACAAATAAGTTTTGTCCTGTACTTCTAATGAACAAAAAGGAGCAGGACTATAATACCACAAAGTTGACTCAAAACCAGCAAGAACTCCCTGGTTTTTGGCTTACTTTCTCTTGTTTGAGCAATCATTGTGGTTCTTCTAATTTAAGTGGCCTTCATGTTTCAGGACCAAAAATAACGGGAGAAGAGATATCTGCCCGATAGTCTGACAGTAAAATACTATTAATAGCAATACCAATACAATCACTGGTCACACTGGAGCCCACTGATTTATCTTCTAGATGGGTAACGAGTCACAGGGCAAGGCTAAGGGCCTTTTCCAATGAGAAAACTGTCTGGACTGTCAGAGCTCACAGCTGGCTGCAGGGAGGGAAGAAGATTAAATCTGTTCAGCCCTCTGCTCTGAGAGTGCCTTGGCTTTAGAGAAGAGGGTTTGGAGGAGCAGAAATTAGCGATCCCTGACACTTTTCCTGGGAGGAAAGAAATGGAGAGTAAGAGTGGGGCAAGCACTGGCCTAACCTACTCCTGTTTCAGTGCTCTGTAGCTTCCCTGCATGGTGGATCATCCTTTCCTTATCTGTCTGCCTGGTCTCCAGGAGTCAGGAGACTGACAGTGGGAAAATACAAGACTAATTTAAGCAGCAAGGTATTTAAAACTGAAGGAAAAATATTAGCATTGAGATTTTAATTCTTCTTCTGATCTTAGAAATATACAGCACTCTTCTATGTTCAGAAGGTCCCTTTTATTACAAAAAGAAAAGTGAAACATAATCCTAGGAATTAGGGCTTCAGGAAATACAAGATATTTTGAGACTGGGAGTCAAACACTGCAGTTGCTAATCTTGCACGCACATGGCAGATGTGTTACCTACCCTGTACGAGGAGAAAGACAAAGCCTATGAACTTGTATCTCTCTCTGATTTGTGGAGGTTAAGACCCTGGTGCTTCTGCAATGAAATCTGGGCATGGAGTCTCTGTACCCATTAATCTCAGTACTGAATTTAAAGTATTCCTGGATTTCAGGCCTCGGTTTTCTGCAGTGAACAATCAAACAGAATATCCCTCTGTAAATCCCTGCCGACATGGCTCTGGATCTTCTGAACTCTCCAAACCGAGATTCTCCACTTACAGTATCCTTTCGCAATTTTCTGTCAGGCTTGTGGCAAATCTCATCCTCTAATAATAATACAAGATGAAAACTTCAAGCAGTGACTCTGGTTATCGTGAAAACATTGCTACAAGCACAAGGTTTTATTCTTTTACCACTGGCTATAAGAGAAATTGCTGCTAAAGGAAATCCAGCACTACCTGTACTTTCCAAACACATTGTGGGTAGAGGGCATTTCCATTTCATATCAATATCAAATCCAGAATTGCCCTTTTTTTATCTCTTTAGAGGGTTTAGGAAAAAAAATAATTAAATAATTTCTGAGTCTCAAAGCCTTCCTTTCTCTCTCTTCCACTCAGGATTTTCTTTGTGCATGAACTTTTCTCATGCTTGAAAAAAACTCCTCATTTCTCTGGCTGACACATTGCCTTAAACCTCCCTGACAGTTGCTTTGCATCTTGGTTTTTTATGCTATTTGCTTTCAGCACATGATTTACTGCCAGAAGAACCAGGGTTCTCAGCCATCCACTACAGTAACAAAACAATACAGAATAAAACACAGCAAAAACAAACTCACAATTTACAAACAGTTGAGCTTTCTTTCCCGTTTCATTCTGTGTACTCATCTGTTAATTTAAGAGAAGAGACCCCGAAGACAACAAGAAACCCTGTAGGGACAGCTGCTTTCCACATCCCTGACAACCTGAGGAGGTCACCAAACGACACATCCCAAAATATGAAGTGTCTACTGCAAAGAACTGATGAAGCATCTCATTTCCAAGGTTCTCACTCCTCCTGGGCCTGATCCTTTACTGCTGATTGCAGTGAAATAAGGGTCAGATTGTCTGGCATTTACCCAGATGACCACTTGGCTCACTCCAAGCACACCCCACACAAAGGGCTGAGGCAGCAGGGAGCTTCAGACCAAGTGTGTTTCCTTCCCTGGAGTTGAACATTTTGACAAAAAACACAATCAACTAACCAACCAAAAAACACTAGAGAGGGAAGAATAAAAATTACAACAATGTGCAAGAGATTCCATCCTTGATTCACTCATCAAGTCAACATAATAATAATCATTAAAAAGATTGCCTGGATGGGTTTTATTTTCCCCTAGATAAAGATAAGTCTATTGTGTGTTGAGATGCCACTGTCAACTGCAAAACGACAAATGTTATGAAAAATACTCAGACCCCGTGTAGTGGGTTAGGTTCGAAACAGGGCAGAAACACCAATTAAGTGTAATGGTTTAGTTTGCATCTATTAATTACTCACTTTCTTCTGTGAGATAAGGACTGGAGAAAAGCAAAGCAGGCTCAAAATTTTAAAGAATATAAAGAGAGTTTAGTATTAACAGAATTAAAAGAAACAGTAAGAAATTAAAGCTAAACTTCCTCTTCTTCCAGCACCCCCCTCCTTATACCCAACTCGCACAAAGGATAACAAAACATGGGATTCGGTCAGTGTTACAGTCCTTAAAAGTCTCTCCAATATTTAAGGAAAAAGAGTTTCTTCTGCTCTAACGTGGTTTCCAAACTGTCACCAGCAACAGTCCCGTCCGAAATCTGCTGCTGTGAAAAACATCTCTCCCATGAAAATCTCACAGCCTATCCATACTGCTGTCATGGGCCCATAGACACGGGGTTTTTAATCTTCTAAGGATGAGTTATTCTGACCTGAAAACAAAAGCTCTCTTCTTTCTTTTTAGAGATTCTTTCAAATCTCTAAAGGCCTTTCACTGCTTCTATATAGCCTGGCATAGGCATTTCTCATATCTTCACAAGCCGCACGTTAATTTCTCCATCTCCCTATGTACTTCAAGTGGACCAAAGAGACACGCAGCTCGTGATATTACAGTTTTTACCACGGCCTGTAGAAAGCATTTTTAAGCTGCGCGCCAAAGAGCCTCCGCCTCCTTTTCTCGCCACCATTTTCGGCTTCGTCCCACGTGATCCCATCCTTCCCTTTCTCCCTGACCTCGGAGTCGCCATGCTAAGGAGAAAGCATCGCTCCCTTTATGCTGCTGGCTGCATGGTGCCTTCTTCAGTCGGCGCGGGCCGTGCTGGCTGCAGAGGAGCTCTGCCGACCCCCGGCGGCTTTGCGCGGGCCGCGCCGGCCGTGTGGAGGCGGAGGGGAAGCGCTGCCGGGCCCCAGAACCCGTGCCGGGGGTTTCAGCTGTGCTGCTCACGGCTGTTTCTCAGCTGCCCGCGGCTCCGCGACGGCTCTCCCGCAGCAGCCCAGGGGCTCCGTGACACTGCCCGGGGGAGGGGAGGGACAAGGGGGAACAGGGCCCTGCCCAGCCCCACGCCACAGCCCGGAGGCCTTGAAAGCGGGAACAGGCTAGAATTCTGTGCCTGTGCCCTCTTTAAATATGCAAATCGCAAGAAGCGCCATTGGTCTAAAAGCTTGTCCATCAACTATGTTCCAACTCACTTCACCCAGAAAGAACGGTTTAATTTTTCTTTTCGTTGATTTTCCCAGTTAACGGTAGTTGGCAGAATTTAGGTTAAATTTACAAATAATTAAATGATTTACACTTAGGCCTGCTGCTTGGGGGCTTTTTTGTGGTTTTGTTTTGGTGTTTTTTTTTTTTTTCTTTTTATTCAAATAAGATGCCCAGATAAACCCTTTTGCCCATCTTTGAGGAGTAGGGATTTGATTTTTCCCCTCCATCACAGAGCCAAGGTGTTGATGGATGAGTTGATCTGACACAGGCCAGGAAAACGGAAAACTTGGACCTCATAGCTTCACAAATGTACTAGATGAAGCTTATTTAGGTAGAGGCACCAAGTCACCTTTCAAGCAGAAGTGGAGGCTGGGCAGCTGGACAGCCACCACAGCTTCTCAGCTGTGCTTGGACCCAGGTTCAGCTGGCTCCCCTCTTGCTGTTGCTAGGGGGTTGAGAAACTTTTGGTTTTTAAAACCGTGTCTGCTCCATGAACAACTTTGCTCTTTCGGTAAATTACTGACATTCCTCAAAAGAGTCTCTGGGCAGTAGACAACACCTATGTGCCAGCAAAAGGCCACTTTCATCTGTCTTGCACTGTTCTACTCAAGGACAAGTTCTGGTTTCAGAACATTTCATCATTTTATTTCATTCTTGATTGCAAAGCATATTTACACAAGGCCAGATCTTAGTGTCTGGAGTGTTTATTCACTCTCCTGAAGGCCTAATTGCTTGTTAGTCACCTCCTAATTGATTGCAGTGGAATAGTGATTAGGAAGGCTCAGAGAGAGGATAATGACTTCAGGTGGGATGTATGCTAGAAAACTTGAGTAATATCAGGCATTCCTGTAAATCACTCTCATAATAAACAGGAGTTAGGTCAGAGCCAGCCTGGGGAAGCTGTGGTGTGGTGGGGTGAAGGACCTTTCACTGATCATTTGACCATGTGAGCTGAATGACGGCTCCAGGAGCAATTGGACCCTCAGTGTGGACAACTGCTTTCACCATCTCTTTCTAAATGTTTTTGGTTTGTTTTTTTTTTTTTTCCTAACACTGCCTGTACCACAGGCTACGTTTGCTTGTGGCCCTTGTCCAGGGCACAAAACTGAATTAATCTACCTTGCTTCCCCTGGAATTCTGTGTTGAGTTACCAAGCCAAGAGGGGTAGAAAACTGCTGCTGACACCAGTACAGGCAGAGATGTAATTTCAGGCACTGAGACAGCTCAAAATGTTTGTCCTCTGCAAACAGAGGAGCTCTAGGCAGGAGTGAAGGACCATGTGGACATGGCAGGCATCGATGCTCCCAGGGAGCTCTGCCCTGGTGAGCTGTTCATCTTTCCTGGCTGGGGGCAGCAGGCCAATGTCCTGAGGAGAGGGAGTTGGGTCCTGTCTCCACAGAACTGTCAGCATCCTCACTCCGTGTACCTTTTGAGGGAGAAAAATGGAGTGGAAGGGGGAAGGTAGGCCTGGGAACAACAGCTGGGGACAGTGCTTTAATTTTGCCTTTTTTCTTGCTAGTTGAAGCTATTGAAAGTGACAATAAATTAAATTACTTTTCCCCAAGTCAAGTCTGTTCTGCCCATGATGGTAATTGGCAAGTGAATCTCCCCGTATATATCTCAAACCATGAGCGTTTCCAGTTTATATTGTCACCTGTCCTGCTGAGGAAGGATGATGGAGCAGCTGGGTGGGTATCCAAGGTCAACCCATCACAGTCACAGCTCCTGTCTTGCAACCTGAAGCTCACTGTAATTTGACACAACAAACCTGTTTTCTATGAGCCCTTGTTTAGCTCTTAGCCAGCTATAATAAAGTCATAGTGCAGGCGTTATTGTGTATAAACATAGCCATGAGATTAAAAAAAAAAATATTAAAATAACTGCTAAAACGGGAAAAGCAAACCAGAAAAGAACCTTGACGAGTATGCGGCCTTTTTTCAGTTTGAGTGTCTCTGTGTCAATAAGCTTGTTCTCTTTTTGTAAAAGAATCTAATGCTTGAATAAAAGACAATCAAGGTCTAAAAAGCCTGACTCACTGTCTGAGATCATCATCTTGCCTCCCCCTTACTTGTTGAAGACAAATAACTATCTCTGGTGAGTGACCCAGGCCACCTAAGGAGTGAAGTATTATAGCGGGGATCAATTGTTTTTCTGAATTATATTTTTTTCTATCACTTCAGAGGAAAGTTAGACAAACTTAAAAAGGCTGTTTAGCTTTAAGTAGGCTGAAGTTAGGTGTGATGTATCCTACCCTTAGCTCCTGCCATAACCACGAAGGATAACAAGGTAGACATTTTGGCTGGGATAGAGGGCAATACTCACACCATCTGGCTATTTTAGATGCAATGCAGGATGAGATGCTCCATGTACCACAGTTACCTACAAGGAGCACTTTCAAACCCAAGTTACCTGCCAGCTACATACAGGGATCCACAGAAGTATGCCCATGGGTGTCAGCACTCCTGAAAGAAATGACCTGCTGCAGTGCAGAGGCCTGGACACTGCAGCTGGTTTTAAAATGGGATCTTCCTGCAGCACTGTGGAGTCTTAAAGATGTCTGGAAGACTTGCAAAAATTATCCATTCAGGTAAGATACTAAATCTTACAGAAGGTAAAGGGGAAACTCATTTGAATGCTTTAATAGCTCTCCCTTGACACCTCTTTATCTTTAGAGGTCTAGATACCACTGTAAATCTTGTCTGATAGGCTTACAGCCACACAGGGATTTGGGTGTGATAGTGCTTCAGTAGCAGCTAAAATTAGAGTGCATCTTTGTTTTCTCAGCCGTCTCTGAATTGCTGTTTGTCTATCCATTTAAATTTGAAGAATTTAAATTTGCGAACTGCCATCTGCCTTGTCCTTGCGCTGGTTTAGCAGTGCTAAAAGTTGATACCTCCACAGAAAATGGCAGCCTGAGCCTTGGTGTCCAGGGAGTCCAAGCAGACTGAAAGGGTGTCCATTTCCTGCATGGAAGACAGAACAGTGGTATCAGTCTCCCAGGCTGAATGAGCAGATGCCCATTTACAGATGAGAAAATCCAGGGTAAATGAGCACATATGCTGTGGCCAATAGCCACTGCTTTCTTCCCAGCCTGTGAATGTGCCAAGCCTATCAACAGCACCATGGAGAAGTTAATTCATGGCTACAGACAGCAGATGCTGAAGCATCCTCCACTCCCTGAAGCCTGTTTATTTCTCACCAAAAGTAAAGCCTGTACTGTGCAAAACCTGAGATTCCTGAGACAGAAGGTCTCAGCAGGTATGGCTTAAGCAAAAGCTCCTGGTTCAGAGAGCACTTGGCTCTAGAGAATGCAGCATAGCTTCTTCCAAACTTTCTTTTCTTTTTTTTTTTTTTCTTTATCATAGGAATCATTTTAACACCTGCCTGCTCAGAATCAGAAGATATTTTGGTAGAATAATGAATACAGCTTTATGATAATCCCTCAAGATAAACAACAGTTCCTTTTTCAGAGGCCGAAGAAGAGATTTGGAGTGAGAGCACGAGGGAAGACACAGTCACCTCCAGGATGAGCACCTGCAGACCATACAGCCACCATGGGAGGCACAGGAGGGAGACACACATCCTAGCAGTGACCAGTTTAACTTGGTCTCTGTTTCTGGATCTCAGGGGTGGGGAGAATGACCTTTTCATCTGGGCAAGATTGCTCCAGGTCCTTTGTGGCAGAGTGAAACTGAAACCTGCACTTCTTCCCTTCTCCACTGAGATTTGTACTTTCCTGTAGGTACCTTGCCTCCAGGTTCCTCCTCCACAAGGAAACTGCTGTGCTGTGGGATGCAAGTCAGTGCAGCACAAGGGGTCACTGAGAGGAGCCTGTCCTCTGCCCACGCTGCCAAAAGCACATCCTGGCTGCCCTGGCTGAAGGTGTGTGGCCGTGTGTGCTGCCACGTCACCCTTGACAGCTTGTAGACACTTTCTATTTTTGGCCATGTGCTCCAGCTGTTCCCCTTCCAGCTCCATTGCACCTTTAACCCAGCACTGAGCTAAAGGATAGAAAAGGATTATCAGGATCTGCTGGTCATAAAGGCTGCACTCTGATACTTGCAGTCGCTTTTATAAAGGAATATGTAAGTGCTCAGTGACACTGCCTGTGCATCTCTTTTTAACAGCAATTTTGTTAGTCCTTCTTTCTCCTTATTTTAAATAGACTGGATTTGATATTTTTCCCTTTGTTCTTTCCCTTCTGTCTGCCAGCACTGAATTTACAGCTTCTGTTTGTCACCACAGTCTGTTACCATAGGAAAGTGGGACCTGAATGTCAGCCTTTGCTCACATATAAATGTACCTGACCATTGTTTCATGAAATTCACCCACATTTGTTCTTATAAAACATCAACCAATACCAATACATAACTAATTTGTAAATCATAAGAATGGCTTGGGTTGGAAGTGACCTTAAAGATCATCTAATTCCAACAACCCCTGCTGTGGGCAGGGACACTTTTCACTAGACCTGGCTGCACAGAGCTCCTTCCAACATGACCTTCAACACTACCAGGGATGGGGCATCCACAGCTTCTCTGGGGAACCGGTGCCAGGGCCTCACCACCTCACAGTAAAGAATTTCTTCCCAATATCTACTCGAAACCTACTCTCTTTCAGTTGGAAGTCATTCCCTCTCATCCTGTCACTACACTCTCTTGTAAATAGTCTCTGTCTGTCTTTCTTGTAGGCTCCCTCCAGGTACTGAAAGGCATCAATTAGGTCACCCTGAAGATTACTCTTCTTGAAGCAGAACAACCCAAATTCTCTCAGCCTGTTGTCGCAGCAGAGGTGCTCCTTCTCTAATCATCTTGGTGGCCTCCTCTGAATTCACTGCTCATCCTCAGGTGGTATCTTCCTAGTGTCTGGTTACTGGTCCTGTCTGAATTTTCTCAGATCCAGAGGCATGGATTTCATTTGTTGTACAGTTATTCATATATTTCTGAATCAAAGAAGAGCAGATGAGGACCTATCCCCAGCTGGCAGAAGGCAGTTGAGTGCAGCTGAAATGAACTCAATTAATTGATAAAACAACAGCTGAGGACCAAGCTGGATGAACCTCTGTGAGTGCTTACTGGAACAATGTTCTTTTGTCTCATATCCAAATTTCTACTTCAGTTTTCTATTAAAGCAGCCAAACTTTTCTGAAGCAGTGGAGATGAATTGGGAGGTTAAGATATTAACCATTACACTGTTTTTCAGAACCATTGTGCTTCTGCACTTCATCTGGGCTTCTCCCTGACCTGAATTTGGAACTAATTAAGAACTAGTCAGAAACAGATATTGTGGCTGGCTTTACTGTAAGTACTTGTATCCTCAGGGCTAGAGAGCTCTGCTACAGTCTGGAGAAGTGGGGAGCCACATAAGGAGAGAAGTATTATCTGAAAATCAGGTAAAGATGTAGTCTCTGATGTTTGACCTATGATGCAGGGAGAGGCTGGTTGTTCATTTTCCTTTGGTAGAAAAGGAAAGTAGGACTTCTAATGTCAAGGCTGATTTAGCAGCTGTGAGTAATCAAAGGAAGCGCTATTGTGTTTAAGATCCTGGGAATGTAAATATGAAAAAAAGGGTGGACAGAATCACTTCAGCTATAAGGAAGACAGGTTATTCATGTTGGAGCTTAACACTGTGCTAAGATAAGTTCCAGGGGGGGCTCAGCTGCTCTTCTCATGACATCCTGGTGGGAAGGCTGGGAAGGGGTGGGGTGGTCAGCAGGGCCATGTACGAGAGGATCTCTCCCGGCCATAGTACAGGAGGAGCCTGCACAGATGGATTCACACACCCCCATCCCCCCCCACACCCACACATATATTACGTGTACAGACTCCTTAACCCTGTGTGGCATCAGATTCAGATCTCCCCACAAAGGTATGCTAAGGTTCCTTGCCTGCTCTTTATTAATCCTTTGTTTTGGGGTACCAGCTTCATTTCCCAGTTACTAAAAACTGTTTTGTCCTACAGGGATTCTTTCTATTAATAAATTCAGAAGTTTCCTTCATTTGTAGCTCATAGCCTAGAAAATCAATTAATTGTATGAACCTCAACATTTGAATGTTTATTGTAGGAGCTATGGTGAACTGAATCTTCTGTCAAACTCTTTTGTAAAAAATCGCTACCCTTGAGCTCTGTTCTGTGGGGAGAAAGAGAAGGGAGTGAAATGAAAGCATATGTTCCATGTTAGCAACAGCTCTTTGGTACATCAGCAATTCAGGGATTTGGTAAGGGTTTTTAAGAACTGCAAAACCTTCTCAGGAGACTTTTTTCACAGTAGCTGTTGGAGTGATATCATAGAATTCTTAGGATAGGGTATACTTTTCATTATTAACAAAGTAAAAGCAGTATGGCCTCACTAATTTCTGGGGAGATCAACTAGATTTGTACATTTGAAGGAGAAAGGTGAATAAAACCCAGGAAGAAGCAAATATAAAACAACAAAGATAAAGCTAAAAATCAAAACTCCATAAGTTTATTGTCTGACAACCCCCGTAGAGTCAGAGAGGAAAAAAATACGTAAGTGCTTGCTGGGCTTTTAATAGTTATTTTATAATTAACTAGCCAGATGAGACAGTTAAATTCTAAACTGAACATGCATTATTATGAAAATTGGAAAGCGGGTAAAAAAAAGAGATAAAATACAGCAATTGCCCTTTATTTTTATGCCAACAAGTCTTTAAACAGATTCCTACCAGAGAGATAATTTTTCAGCAGAAAGATAAGATTTTATTGCTTACAGACATTTATTCTAACCCCGGGTACTCTCTTGCTCACACTGTTTTAAATCTACCCACGATAGAGACCGGTGCAGCAGAGTGGTTCACAGCTCTGGAGTTCAACTACCTCTCTGCAGTCTTAAACTCCTCTTTCTGGAGGCAACACCACAGCAGGAGCTCAGATGATCTCAGAGCAATGCGGTAGCCCTCATGAAGATTAATTTCCTAGTCCTGATGCAGGAGTATCAGTCTGCACAGCTGAAGACCAGCTTGGCCTTGATCTGCTATCCAGTGGTTGTCCATATGGGCAGAAGCAAAGGGTAGAACTCAATTGCTATCATACAAAAGAAAGTCGTTGTGGGAAGAGGAGGGACCCACACAAGCATTCTTGCTGCTCTGTTGAGGCTCTTCTGCAGATCAGAGGTTGTCCCAGATGTCCGGATCCCAGACACCTCTGCTGTGCTGTGGACAGGTATTTATACTTCAAAGGGACTGGCACAGGAAGCACCCAGCCCCAGTGTTGATGTTGCAGATACTCAACTCATCTGCCTTCTGACTAGTCCAAGGGAGACATTTAATGCCTTCCTGGTCTGAGATTTTTAGATTATTTTCTTCATTTCTCTGTTAAAAGTGATTTTGGTAGCAGCTGTGAGCACTCAACATTTGAGTAAATTAGACCCTGGGGTCTGCTGTTTGACTCCTTCCCAGTAAAACAGGAGCTCAGAGAACAATGTCTTCTGAAGTGGTTTTGTCCAGCATCACACAAAATCTATAGCAGAGGGAAGTGGAAAATCCAGTTTTTCAGTTCCACCTGTCATCCTACTGAGACTGCCCTTCTGTTGCAGGAAGGGAAGGAGCTTCTTGCAATAAACCCAAAAAATTATTCTCCTGTATGAGCTTGGCTCAATTCAAGGACAAGGAAACAAAATAATTCATGATCAGGTATTTTAATATGGTGTTGTAATGCTTATACACAAATCACCATTCCAAGGGCCTTATTGACTATGAAGTTTCCTTATTTCTAAGTGCTTTACTTTGCGCCCTCAAGCATTCATCAGTCTGCATTAAAGTTATTTCTGTACAGGCAAGGAAAGGAGAAAGTTATTCTATTTTAATTGCTTCTACCGTAAGGACTGATATGTATAAAGCATATCAAGGGAAAATTTATGTCTACCAGAAGTCTATAGGTAGTTCGGGGCATAGACTTTTTGGGCTTAGGACTACAGTGCTCTACATAATGCATAGACATTCATGCTCAAGCAAAATAAACATCAGCTGTGCAGAAGATTGCATTGAGATATAAGAAATTATTATGTTTTCATTCTTAGTTTAGAAACATGAATTGCTAGGGGCCTTTGGGCCTGGTTTCCAGTTTTACTTTTTCTGTCTGCTTGTCCCACCATGAGTTTCTGTTAATACACAACGTTATGTACTTTTGAGAGGATTTTACTGTATAAAAATAAATCTATAAAAATATACCTAGGGATGCAACTCAACATAGGAAAGAGTAAAAATAGCACAGTTTCACCCTTCTGTGGGGCTGAATTTCAAGAAGTGTAAGAGAGATTATTTAGCTGCACTACTTTCTATAGAAAATGCCAGTAAATACTACAACAGTTCTGTGAAAGCAACTCTTCATCTTGGCTTGAAGATAGACACAATTAAGTGATGTCTTCCTTATGTCACGGGTGTGATGCCAAAGAAGACACTGAATAGCTCTTAGAGCCAGCAACATGCCATATGTCAGTACTTTTGGTTAGGCTGTCTCAGGTGTAACCTCTCAATGCAAGAGCACGCTGCAGATTCTCAGGTCAGCATTAGCTGAATGCCCCTGCCCCAGTTTCTGAATATTCTGAAAGAGGGAGAGGTGGAACACGCACAGCTCTGCTGTGTTCATGGCCAGTAATATGAATGAGAAATTAACAGGCCATGGCAGGTATATTTACCATGCTGAACTATACGTCACCTTTGTGAGAACAACCTCTTTCCAGGGCATTTAAGTTTCTTCTCACACGGTCTTCATTCTTTTCCACTTGCTTCCTTTCTTTTTTTTTTTTTCTTTTTTTCTTTTGAGGAAGAGAAATGATGAAGGTAAAGCTTTCTCAGATGGTTATTTTCAGCAACAGAAAAGAGAAATGCTATTTGCAGGTTATGTAGCGTAACAGAATAACTGAGGCTGGAAAGGACTATATCCCATCCCCATGTCTGGTGCTCCAGCCTCCTGACCTTCTTGGTCTTCTGCTCAACTTGCTGCTCTTTGTCAGTGTCTGAGGAGCCCAAACAGGAGTCCTTCCATTCACTGTCATCTACCAGCTTGCAGTGAATACATTACCTCTCCCCAACTTGGTTCCTTCAGAAGAGGCAAAACCACATCAGCCTCAGCATCACACCCTGGAAACAATACTTGTGGCCAGAGGTTTGCATAAACCTCGCCTGTTTTACTGAGGTGATCATCCCCCAGTGCGTTCCCAGTGTGGATGCCCTATCTGGCATCACTGAATCATCCAAGTTCCCCTTGCAGGGAAACAAATTACACTTCCCAAAGTGAAATTTTCAAAGTCACAATCACCCCCTGGAGTGAGTCACAGCTCACTCCAGTGAGCTGATCATCTGAATCCTTCACATTTTAATTACTGCATATTCCTTAATGAAAACTTTAATAAAATCTGTGAAATCTAATAGCAGTGTACAAAAAGGATGAAATTTCCAATTTGGGAGAAAGTGGCCGCATTTTAATCCTGGCAGCAAATATTAAAAATGGAATTAAGTAAAAAAGAGGGAAAAAGTAAGAAACTGTGATTATATTTACTCAACGGATCTAGAATCCATATAATATTTCCAACTACTTTTTGTTATACTTCTCTGGTGAAGGGCACACAAGGTTGGCAGTGTACTTTACAAACAGTTTGGCCAAAGGGCATTTGTTATTTATTTCTACCAAAATGCTACTTGCAGGGTAAGAATTGAAGTAATGACAAACACAGCAATAAAGAAATTGTAAACCAATGTATATAGTGACTTACTGCAGACATAAACTCTGTCTTTGGAGAGAAAACATGTATTCAGTAGACCATTGACCTATGTCAGAGACTTTAGAAAATAAAACTGTCCAGACATGATTTATTTTGCTTTATTCAAAACTTGTTATTTGATATCAAATGAGATCTTGGGCTTAAGCCATACTCATTCATTCCCTGAACCTTCTCACATATATGCCTTCTGCTTACACCTTTACTGCAGAGAGGAACTCTCCACTTCAATGTTTTGAATTAATTTTTCCACAACAGGCAATACTGCACAACATTCATATTTGTGTTCCAATGATTTTACAAGGACATGAGCAATGGCCAGTGGCGGTGTGAGACCTAAGCAGCTGAGATTGTCAGAACCAAATAAATGAGATTTGTGGTGGTTTGTTTGTTTGTTTGTTTGTTTGTTTGTTTTCTAAATGACTATTTTGCTACTGCAGGTAAGAAAATTGTAAGACAGGAGATGTACTTTGGAAAACAATTGCTGCTGCAGGCTAGAAACTATCAGTGCAATGCGCATGTACAGCACATTGCTTTCCCAAAGTCCTGTTCTGTTTCCAGTGCTAGTTTTGTGGACCTTCAAATCACACATTACAAAAGAGAGAGAAAAAGAAAAGGTTTTAAAAAATGATGCAACCACAGACATAACACCACTTAAATAAAACTCCATTCATTTACTATTGTAAGTTCTACTTTACTATTTCATAATGCCTAAACCCAAATAGGTTGAAATACTTATAAAATACCAAATTTCATTGATGGAGGTGAGCCTAGACAAGTGCTCCCTCTCTGCCTGAGTGGAAGGGCTTTGCTCCACTGCCTTACACTCAGCTTTCTCTGCAGTGATCCACGCCAGCTTTGTAAGGGCACCAGCAGATACACAGCCACTCCAATGCCTTCATTCACCTTGTGTGACACTGGTTCACAGCTGATTGACTACCTGTAAGTAATAACAGATACGTTTGCAGGCAGCCTGCAACATGGTTCCGAGAAACGTGAACTGTCCATTTATTTCAGCTGTCCGGGAACATGTGTCAACGCTGGGAATTATTTCATTTCCTGGGGAGAAAAGTGGATTTCCAATTTGCACAAATTACTGTAAGCAAACATGTCATTCTGAATGACCATTAGGAGACTCTATCACCACATATTTTCCCATTTCAAAACAGAGAGGAAAAAAGACCATTAACTTTTTCAAGCATTAGAAAGGAGAAATGCAGTTTTAAGAATTGAGTGGATGGAAACAGCAACATTGTCATATTTATACTATGTGAGCAGCGAGAAGCGTATTGCCTTAGTGACCCATGAGTTCAGAACTTATATTTTTAATTTGTCATTGGAAATAACACCTTCTAGTTTCCACCAAACCTAATCATGGCTGGAAATGGAGAGACAGACTTGCTCGGTGAAACGTACAGACTGCATCCAAACACTCCTGGTGTGTATCATGTCCACGTCACAAACTGTTGAGGCAGCAGGTAACTAGTCTCTTTAATATGTGGGTCACAGAAGGGGATGTGGAATATGCAGACCTGCAAGTGGCATCCTCATTCTTGCAGGTTTTTGTCTTTATCTGAGGCAGCATATTGAAAATAATGCAGAAAGTGCCAGTATGAAAGGTCTTTGAGAGGTGACCTCCAGTAATTTATTTGTTATCTTTTACCTTCCTTTCTCATCTTTATAGAAGGATATTGTTACTAAATTATTTCATTTCATAGTCCGGTAGTCAAAAGATGCAGCTTAAAACACCAAAGAAGGTAAATTTTTGCTGAGGCCTCAGGGAGTGAACTGCAGTGGCTGGAACTTAAGCATTCTCTCAACTGCTCTGATTTTGGGGTTGGATGGTTTCCTTCCTCAGAAGGGCAGGCTCTGAGACTCAGGGGAGTCTCTTATGGAGACAGCACAAGTCAGCGTCCTGAGCCTCTAAATTAACTGCTAACACAGCTTAGTTCCTTTCCACTCAAGGATGCAGGAGTAATCACAAAAGGAGCAGCGTGGCACAAAACTTTATAAGGAAGATTAAGAAAAACCTTTAAAATGAGTCAAATTATTCCATAGTTAAAAATAAAGCAACTGGCAAAGTTGATTAGGAAAAAAAAATACATTCTACAGATCAAATTTGGAATGGAATTAGGAGATGCAAACAAAAGGGAAAAGGAGGAACAGAAGGGAGGCCAGAAGTTATCTGACATAATTAAATGGCAAATTCCAAATAGCAAAATGAGTCAAGCAAAAATCCTTTATTATATGACCCTAATGAAGCCAATAAACAGAAATATAAGTAAACAGCTGTTAAGTAAGAAGTAAATTAGGAAGGCCAAGATGGATTTCAAACAATAAATAGCTAATGTTGTGAAAACAAATGAAAATCAGAATGACTGAAAGAGATCAATAATTGCACTGAATCATCAGGGGCTGAAGAGTTCTATGAAGGAATATAAGCATATTGATAAGAGGCTTAGCAGTTTTTTTGTAGAGGTTTCATGAAGGAAACTTCTGGGTCAATACTTACCTTGAACTTGTTATTTAATGGCATGGAGAAGGAAACATTTTTAGATATTTAAATGTCAGGAAAATAAATAATAGCTTACAGAGTGATAAAATTCATCAGACCCAAATCAGATACACCTGAAAATTCTAAGGGAGGGTAAGGGAGAGGAAAATAATCTACAAAAAGATGCATTCTGTCTTCAAAATACCATTCTTCCAAAACAGAAAGTAGTAAATGTCATATGTAAACAAGTGCAGCCAGAATAAAAAATGTCTGGAGGGTATCTCAAGAGAGGGACCAGCCAGACAGACCCTTGCAGAAGAAAGTTACACTGTCCTATTCCCTTGGAGTTTTCCATATGTCATTAGTGCAATGGGTAAAGGAAATACCAATAACGACATATATATTAAGACTCATCACTTAGCATTTTAAAAGGTCTTTGATAAATATTTTGAGAGCAGGAACAAGCAGAATCCATAGGGGAAGAACACCAGGATCCATAGGGGAGGAAAAGGGCTGGGTACTACTCAGTGCCATGGCTTTGACTGACTAATGTCAGGTCGAGTATCAGTGTTCCCTCCTTTCTGTTGGTAAATCTGCTGCAGTTTGTGACTAGTGGGTCTGACACAGTGAGGACAGGTGAGACTGCACATGCTTTGTACACGTGAATGTCACACCTGCACTAAGACTGCTGCAGGGACACTACCAGCTGTGTCCAGAACACATTGCACTCACTGGGCTTATTCAGTATTTTCCTTCAAGAATCCAAATATCCCTCGGAACCAGCAAAGACTCTGTTCTGACTGACAGATATTGGGACCTGTGGGGTCTGGGTACCCTGTGTGGTGGGAGATAACACAGCTGAATGAGAAATTCCTGGTAGCAAACTGCAGCACATTGTTGTACCTGCAGCCCCTTTACCCATTGCCTCTAACAAACTTGAATTGATCTCACTTGCCTGCAGTGAGATCTGTTTGTTCATTCTTTGGCTTCTTTGTGCATAATTGCAATCCCACAGAGACTGGATGTTTTACTAAAGACATTAAATGTGACCAGCAATCTCCATTAGTATAAGAGACCACACAGAGCTCCTAAGTGCCTTACGTTAAGGCATTACTCCATTAAGGGCATTACTCCAATAGCTGAGGTTAAACTTCTCTGACTTGTTTGCTTACAGAATGGCATCAACAGAGAGGGACGTGATTTCCAGGTCCTGGGAGAAAACTCTCCTCTGTTCTGTGTTGCCTCCATAGATCAGGGTCACTTCCCCAACCTGGGACTGTGGTGTTTGGTTTCCAGTGTCCAGCTGGAACAGCAAGGCTCCTCATAAACCTTGTGGCATAGGAGTTGGGGTCACTCTGAGGCCTCGAGAGCATGTCTCAGATGGCAGTATCTCTGTGTTTAGGCAGATAGATCGTGTGTAGAAAGCTGAATTCGTTAAGTACTTCAGTAAATCATTTAGTTATCAGAATGTGAATGTTATACCTCCCTTTAGGTATCCAAATTTGAAAATTTTACTTTAACAGAACCTGTGGGTTATCTCAGTCATTATTTAGTTTTCTGTTCGGGCAGATCAATAGAGCTCTTACACAGTTATTTTAGAAATTAACCTGGAATATTTTCAGATCTTATATATAATTATTTAAAACAAGGCTAATGTGTATTATCACTGGGTTAATAGACTTGAAGTTTCCAAATCTTCTTCTCAAAATGGAAGTAGAAGAGGTTAACTCATGTTTTTTGGTAAAGATTTTGTTCAACAGTGAAAAGACCACAGTTAATAAATAACTCTTTGGAAAATTATGTTTCTGATTACTTTGGAACCTGCCTGAAAACCAGCTAACAAAAGTTTGATAAGATTAGGTAGGGAGTTTAATTTTGCAAATGTAGGACGGACTTTAGCTGTGCACACCACTTAACTTTAGCTTATGCTAAATTTATGCACACCATAAAATATATTTATATCTGATTTAAAAATAACTAAAATTTCTGATTCAGTCAGTGGAGAGACACAGTATTTTTGAAACAAAATTTCTGTGTTCACCTTCAGACTCCTCCTTTTTGTGTCAGGTGTGTGGTGCCATGTTTCTCTCACTGCCTGTGCAAGCACTAGAGATAATCAGGTCATGTGTAGAAGTTTACAGTAGGTCAGCTAAGCCTCATCCATACAAATAAGTGTATTCACACCTCCTCACATTAGACACCAAACTCAGTGGTCCACTCTGGGAAACCTCCAGCCTTCAGGCTCTATACACAAAGAGAGGAGTCACCTATTCCAACAGGTGATGCAGAGCTATAGCCCAAAATGTATGTATTGTCCAGCACCAGAGAGTCCATTCACCTTTATAGACCTTTTCACCTCCAGGGAAAGATGTTCTACCTTAGGCACCCGGGTATAGGTGCCTACAGTCAGATGGTGGGTGGGACTTCTTCCAGAGGTGGAAATTTAAAAACAGGGATCATTTATTCCTGATTTTTACTCCCNGTGTGTGGTGCCATGTTTCTCTCACTGCCTGTGCAAGCACTAGAGATAATCAGGTCATGTGTAGAAGTTTACAGTAGGTCAGCTAAGCCTCATCCATACAAATAAGTGTATTCACACCTCCTCACATTAGACACCAAACTCAGTGGTCCACTCTGGGAAACCTCCAGCCTTCAGGCTCTATACACAAAGAGAGGAGTCACATATTCCAACAGGTGATGCAGAGCTATAGCCCAAAATGTATGTATTGTCCAGCACCAGAGAGTCCATTCACCTTTATAGACCTTTTCACCTCCAGGGAAAGATGTTCTACCTTAGGCACCCGGGTATAGGTGCCTACAGTCAGATGGTGGGTGGGACTTCTTCCAGAGGTGGAAATTTAAAAACAGGGATCATTTATTCCTGATTTTTACTCCCACAGTTTTTACCTTTTTTTTTTTTTTTTTAATTACTAGTTGAAGTTTTCCTGGGATATTTAATCCAGGATCCAGGGTGAATGAAGGCTTTGGAGTGGCTGTGTATCTGCTGGTGCCCTTACAAAGCTGGCGTGGATCACTGCAGAGAAAGCTGAGTGTAAGGCAGTGGAGCAAAGCCCTTCCACTCAGGCAGAGAGGGAGCACTTGTCTAGGCTCACCTCCATCACTGTGTACTTGCCTTATGTAGTAATTTTGCCTGGTGTGGGCAGAACACTGGTTCATATCACCATTACAAATTTCCTGATTCATCTGCTCCTCCCTTTCAGTTTAATTTTATTTTTCAGTCTCATATAATTACACTCCAAAGGTGTGTTTCATTATCATAAGTGGAAAATATTCTTAGGTGATTATGTCATATGCAAAGCAGGAAACAAAAGCTAGTCATGCATGGAATCTTATTATTACAAACCCAACATGTGTCTGGGAAG
>VZRR01003986.1:286700-319371 GCA_013398015.1 Oreocharis arfaki | reverse complement strand
GGGTCACTCTGAGGCCTCGAGAGCATGTCTCAGATGGCAGTATCTCTGTGTTTAGGCAGATAGATCGTGTGTAGAAAGCTGAATTCGTTAAGTACTTCAGTAAATCATTTAGTTATCAGAATGTGAATGTTATACCTCCCTTTAGGTATCCAAATTTGAAAATTTTACTTTAACAGAACCTGTGGGTTATCTCAGTCATTATTTAGTTTTCTGTTCGGGCAGATCAATAGAGCTCTTACACAGTTATTTTAGAAATTAACCTGGAATATTTTCAGATCTTATATATAATTATTTAAAACAAGGCTAATGTGTATTATCACTGGGTTAACAGACTTGAAGTTTCCAAATCTTCTTCTCAAAATGGAAGTAGAAGAGGTTAACTCATGTTTTTTGGTAAAGATTTTGTTCAACAGTGAAAAGACCACAGTTAATAAATAACTCTTTGGAAAATTATGTTTCTGATTACTTTGGAACCTGCCTGAAAACCAGCTAACAAAAGTTTGATAAGATTAGGTAGGGAGTTTAATTTTGCAAATGTAGGACGGACTTTAGCTGTGCACACCACTTAACTTTAGCTTATGCTAAATTTATGCACACCATAAAATATATTTATATCTGATTTAAAAATAACTAAAATTTCTGATTCAGTCAGTGGAGAGACACAGTATTTTTGAAACAAAATTTCTGTGTTCACCTTCAGACTCCTCCTTTTTGTGTCAGGTGTGTGGTGCCATGTTTCTCTCACTGCCTGTGCAAGCACTAGAGATAATCAGGTCATGTGTAGAAGTTTACAGTAGGTCAGCTAAGCCTCATCCATACAAATAAGTGTATTCACACCTCCTCACATTAGACACCAAACTCAGTGGTCCACTCTGGGAAACCTCCAGCCTTCAGGCTCTATACACAAAGAGAGGAGTCACATATTCCAACAGGTGATGCAGAGCTATAGCCCAAAATGTATGTATTGTCCAGCACCAGAGAGTCCATTCACCTTTATAGACCTTTTCACCTCCAGGGAAAGATGTTCTACCTTAGGCACCCGGGTATAGATGCCTACAGTCAGATGGTGGGTGGGACTTCTTCTAGAGGTGGAAATTTAAAAACAAGGATCATTTCTTCCTGATTTTTACTCCCATAGTTTTTACCTGTTTTTTTTTTTTTTGAATTACTAGTTGAAGTTTTCCTGGGATATTTAATCCAGGATCCAGGGTGAATGAAGGCTTTGGAGTGGCTGTGTATCTGCTGGTGCCCTTACAAAGCTGGCGTGGATCACTGCAGAGAAAGCTGAGTGTAAGGCAGTGGAGCAAAGCCCTTCCACTCAGGCAGAGAGGGAGCACTTGTCTAGGCTCACCTCCATCACTGTGTACTTGCCTTATGTAGTAATTTTGCCTGGTGTGGGCAGAACACTGGTTCATATCACCATTACAAATTTCCTGATTCATCTGCTCCTCCCTTTCAGTTTAATTTTATTTTTCAGTCTCATATAATTACACTCCAAAGGTGTGTTTCATTATCATAAGTGGAAAATATTCTTAGGTGATTATGTCATATGCAAAGCAGGAAACAAAAGCTAGTCATGCATGGAATCTTATTATTACAAACCCAACATGTGTCTGGGAAGTTGTTCGTTTTCAGTCCGAGGTTTCTTATTATTTTCACAGAGACCACACGGAGAATTTCCAAATGCAGGTGGTTAATGTAATTTCCCAGGTACTGCACACAGTGAGGTTTGGGTTTTTTTAGAAAAAACATTAGTTCAATTTCACACAGTTTTATCTACATATAGCCAAAGTATCGTGAGTTTAGTAACTTCTTAATATACTTTAAAATCAATTTTTTTTTTTTTCTGAACAGGAATAATGAAATGAAGAAGCTATGAAATCTGTAAATTTTATATATATCAGTGACATGTACATAATAATTTTATATGTTATATCACTAGCTTTTTAGTCTTGAATTACACCCTCCCTGAATGTTTAAAAAAAAAAACCAAAAACTCAACCCAGAAACAATTTTGTTGCACGTCATTTCTATTAATGAAATATGATCATAATTATAATTTTATGCTTTCCATGAGGGAGTAACAATAGTACTGACTGAGTATCTTCAGTATATTAGAAAAGCTATTATAAATTATGCATAGTATAAATATAATTAAACATTACCCATAGGCTTCTTGTTATGACTTTCAGACTCATCTCTCTCCTCACAGTCTCTGCCCTTCCCATATGCTTTCATATCTCCACACACAACAGGTTATTAATAAACCTGAACTTTGCTTGGATTGCAGCAGCTATTGAGCACCACCTCCATCCTCAAGACTCTTAACCAAGCACCAGAGGTGGTTTGGCTTTGACATGTAGATAGCTAAAATAAGGATATCTTGTTTTGCTTTGTGTTTTTAAATAAGGTAGCAAAACCAGCATGCTTCGAAAGTTAAGTGATAGCTCAGCTGTTCTGAACAGGGATTCCCAGGCCACAAAGACATGGAGTTTCCATCCATAGAGCACAGCACAATGGGCTCCTCCTGTGGCCCACAAAGTGAGTGTTCTCGAAGCAGTGGGGACAGGTGGATACGTTTGATTCCCCCCACTTTGCTCATACAGAAGCACAAGGCTCAATGCAGGAGCCCCTGGGTGAAACTCCAAGGCCTGTACTATGCAAATGTTTAGTGTAGCTCATGGAATGGTGTTTTAAATGAGCAAAGAGACTGGCAGCATTTCTATTCTTCAATACACAGAAAGATAAAAGGCATCTGTACATATGAGCAAGAAATATATCCATCCTTTAGGAATTTGTTACTCCCATACCTTGTGAACGGCTGCTTTCTATATGAAAAAATTATATTTATTCTTAACATACATAGAGGAGCAGCTAGAAAATGGAAATGGAAATGAGGGAGAGCTTCCTACATGTCTGACCCAACAAGAATTACCCTTTTTACCTGCTGCAGTGCAGGGATCCTGGCCTCCAGCACCTATAATTGGGAATAGAAATCATTGCAGATTGCAGCAGGACACCCACACAGGCAGGTGCACCATGGTGTCCTGCCTTGTAGGACACGGAAGGGATCACGGAAAGGACAGACAGGAAGATGTGCCCCTGCGCACACCTCTGTCCACAGCCAGCCAGACTCAAAAGGGAAATCTGCTGCATTTTTAAAAGGGAATTGTAGCATCATTTTATGCCCCTAAAGGAACCAAAATTAGGATGTGCCATTAGGAGACCAGTGTCTCACCCAGGGCTGCTTTTAGAGCAGGTCAAGACACTCCTGGTTTTTTAATCTGGAGACTTGGATTAGTGCTAAGAAAATACTAATACCACTAATGAAAAAAAGCAAAAAAAATATTTTGGAAGTGTGTTGGTCTTTCCCACATTTTATTTTCACTAAGTTTAATTTCCGTGTGATTTTTAAAAAGCCCATAAGGAAAATCTTTATAGTCTAAATCAAATTGAAAAAAATTGAAATTGTTGTACAGGGAAAGGTATTCCATTTTTGCTGGTAGTCCACTTTTGACAGGATTTTTGATAAATGATGGAATCAGTGTCATGCATATATTATAGACAGAATTTTTATTTCAAAATGCAAACCAAAACAACAAAAAACTCCCAAAGAAATAACAAAAAAATAAATCTTGCAATCACAAATGGATTGGTTTTTTTTTTCCTGGTCTATTTATTTAGCCTTTGGGAATCTCTTTCTTGTTTTAAAATTAATTTTTTAAGAGAAATAGTGCTGATATTATTCCAATATAAATAAAAAAAGGGAAGTAACAAAATATTAAACCCCTCTACATCTAAAAAATCCAAGATAATTCCAGTGTTTCTTTCCAGCCCTTCAATAACAAGCTCAATAACAATGTCTAATTTCCATAAAGATAATATGTCACTTACTATTTGACATGACTTTTAATATCACCAGCAAATTAGCAAATTTGCCCTTCATTAAGGGCAAATCATGTCTGACAGGCTTGGTGGCCGTCTGCTATGAGGTTACAGCCTTGGTGGATGAGTGAAGAACAAGTGATGTCATTTACCTCGATGACATCTCTTGCTCTTCCCTCATCACATTTAACACTGTTCCACACAACATCCTTGTCTAGAAATTTGGAGAGGGACTTTTTACGAGGACGTGTAGTGAGCGCTCACTACATGCTCGTCTCAAGGTACTTTACCTGGAGTCCTGTGTGCAATTTTGGAAGCCACAATAAAAGACATTAAGCAGCTAGAGAGTGTCCAAAGCATGACTATGAAGGTGGTGAAGGGTCTAGAGGGGAAGCTCTATGAGGAGCAGCTGAGGTCACTTGGTCTGTTCAGCCTGGAGAAGAGGAGATTGAGGGGAGAACTCATTGCAGTTACAACTTCCTCGTGAGGGGAAGACGAGGGGCAGACACTGATCTCTTCTCTGTGGTGACCAGTGACAAGACCCAAGGAAATGGCCTGAAGTTGTGTCAGGGGAGGTTTAGGTTGGATGACAGGAGAAGGTTCTTCACCCAGAGGGTGGCTGGACACTTGAAACGGTTCCCCAGGGAAATGATCACAGCTCTACACCTGACAGAGTTCGAGAAGCCTTTGGACAATGCTCTCAGAAACACGGTGGGATTTTTGGGATGTCCTGTGCAGGGCCAGGAGTTGGACTCAATGATCCTTGTGTATGTCTTCCAACTCAGGGTAGTCTATGATTCTATGATTATATTATCCTTGATAGGACAAGGGGAAATAGTGTTAAACTGAAAGAGAGCAGTTTTAGGTTAAAAATGAGGAAGAAATTCTTTACAGTTAAAGTGGTGAGGCACAGGCACACTTGCCTGGAGTAGTTGTGAGTGCTCCATCCCTGGATGTGCTCAAGGCCACAGTGGATGGGACTTTGAGCAGACTGGTGCAGTGGAAGGTGTTCCTGCCCATGTCAGGTGGGATGGAATGAGATGATGTTTAAGGTCTCTTCCAACACGAACAATTCTGTGACTATGAAAGATACTTTTCCCAGTGTTTTCTTATAACTGCAAATGCCTCCATGGGATGTCTTTTTTATAGAAAATTTTCAACATTTAAACAGAGGAATGGAGGAGAGGGATCTAAAACCAAATGTAGTAAATACAAATCAGCCAATTGTTCACCCAGCCAAAGCAGCCTGTGCACTCCATGTGCCCCCTACATGAGCAGTCATCCATATCCTCACCTCTCACTGATTCTCTCTTAAAACCATCAGATCTAGTCCATGTGTGCTCAGATTTAAATGCAAGCAGCTGTAGAACTCCAGAAATTCTCCAGATGTGGAAGTGATTGCTACTGTCATGTAATTTCAGGCACTGGAATTCACAGCCCTGCTTTGATGTAATGTGTCAGGACTGTAAAACAGAGAGGGTAACTCCTGGATAACACAGCAGTTATCCCCTTACCCTGCCATCCTGCAAAGAGCCACACATATAAGCACCTAAGCCTGCACCTAGTGCTGCTGGAATGAAAGAAAATTTACATATAAACTTCAGGTGTTTTGCAGAACTAAGCATCAGAACCTGTATCTTACTGCCAATATTTAGTTAACCAGCTTCCCACCTGAATACTTGCTTCCTTCTTTCTTTCCTCCCTTCCCTGTTTTCTTCCCTTCCTCCCTTTCTCCCTCTCTTCCTTCTTTCCATCCAGAATCAATCCATCACTGTGTATACTTAAAGAACACTCAGTACCACAAAATTTATGTGGAGTTTGCTGATATATAAATAATAAGACCATCATGTAGTTGAAGAAGAAAACAGAGATAACTTTGAAGATTAAATTGCAACAGGGCTGCAGAGTTACTTAGCTGCTTGTAAATCATGTCTCCAAGCCCATTACACCATAGGAACGGAAGGTGAACTGGGACTACAACCACCCTAACTCACCCCTTCCCATTCCTGCTCCTGGGAATATTGTAAACACTAAAACTTTCTGTGTTGAATTCAGAGATTTCTTTTCCAGGTTGTTCTGCCATGAAAATTCAGCTGACCTGAACTTGGATTAAAGAGGGGTGCAGTTTTGATTGGATGTCTTGAGAATAATATTTAAATTCAACTGAGTTTTAATTATTCTAAAGCCCTTCCAGCCCTGAACTAAAAGGGAGTGCTAAGAGTAACTTATAGAGCTTTAAGGACACATACTGAATTTTAAGTGCATTTTCCTGTTCTTTCATTTTGCTTTGGAAATGTCACAGGTCTATGCAATTTATTGGAAAACAGCAATTAGGAAGGGGAATCCAAGGCACAGCAAGTTACCCAACTAGCCCAAGGCCACATGAGACCTGGTAAAGAAAAAAGCAAAACAATCAAACAAAAAAGCACCCCAGATTTTATCTCCCCATCTCCTGCTGTAGCCACCAGAAATGATACCAGACCCTAAACATTCTCTCGTGTGTCTGCACTCCACAGCAAACCACTTAAACTTCATAGGATAGTTTGGGTTTGAAGAAAACTTTAAAGGTTATAAACTTCAACCCTCTTGTAATGAACAGGGTCATCTTCAACTTAATCAAGTTGCTCAAAGCCCCATTCAACCTGACCTTGAATGTTTCCAGGGTTGGGGCATCCACCACCTCCCTGGGCAACCTGTGTCAGGGTTTTTTGTAAAAACATTTCCTCCTTATGACTAACCTAAATCGATCCTCCTTCTCTTTAAAATCATTATCCCTTGTCCTATCACAGCAGACCCTGAAAAAAGGTTTGTCCTGTTCAAGTGCTGGAAAGGTACCGTAAGTGCTCCCTTTTCTAAGCTTTCTCTTCTTCAGGCTGAACAACCCCAATTCCCTCAGCCTGCCTTCACAGGAGAGGTGCTACAGCTCTCTGATCATCTTCATGGGCTTCTTCTGGACTTGCTCTGGCAGGTCCATGTCCTTCTTCTGCTGAGGACCCCAGAGCTGGATGCAGTACTCCACATGGGGTCTCCTCAAGCCATTTTCCCAAAATTTCTTTATGATGTCTTTTAAAATGTTTATTAGCATCTCTCTGTTTGAAATTATTTTGTACCAGCCAAGAAGTCTTATTTGCATAGGGAGATTTGATAGCAGGAGGGAACATTCTTCAGAACAGAAGCAGAGCTGACACGCTGGCGTGTCCTTTGCCGCGATTGGTGCGGCACTGCTGAGTAGAAGAATATTTGTGATGCAACCTTTCCTATTAGCAACTGACCTTTCTTCCTGATCAGTCCCTGTGCTTCTTGGCTTTTCTATGAAGTGTTGAAAAGGAAAGAAGTATCATCAAATGTCTTTTCTAGCAGAGAATCAGAAATTAGCAGAGGACTCTGCAATGATGAGAAAAATCTAAAAATGTTTAACAGCAAAGACAGCGGGCATAATATAAAGTAGATTTCAGGAGAAAATACAGTGTGGGAAGAATAGAAACATGATAAAGAGACAAACACACACAAACACAGAGAAGTTTTAATAAGAAAAATTAAATGTTTGGGGAACAAAATGAAGAGGAAGGAAAGCCCCAGTTGTTAAAAATGGCAGATATATAAAGTACATAAATGAATTTAATTAAAATTTTTCAGAATTTTTCCTGGATGGAAAACTGTGTTTTCCTGGACAGAAAACTATTCACTGTTTGTTGCAAGGTTGCTCAGTATAGGTGCTATTCTTTATCATGCATCTCACGTGTCTTTGAAAGTCCGCCCCAGCAGCAAAGGGATGCTGAGATTAAAGATTTGAGTGAAATATTTCACTGTGGTTTTGGTCAAGAAATCTGCCTTATAGACATGCCCACACTCAGTTTAATCAAGTTTGATTGGAGTTCTGGATTCTGTCCTTTGAGGAAAAATCCAGTTTGAGAAGCTTGGCATAACAGCAGAGGTGTGATGTAGCAATACTTTATAGTACAGCCTCTTTGCAGTGATTTGTGTGAATAAAGTCTAATCCAGCAGACTGTCTCAAAACCTGCCAGCTGCCCTGGTTGTGGAACATAAGATTTACCACAATGCCAGAAATAACATTTGTCAACTCCTTTATCCACTTATGGACTAGGGCCAGAGTCATATACTTCAGAATAAGATGAAATAGCTCTCACAGGAGACAGCTATATGATAATCTGCCTGAGTAATGCTCTTATCCTAGATCTTAACAGTTACTGTTTGTCTTGAGCTTTGTATCATGAGGATTCATCTGTCTTTCCTCATCTTAGCTGTTTTCTTTACCTCAGCTATTCTTTGTTATATTATTTATAGGTACATACACATCTTCCTTTCCTCTCTCCACATTCTTGGTCTCGAACACTTGCAGTGGAAATGTGTTGCATGCTGAAACGGTGTTCTGTGGGGACAAAAAGTAAATAGTTGTATTGGCTTTTTTCCCTTCAAAAAGAGACATTTGAGAATCTTCTGTTGATGTCCAGAATGTCACCTTTTCTCACAGTCTAAAAGATGCTGCTGTGGTTTGCTCTTATGTGGGGAGTCCTGTGCCTATGGCTGGCCCCTACAAAGGTGAGTGGGAGCATGACTCCATGCTGTATTTATCCTGAGCAGCTATTTTTCATAAAGACTAGTGAAATTTAAGGTACCAGCTAAACTTTGTAGCTTAGCAACTCCACTCATGTAAAGACCTGCATCTGTGGCTCCAAGCCAAATCTAGATTTCTATGCAAACAGAAGAGAGCCTGTTTTACAGGGGGTTCATTATCTGACTGGCCAAGATGGAAGCAGAGCTGGAAATGCAACAGGTAAACATTATGATCTAAGACAAGTTTGGCAAAACCCTTGTTTGCAACACAGATGACCTTTTATTTTATCATTTGACTGTCATTTTTAACATTTTAGGGCGGAGTTTTGCTGGAGCAGCAGTAAGCAGACAAAAACATAAAAATGTGAAAGTGAATAAAGGCTGAGTGGAGGGAAAAGGTGTGAGGTAAACAACTGAGCATTACTGTTAGGTGGGATGAAAGTTAGATGGCAGCCAGAAAGCAGAGTCCTCAGCTGAGGTGAGGGTCACACTGCTGAGACACTGGGTCCTTCACTCTCGTGTTGCCCCTGGCTTATTCCATTGGTTTCTACATTCCCTGGCTTATCCAGCTGGGCAATAAGAGATCATCCTCTTCCTTGAAAATTCTTGTGGTTTTCATCCTGGGAGCAGGTGAGAGTACACACAGGGAGAAAGAAGAAGATATAACAAGGCTGGATCCTGATTCCTCTTTTTTTTCTACAGTCTGATATTTTTCTTAGCCAGCTCTGCTGTGTATGTGATGCTACAAGAGCTACTTTTATCAGTGCAAACTTTACACCTATTCCCCAAGGAGCATAATGACCTGCTAATTTTAATATTAATCTCTCTCCAGTGGTGTGAACAACACATGTCATGATGGAGTTTTTATTTAACCTGCTCACTATGGCTTGCTGCCACAAACTCCTCTGACATTCTCTGCAATGACAGCTGATCTCTGCTTCTCTCTCCCAAATGACTGTAGGCTTATAGGAGAAATCACAGTTTATCATTTTCCCTAAGCAAAATGGAAAGGTTGATCCATGTGTTTAAAGGTACAGAATTCCCAATTACAAGTTGGTGTTCTTTTAACAAAGCAAAAGGGTTTAACTTTCTTCTATAACACATTAACACAATTCCATAATTTCAAAGGTTTCATGAAACTATTGAGCAGAGCTGAAAAAAAGACCCAGTATCTTTAACCAGGTGTAGCTGCACACATGGGAATTATTTAACCATAGACTGATGACATGACTAATGTTCCATCCTGACAGCCTGCTCTGGTGCCTCCCTCTATTTTGCTTCTAGTCTTAGAGCTTGTGAAGCAAAACAGTATTCTAAATAATTAAGAGTTCCTGAAAATATACTCAGTCTCTGGGTCAGATCCCTCCACCTTTCTTTACCTCTGTTTTCTTTCTGTCCCTTTGCCTGTAACAACATCAGCAGTTAATTTGGCAGATTTTTTTTTAGTTGTTTGGTTGCTTGAATATTTTCGTTTGGTTTGGTTTGATTTTTAAACTATAAAAATAAACATAATTCTAGAGAACACAAATATTTCAGTTTGGAAATATTTCCAGGGTATTTAACAGTTTGAAATTTCACATCATTGATACATGCATATCTCCTTGCTGTACATTAGCAGGCTGTTTTATGTCTTGGCTGATGGATCATATGGTCTTTATCAGTGTATTCTGGATCTTCCCAGCTTCAGTGAATCACAGGAGATGCAGTTTGTCAGAGAAAAGTGGAATGATGCAATTGCATCACAGTTACTGTTAGGTACTCTGACAAAATTCTGAAAAGCAGAACTTTCAGTTATTGAATCTTTGGGAAAATTTTGTGCTCCAATGTTAACATTGCATTGAAAAATAAACATGACTTCCCCACCAAAAAAAGGCTTTTTGAAAATCCAATTTCCCATCAGCCCTTACAACCAAAAAGCTTAAATACAACATTTTCAGTCACCACTGCTTGCTATGGCTTTTTGCTGTGAGTGGATCACCAGTCTCAGCCACTGCTCTATAAATAACCACACAGCCCAATTAAGAAAGACAGGCCCACAGAATTGCACAGCAGAATCTGGAGGCAGCCAGGCTTACCAGAGATTCTCTGTGGATAGAGGGATCCAGCTGCCCAGTCTGCACACAAGCCCTAACCAGGACGCAGTGAAATCACAAATTCAGTTGTGCTTAGCTCTAGATGTGCATGTTTTACAGAAAAAGCCGGAACTTTAAAGCTCATTTCCATACAGTCAGGTTGGCAGATTACTTTTTCAGAAATTGGGAGGAGTCAGGCATTTATGTAAAACCTTTGGAATGCTTGCTTTGCATATTGAATCATTTTAGATCCCAAAAGAGCCTGTCCATCTGGGTGAACTATGTTCTCTAGAGTTAAGCAGCAAATCACAGACATAGGTCTGATCAGGACCCCTCTGATCACATCTGCTTCTCAGAGGTTCTCAGATAAGGGCAAAAATCATGTGCCCATTTAGTCTCCACCACATTTTCCTCCCGCCTCCCTATTGTGTCTGTGTTTCATCCCCATTTCTCAGCATTTTTAGCCTTTTCTACAAATAATGCTAATATAGCAAAATAATAAAATGAAATCTTCAGGCAATGTGCAGGAAGCCTTCCCTGCTCGCACAGAGACTACCACTGCTATTCACGAGAAAGGAGACTTTAATGAGTGTGTCTCTAAGATAGTTACTCATATTAATCCTCAATAATGGAAAAATAAAAGTAAAATATATTCTTTTATCAGTCATCTAAATGTCATGATCTAGTGCTTTAATAAAGAAAAGAAGAACTGAAAAGGCTTTATATTTGGAGCAGTGTCAAAACAAGAACTTTCTTCTTCTCATTGAAATTAAATGTGTTTTTTTTTATTCTTTGAATGAACAGCCACTGCGTTTTCTGTGTCATGCTGTCATTTGCATGAATGACTCTGAACCTAGGAAACTGAAATGTCTGTAAGTTAAGGATCAGCTGCTATGACAAGACTAATGATTTCATTAATAGTACAAGTTCTGCAAGGTCGTGCCTGCGGCTCCGAAACCATGGAAAGATTTCAAAGAAAGATGGACACTACTGGCTGAAGCCACAGGTAGCCGGTGCACATGTTGAAGCAAGTGGATAATCTGCTTGGATGGGTCCTATAGCTAATTCCAGAGCTCATTATCTACCCTGAGATGAAGTTTAGTGTGTAGGTGAGGGGACAGGCACCTCTCTCAGAAAAGTGTCTGTTTGGTAGCACTGGTCAAAAGGTGAGATGCCAGTAGGAGGAATTTAAGTATATGTAATGTTGCTCCATAATTTTGTATTTCCAATAAGAACTTCTTATTAGTGATTGCTTGGCATCCTTTGTTCAACTTTCTACTTGACGAATGTAATAAGGTGGGTTGCTAAAAAAATCTCATTGGGGTTTTTTCACCGAACAGGTATTCTGTTTTCTCTACACCGTTATCTTCTCACTTCTCAGCTCTGTCAGGGTGTAATCCTGGGCAGACCTGTTTTGCCAGGACAGGCATTAAAAAAAACCCCACAACAAACAACCCAAAACATAAGTTGAATATGACTTTGTCTCAAAAATACTGATATTTGGGGTACATAAGAATATCAAGGTGTTTGTGCTATTGTGTGTAGTCAAATCATGGTTCTATTTTTTTTCTTTGCAATTTTAGAGGCATACACCAAATATTATATAGTTTACAATGAAAACCAAAGGTGCACTTAGCATTTGGTTGAAAGGCATGAGTAGGGTAATCATTTTTTTCTTCAATCATAATATTTCATTTATCTATCTCTGAACTGAATCTGGTGCGTCTGGCAAAAAAAAATGTTTCTTTCAAAAAGTCATCCAAACTTGAAGATACCAAAACATGATATCATTGCTGGATCTGTAGTACAAATGAAGAAGGTCTGATGGTCAGGAAAGATAAAAGCAACTTTCATGGACATCTCTTCTGGCTTCCCTGTTATGAAATATGTTTTTATGACCAACATGAAAGTACAGCTGAGAACAGAAACAAGACTGCTTTTATTAGCTGGTATCTGGTAACCTTTAACTCTCTCTGCTGTGCCAGTTAGGGGCTCTGAGTGTGGGAGGTCCAACCTCGGTCTTCCCAGTTGTCCATCAGGAAGATTCCACCTTGAGTGATGAGAGCTCCTCCCTTGAGGGGTGCTCCATGGGCGGGACCGAGGTCTAGGGCCCTCCCCTCCCTCCAGAAGCTTCTATTCAGTGTGACACCCCATTGGTTCGTGTTATTGTCATTTCGTTGTACCCTCTCCTTATTTTTGCCGATTGGACCCTGGATCCCCAGACCCTCCCCTCAGACGCGATCCTATTGGCTGTAACCCTGGACCCCGCCCCTGTTTTGCTTCCCTTATAACCTCATGCACACCCTGTGTTCCCCAGAGATCTCCCTCCACCTCTCTCCAGCCCAGACCCTCGTTACTTTCCCTGTCATTAAAGGGGACTTGGAGGAGACCCCCTCTCGGCTCTCTTTATTTCCTCTGCTCGCCGTTCCATAGCGCCCCGCCTGTGTGCCTGCCCGGAGAGGTCTCGCCTCTGCCGCGACCCACCTGCGAGCACCAGAGCCCTACTCTTCGGAGCGCAGGGCCCCCTCCAGAGCCCACGTCCTCGGCAGCAGCCAGGGGGATGTCGGCGACATCTGAGAGGATAACTCTCTGCAGAATTTCACAGATATTAGTCTCAGCCTAGACTTTCTCTGGATGGCAAACACACAGGAGGTCAAACAGGCTTTGTTGCATCTGGTTCCCTACCATGCAGTTGGCAGGATCCTCTGCCTGTCCTTTCGAGCAGAGATCCTTCTCAACTGGAACGTTTCACTCCATTGCACTGCAAGGATCATGGGACACTGGAGAGCAGTCTAGCACAGCTGACACCAGCTGGCCTGGCTAAGTTCATGGAGCAGGGCCTTCCACAGCTACTTCTCAGCTCACGCCGTGCCAAAGAGCCTGCATGTGCTTGATGCTTGGTGACCAGTGGAGCTGCAGTGCCACCCTGAACACTTGGCAGTTCCTCCTGCCACTACCTGCTGTCTTGGCTCATGCTACTGCGGCTTGTTCAGAGGCCACCTCACACCTCATTAGACCCTCTCAATATCTTGACTCAGCAGGTGTGGCTGGGAGGTAGGGATAGAGTCATTACTGCCAGAGTAAAATCTAACCTCAGCTTTACTGCACTCACATTTGCATGCTGCAGTTTGCACAATAATTGCAAAATGAAAGGGGAGCAGATGACAACAGGATGGAGCCAGGAAAAGCCCCTGGAAATGCCTGCACCTTCTCACCAGCTGCAGTTCATTAACTCACCCGCAGGAACTGTGGGTAAGACCACGCAGTAACTGTATAAATACTAGTGAGGTAATCCCTGTATATTTTTTTTTTCTGGGATATCTTCATAGCTGTGGTCTGTAACTTGAGATTGTACATATTCAGGATTCAAGAAATAAAGCTTATTTTTATTTTACATAATTCAATGTTTTCTTCTTGTCTGGACTTGCAGGTCCTGGCATCTCAGCTCTTTGAAATTCCATCTGCCGAAATCGTGACACTTCTAGTGACACCTTTAGTATTTCATAGGTGAGTCTACTTGTTGCTGACTTCACAACACTGTGAACCATTTTCTATCCTGGATTTTATTTTATCAAGAGAAACTTAGTAAATATGCACTGTCACAGTTACAGGAAATCCACGTGTTCATAAGAAATGCTGAATTCTTGGACATGAAAGCGTCTGAAGGATAATCAGAACAAAATTTTAGCATTTTCAAAAATTAAAGAATAATTCAGGTTGGAAAGGACCACAGTGGGTCATCTGGTCTGACATCCGTGCTCATCCTAGAGCACATGGCACAAGATTGTATCCAGATGGTTCCTGAATATCTTCAGAAAGGGAGACCCCACAGCCTTTCTGGGCAATCTGTTTTGGGACCTGCCTGGCAGTGCAGCATTGCTATCTGATACCTTACTCAGTTTTATTACCCCTGCCATACCAGTTGAGGATGATAAAGCACATAGGATCTGTCTGAATGACTAGAAATGTGTAAGAAGTGACAAAAGGTTGGAAAAACCCCCACCAAAACTGAAAAAACCTAGAGTATCATCCATCCTAATCATGCCACACTGGTCCTCACTGGTGATAAATCATATAATTTTTTTGGTAGCCATCTTTTCCATGGAGATCTAGGTGATACTAATTTCCTGTAAGAAATAACTAGCCTCAGAAAAAGTATTGGGATGCTCAGCTTAAATATGCTTTTTTTCCATTTAGGATGTCCTTACTGTAGTGACAGTCGGTCATGGTTTAATGACAGGCAGAAACAAAGTGCCACAAGCTGCTTGCTCATTCCTCACCCATCCTGTGCTGCTGGTGGGATAGTAGGATGGGGAGAGGATTCAGAAAATGGTAAAAGCCCTGTATTAAGAAAAGTTAATAATTGGAATAAATTAATATAATAATAATAATTATTATTATTATTGTTGTTGATATGGTAATTGATATTGTGATAATGATGATGAAGATGATGATGATCATGAAGAACATGGAAAAGGAGAGAAAGGAATAAAACCCAAGAGAATCAACTGACGCACAATAAAATTACTAACCACCCACTAACCAACACCCAGCCCATCCCTGAGCAGTCATCAGCAGCTCCTGGCCAATTCCCCCCAGTTTATACACTGACCATGACATTCTGTGGTGTGGAATATCCCCTTGGCCAGTTTGGGTCTCCTGTCCTGGCCATTCTCACTTCTGGCTTCCTGTGCACCTGCTCACTGGCAGAACATGAGACACTGAAAGCCCTTGACTCAGGGTAAGCACTACTCAGCACCAACCAAAGACATCATGACTTCGTCAACATTATTCTTATTCAATCTGAAACACAGCACAGCATCAAATGTTAGGAAGAAGATGAATTCCATTCCAGAACACAAACTCTGTCATTAACAAACTTGCCTTTCTTGCAGACCCTCTTTTCAGCAGCAGTTGTAGATATGATCTCTTTCTAGTCCTTCTGGTGTTTACAACATAGCACAGATGGTTTTGCATATGCTGCTTAAATGGGTCCACTCTGTGGAATAATACTTGACCACCAGATCAAGTACTGCAGAGCAGTCACAATTCATAGTTGGGGGCTGCCTCTCTACAGTGAAGCTGCTCTGTCTTCACTCCGTTATTCTTGGAACAATCCCATATGCCCCCATGGTCCTAAGACACTATTTTCAGGTTTTTTGTCCTGGTGTGTGCATGAGAACATACAATGATGCTGGAAGATGGAAAATCTGCTGGGATCGTGTTAGAGGACTCAACGTTCAGTATTGCAAGTCCTATCCTCAGGAGAGGTTTCTTTGGAGCAATCTGGACCAAACAAGTGTGTTTTGTTTCAGCGGGATTTTGTTGGTTCACTCTAAAGGAGAGCCTACCACCAGTTGATGCTCAAGAAAACAGGACTTGGGATTGAACCTGGTTATATGACAGTGAAGTTCAAAGTCCCTGGCATAGCAGAGACCATCACTGATCAAATCACCAGTGCAGAGCTTGTATAGCAACTTCCCTCTGTCGCCTGAGGCCAACTATTTAATTCCTTGCCGTGTTGGGATGTCAATAGGTATAAATAGAATTGAGGTAACACAGGAAGTGTGCATGGCACTGGCCTGCAGGTTGACAGGGGTGATTATCCCAAGCCATGACCTTGCTGTCACATCAAACCCAAAGTATGAACCAAAGGTTTAATGCAAACGGAAAATCCCATAAAACTTGGCCTTATGCCACATAAGCTGCAAGGTGAAGAAGGAGCAAAGTTCAAATAAACTTGACTAAAGTCCTTTTTGTTGAAGATGTATCTCAAATATGGACTTCCAGATCTGTATTTTAAACAGTCTTAATGATATCCAAGGACAGGGACCGTTGGGGGAAATGAACAGATCGAGAAGGCAGTGGTGTAGATAGATGAGGCAGTGGTGTAGATGGACAAGGCAGTGGTGTAGATGGGCACCACCATAGACACAAACAAGCAGAATCAGGTCCTGGCTCAGAGCTCACATGCCATGGCAAGGGTGTTATTATTCTATGATTCAATGATCTGCAACTTGTAGCCCTACAGACAGTTTTAACTTATCATCCAACAGTAACCAAAGTGTGCAGCTTCTCCTTTAGGAGTTTGACACTACTGGCTAATCAACTCCATTTTTCAAAATGTGTGCCAAATTTCTTATTTCAATTTGTGTGGCTGAAACTTGTAGTTGTTAATTCTTTTTATGCTTTTCTCCACTAGATGAAAGAGTTCTATTTTCTCCTCATCAATGCAAACGTTTTGTAATCAGTTCATCCCTCTGTCATCTTTTGAAAACCAGAGCAGGTTCAGTTCTTCAGCTCTCTCACAGGAAGGCATGTACTTCAGTCCTCTAATTATTCTTGTAACAACTTTTTGGATCTTTTCCAGTTTTCCCCAGTCTAACAGCCACATCGGGATGCAGTGCTCCTCTCTTGCTTTCTCCTGTAATTTGTACAGATGTAAAAAATAAATTAAGTTAGTAAATAAATTTTAAAAGGGTCTATCTGTTCCTTCTCTATCATTAGCCAGTACAAATTCCTCCTAAGGTGTATTACCTATGACATCCAATTTGAAGTTTCCACTGGCTGACTTCTGCATGAAAATGTCAGAATTAGTGACTTTTCAGGACATAATTCCACCTTCCTGTGCTCTGGCTTTCATTCCTCTTCCTATGTTGGCACTTGGATGTAGTGAGATTCCTTTTTGTCTGTTTCGATGGGCATAGGTAAGCCAGAGATATAAATTGTTCCATGTGACAGCTTCAGCCTCACAGTTATATATCATGCAGGTGAGCTTTAGGGCAGCTGGAAATTATAGCATCATTTTAAAGAAACACTTAACGTCAAGTGGAATTATGCTGGAGTGAATGGGAAGGGCAAGGAAACACATCTTTCCCCCTTTCTTCTTCATTAGAGTGTGACTACCTATGCATGACTGAGAGCTAGGAAGGACTGAAACATAGTGGTCAACCTCACGGTTTTCCATAGTTGTCCTCATTTAATACTGATCTCCCTTCAAGGGTGTTTTTCTGCCTCTCTCCCCCTCTCCAAACTTTCACCATGTCTTGCAAATATCCAGTTATTACCAAGAAAATTATTACCAAGGCACTGTGTAGGTCACAGATAATAAATCTCTATGGTTCACAGGAAAAGGAAAAAAAAATCTGAGCATGAAACCAGGATTTTTTAATATAGAATAGGAATAAAAAATATTTGACAGATTCAGGTCTTGTAGTGACAGAGAAGGGATTCATTAGAAAGGTTCTAAGGCACCACTGGGATGCATCTCTATGAGAATAAGTGAATTAAAACAATGGTTTTCTTTGATTCTATGCAAAATCCATAAACAAATAAATAAGTAAAATGCAAAGGTCATTTATTTAATTTTCGTGTCTTTACTTTTTTATGGAAAAATTCTGGAGTTTCATGCTTTCTTCTGCTGTCACACATATATTCGAATGGCATTTTAGGTTTTACTGCAGTGCAGCATGAATTCTTCTGCCTACGTGTGTTCAGCAACAAATACAAAACAGGCCAGATCCACAGTAAAACCACTCCCAACCATATTTGACTCTTGTATTTACAGCAGAATTTCCTTCAAAGCAAGCAGGCTCACAAGACTGAATCTAATTTTCTCATATCACTTGGAGAGTATAATGCTCCAGTGCCCACATTTTGAGGAAAACACATTTCAAAGATTTTCTGTCACAGATCAACCCACATATTTAAATGGTACAATTGAATAATGGAATAGTAAGCCAGTTCAGATGCAAGAAAGTTTGCAATAAGCTTTGCAGAGGGTAGGCTCACACAAGTATATTCACAAATACAAATTATTTTCTGTGTTGACCAAATTTTGCCTTTGTAGATGTACAGTAAATCTTAAATGTTTCTCTAGGGCTCTTTGATTTCAAGAGAGAGAAAATAAATAGAGAAATAAAATGTCTTTAGAACTCCTGTTTCCTCTCTGTATGCAGCTCCAAATCTTTTGTTTGCTTTATGATAGTAGTTACTTGTGTCACTGACATAAACTCCAGCTGGACTAAGAGCACCAAGAGCTGAATAACTCTGCCTGTAAGACCTCCTAGACTCACCAGATTGAAGTAGGCAGTACAGTGCCAATTATTAACCTTGGCTATGTAATATCCTTAGGAAGTTGGGTTATAATGGCATTGACATGATGATGTGGAAGTTAACAACATAACATGAAGAGCTGACATGAAAAAGGGCCAATAGATTAATAATTTAGCCTTTTTTCCACCTGTAGTAGCTGGCATAATGAAATGTATATCATCTTTCTGCCAGCCTTGTCAAACTGATATGCACCTCTAGATGAAAGAACAGCACAATCAATAAATACTTCCCAGTGAATTTCCTCCATTATTTTCAAATCTTTCATTGTTGGCAGGTTTCCATCCTTGTTTCATATTGGAGATCTGCTCATTCTTACCCTCATTCCACAAAAGCTATAGGATGTTTTTTATGAGGTGCAACTGACTGAAGGTGAGAGCATTAATGGTTCAAAAGTTGGTTTGATGGTTCAAGAACAAGATGTGTTTTTTGTGGACAGGAGAACTTGTCCGGAATTTCATAACCCAGCTAACAATCTGCTTGAAAGCATGTCTGGTAAGGTTTAATGGTCTTCATTAGGATTGTCTTTCATTTCCTCCAAAGTTTTCTACTCATAGTAAATGTTTTGTCATTATTATAAAGCAGTAGTTTGATTTTGTTTTCATCTAGAAGACAAAGAAAGGAAACAAATGGAAACAGTAGGAATGCTAATCTTCATTTCCAATTCCCATTTCCTATTGTATTTGTTGTATACGTGAAAGAACTCAAGCTATTGCCTTGCATTTTTAAAATAGGTCAAGAAGAGAAATGCTTGCTTTCTGTTTAGGAGCTTGAAACTGAGCTAAAAATTAGTTTTTCGTTAAGTCCTTGGTTTTGCTCCACACTTTCTGTGTGACCCTGGAAAGCTGCTGTAGGGTGTAGGAGGTGAATGAGTAATGACAGACTTGACTCATATCAATGTCAGAGAGGCTGACCTCCATGGAGAGTGTGCCACCAGGTCCTTGACCTTTGCAGAGTTTATTGGGTAAATAGTCATGATCCTGCAAAGGAGCCATAAAGAAAAATAGTCTGTACCTAAAGAAAATTGTTCATTTCCTGTTGTGATAAGAAGCAATGCAGAGTCCTCAAGTAGCTGCAAAACGGAGCTCATTTATTCCAAAAACCAGGCCTTTTTAAGCATTTAGGCTTTTATCAGCTGCATACTTCTGAAATACAGCAAACATAATTTACCCAACCACCATAAACTATGATGTAAACACGTGATGGATATATAACTTGTTTTCTACAGTTATGTAAGTTGTTTTCCACGTCTATTCTAGTGGAGTCATTACCCAGAATCCTTTCCTACTTAGTCGAAGTAACAGGAGTAGGCCAAGATTTTACAAAGGCAACAAGTCCTTTATTTTATAAGGTTTTACCTATACACAACAATTTCGCAGATCAGGACAACTAAATTAGGAATATCTACTGAGCTCTGCCAGGAAATGTTGCTAATTTTCTCTGTGAGTGAAACACAGAATGCTTTTTGGTGCTAGATCAATCAGACCATGGTCAAGGCACAAGTTTTCCAGAAATAACATCACCCTCCAGCAGGGAACAACTAGCACTGCAGAATAAATACCACAGATAAATTTGTACACCTACAGCTGTCAGGTGCTGCAAGGCAATTGAAACACTCAGAAGTGGCTAATTACTAAAGGCAATACCAATACTCCCACTTGTATATTGAGAGCTTGTCATGCTGGACACTGCTCGTATCATTAGTGGTAGCTCAGAAATCTCTTGCTGATTCCAGCTTGCTCATCTGTCTACTTCTTTTCTAAGCACTGTATCATAATATTTGAGCATGATGTCAGCAGAAGATTGGAGGGCTGATTCAATATCAGTCATGTTTTACTTGAGCCACAACGATCGTACCAACATAAATATCCTTCAAATTCAAGATGTGTTGGTTTTGGACAGTATCAAAAAATGCAACAAAGTCGTATCTGTTACAGAGGAGTATTTGTCTGAAAGAATGTAAGGGCTTGTGGATAGACTCTGACATTTCAAAAGGAAATTTTTTTCTCTTTTTGAGAGAATACGTTCTGCTGCACAGAAGAGGATATCATGCCCTTCCTGTTGATCCTACAGAAAGTCTATTTAACTCACCCATTCAAAAATTCTAGTAAGGTTTGAAGCAATTATTTTTGGCCATTTAGCTACAGTCCATTTTTCCTTATAAGCTTTGTGGAATTTGTTCCAAATTAAAGAGTGACCGCTGTAAGCACTTATTCACAGGGAGTCTGAAAGAAGGAATAACAGTCACGTGAGAAAAGGTTCAGTGGAAATCATCCAGCATTCTCTTCTGAAATGCTTGTGTGCTTGATTATTTCTTGCTTAGCACCTACCTTCATGGTTAGTCTTCTCTTTTTAGAAAAGAATGGAGAAAAATTTCCTATAAAGGAAAAAGCATAGAAGATAATTCCCTCAAGAACAGAACAGGAACACGTGTTGCCTTTTCTAATTTTTGACTGTCATAGTGAGAGATTTGTTATAAAACAGCAATAGTTCTTCTGAAAAGTTGGAAAGGAAAAAAAGAGGCAGTAAAAAGCACAGGCAGAGTCTTAATATTTTGATTATATTAGATACTTTTCTCTATATATGGATAGTGAATCAAAAAGGAAAGAAAGTAGGAAAGCTGGCAATGCCCTTTAGTGATAACAGCAGCAGCTAGCTCACAGTGCTGTAGCCAAGTCATGGAGCACAACTTTCTCTGATGGACTATGTTTGTGAAAGGAAAGCTTCTTCTGAGCTAAGCAAAAAAGGAAGAAAGCTTTGAATTTAACTGGAGCAAGCTTTAAAAACAGAGGGTGATAATTAAGCTTTAAACCACACAGGCATCAAGACAAAACCTAATCTGTGCAATCCTCTCATCTGGAGTGAAATCCTCCTACTGTCCCCCAGACCACTGGTAACTGGACTGATGGAATCCCTCACTGTGGGTTACAGCCTGTAAGGCTCACCAGTGAGGCCAGTGAGTCTCACCCACAGCAATCACAAGCAAATAGACAGCAGATGCTTTGCATAGAACAGCCTGAATGATTTAATGTGTTCACTCATGCAGCCTACAAGCCACACAGCCCTTTAAAGCAAATACAAGACTGAAAAAAGAAAAGAAAGTCCTAGAGCTTTCAAAATGTTACAGGGTGAAGAAGAGAGATATCAGAGACCATGACTGCACGTCTACAGGTGTGATTTTGCTGAAAAGAGTCTTCTTAATTTTTCCATATTACTATTTAGTTTCTTTTATGTCCTACTGTTAACTCCCTTATTTCAGACCATAAAAGCGTAAGAACAGACCTATTAAGAATCTTGCAGCCTTCAACTATTTTCATCTGAAGGAATCTCCTGAAACTGACATGGTTTTCTATTTAGGAATACCTTAGATACATCTCTTAACAGCCTTTGGAAAATTCTCTTTATTTATTTTCTACCTTTTAACTTTGTTCGAAATTAAATTAGAGAAGATTTAAACATTTTATCTCTTGGTTGAGGCATTCAAAAGATACATTCCAGTTCTGCTACTCTTATTTTCTAATGCAAACTTCAGAGATCAACTTTCAGAAGTTTTTGATTGACTTCAGAACTTGAAACAACTTGTTTTGCTTGAATAACACAGTTCCTTACATGTGTACTGGAAGTGGGACTGCAAACAGCCTTTCTCAAGGCTACTTTTCTCTCATAATATGCTGCCCTTGTCATCTTAGTCTAAAGCCAGACTCTGTATGTATTTTGTTCTGGACGAGGGTCATATTTAAAAAGATTCTTCTTTTTGGTACTGAAAAGCAACCAAAAATCTTTAGTTACTAGATTGAAATAATGTAAAGTAACATGATGGAAAAATGCTTCTGGCAATCCAGAATGAAAAATTTCTTTCTATCACAGCCAGTGAGAAAAGCAGCAGTGCAATGGGACAGCAATTTCTCACAACTTCATGGTTACTTGTTCTGATACAGAGCAGCTTGAAGAAAGGTTATTTTGTCTGATACACAGCCGTTTGAAGATTGTTTTATCTAAATTTTTTTTAAAGTACCTGTTCCTCAAACCCACGAAAACAGACCTGTCCAGGTTGGAAAGGAGGGTGAAATTTTGCCTAGTATATCCAGATTCCTTAATGCCATCAGAGCATTGCTTAATTTAGCCTGTTGCTGTCCTTTACAGTGTGAAACTCTGGAGGGATTGTTACAGAATCTTAAAAATTAAAAAACGTTAAGAAGAAAGTCAGCAGATCACAATTCCCAATCCTGCATCCCTGGGACTTCATAGCAAAACCTTACTGCTCCTGTGATGAAAGCTGACTAGTTTTTCTACAAACATCATTATTTTCTCATTAGATTTACAGGGAAATATTGATTTTTTGGAATCTTCTAAAAAGTCCTGTAACATTTCAAGGTTAGAAGTGGGTGACAGCTGAAAAAAATTGATCATTAAGATTAGTCAAAGTCAATGAAGAATTGTAAGTAGAAATGCAGAAATCACAAAGTGACGGGGCTTCCTCAAAGTCATAGAAACCACTACTGGCAGCACTGGTCTCCTAATCCTTCTTAATACTTTCTCCACTTTGAATGAATTGACTTTGTATTTGCTTTCAATTCTTGCCTACCAGCTGTATTATTAATTTATTAACATTTATCTATTATTTATGTATGTTAATTATTGATAATAACTAACTTATTAATTGTGCTTTCTCAGAGAAAAATTGCAGTAGATCAACATTCAACTTAAACACATGACAAAAAACCATTTGTGAATGGAATAGTAAGCCCAAAGAAGTGAATATTAGGAAGCAACTATTAAAAGGTATTTAGCATGTAATAATGAACTGCATGAATTGTTTATTTGCAACAGAATTCACTCACAAAGCAATTCCTTTTATTAAATTTTTACTTTGGTTGGGTCGACATAGCAGTCCCAATGCTTTTCATGTGGTAATCTAACGCAGCTCAAAGGTCCAATACTGCAGTGAGCTGCTCATGAACAATTTATTAAACACTTACTTTGTAAGATTATACTCACTCTATTGAGAAAAAATATGTTTCTTAGTTTATTAGTTATAAATTATTATCCTGCTTGTGTTTCAGATGCTGTATATCACAAGACATACTGATAATTACATTTTTTTTTAGAATTTCTTTTTTGCTTCAGTTATAGACAACCTTCAGATTCATTCCTTAAATTCTCGAGTCCTGCCACTGTTACCCCTGTACCAGCCCCAGGCACTGACAGAGTGGTTTAGTGTGAATTTAGTGCTTCCTGAGAGGTTTTTCCCTGACAGCTTGAAAAAACTCCTCTTTTATTCATATGGCTAAGTGCATCATGGAAGGAATGCTACAGTCTCCCTGAATAGTCCAGCAAGAGATGAGAGAGAGGATACATCCTTAATTTTCAGTGTCTTTTCCTAAATGTCTTTGATGACACTCCCAGAGTCCAATATTTAATGTGAAAGTGATTTGTGTTGTGGTCACTGAGAGGAAAATCAACTTTACTGTTACTTCAGTCCTAAATGGTTTTTATTCTCCACCCGTATGGGCTGAACTGGATCAATGCACCTCCTTTTGGTTCTTACACTGAGGGTAAATGTTGTAGGTAAAGTAGATAAGGTGGGATGCTCTCAGGGTTTGCTTCTGTGACAAGTGAATCAAATTAGCCCATTTGGGCAATTTATTTAAGTACCAGAATATTTTGTATGCTTGTGTATTTAGAAGCTGGCAGACCTGAAGTCCACATCCCAATAACATTCTCATTTATTCCCTTCGGTAGGCAACCTTTTAAACAAGATAAAAGGTTCAATTCAATCTCAGGCCATGTGCATAGATGTTCTATCTCCCCTTCCCTCTTCCTCCCCAGTGACTTAATTTACTTTTTAAACTAGAATAAACTGCACACCCGAGAGGGTTGTCGATACTTTGAAAAGGAGGTGAACAAAGCAAGGAGAGTCCTTGAGGAAGCCTCAAGCAACCTGTGATCTGAACCTGAGATATGAACAAAAGAAAGGACCTGACTAGATGGGGCTTCAGTCTTTGAAACTGTGACCCCATGACATTCCTGTGCCTCTCAACCATGTACATTTCCTCTTAAATCCTGGCATGTATTCCTTTTACATCTCTTACACTTTCCCCAAAAACAAAACCCCACAATTGATTTTTTTATTATCACCCCAAGAGCAATCAGCAGTGCCCAAAATTTAATGCAGCATTTTGTTAAGCCTGGAAGTGGGATAACGATTATGTGGAGCCAAACTCTGGGGCCAGGGCTGGTTTGCCTCTTTCAGATATGAGTAAAGAATGCTTCCCTCACATGCTAATGTGATGTTGCAACTTCAGACTTGATCTAGATTAGTATTTAAAGGCATATTATTGGAAAGAATTAGAGGAGGCATTTCCACCCTACAGACAAGTGGGGGAATTTAAACATGTTTTTGCTGGATAGACTCCATTAGAAATGCACCAGCTGATACCTGTAAAAGCACAACCTTTCTGGTCTCTGTGCTCCTTTAGAATGCATTCCCTGGTGAGTCAAATTTGCATTTAATTCTAGAAAATAAATACCTTGTTTCCACTTCCCACCCCAGCCAGACACCAGCTGCCCAGGAGGCTGCATGAAGTAGATGGAGGCCCTGTTGAGAGACCTGGAAAAGATTAGGGTGATGGACAATCACCACCCATATGAAGTTTAACAAAAACAACTGCTGGATTCTGCACCTGGGGCAGGGCAACCCTGGGTGTGTGGATAGACTGGGGAATGAGATGAAAGAGAGCAATGCCGCAGAAAGGATCCTGGTCGATGGGAAGTCGACCCCGAGTCAGCAGTGCCCTGGCAGCCTGGAGGGCCAAGCATGTCCTGGGGGCATCAGGCACAGCATTGCCAGCCGGGCAAGGGGGGCATAGTCCTGCTCTGCTGCACTGGGGCGGCCTCACCTAGAGTGCTGGGGCAGTTTTGGGTGCCACAATATAAAAAGGATATAAAGCTGTTGTAGGACATCCGAAGGAGGGCAACAAAGGGCCATGAGGGGAAAGCGTGTGAGGAGTGGCTGAGGTCACTTCGTCTGTTCAGCCTGGAGAAGAGGCTGAGGGGAGACCTCATTGCAGTTTCAGCTTCCTCATGAGGGGGAGAGGAGGGGCAGGCACTGAGCTCTTCTCTCTTGTGACCAGTGACAGGACCCAGGTGAGTGGTCTGAAGTTGTGTCACGGGAAGTTTAGGTTGGATTTTAGGAAAACGTTCTTCACCCACAGGATGTCTGGTCACCAGAAGAGGCTCCCCAGGGAAGGGGTCACGGCACCAAGCCTGACAGAGCTCAAGAAGCATTTGGACAATTCTCTCAGGAACATGGTGGGATTGTTGGTGTATCCTGTGCAGAGCCAGGAGTATTCTATTTTCTGTATTCTATGATTCTATAATTCCTGCTCTTGAGACGCCCTGCTCGAAAGGCAGCACACAGTGAAGCACAGTCTCCACTCTGCAAGATGCTGCAGGGCCAGCCACAGTGCTGGGAATCCTGACATTGGGGAAGAGGTGGGCTGACAGGTAGCTGGAGGAGAGAGGTGCTGGCAAGCCTAAAGAAAGTGCAGAGGTTGAAGCAGAGACTGAATCAGAAAAGTCAAAGTGGCAGATCTTAATTGAACTTGCTATGATTTATGCTCAAGGTTTCCCATGGTGAAGCATCCAGCCCCTCTCCATGTGCATGCCGTGCTCCTTCCTTGCATGCTCTGTTTAGCAATGAAGTCACTGACCTTTTCATTGTCCTCGTGATGCTTCCAAGTATTGAATGTAGGCTGTTTGCATCTCCCAAATGCTGGCAGTCGTCTTCCCCTTATTAACTGGTTTGGGTTTATAGAAATTTTATAAGGCTGCTGCTGAAGGTAAGGCATCAGTGAAGGAGGGTAAAAGGTATCAGAATACACTATTAGGAGATTACTGTGAAAAAGAACATTAAATGGGAACCTGTTTGGCACAGGGAAGAATCACATGGGAAATGTCCTTCCTCAGGGCAGGTGCAGGCTCATCCATGCTACTGGATAATGGTTTCCTGACATATAATGATTTGTTCTCCAAGATTTACACCACCTTGGAACTCCTCGTGGTTTCATGCTTTATCTCCTGGAGACATCGCACCCAAGAACAGCTTCAGAAGTTCCCAGATCCAGCTGGGTTTTTACTGATTTCTGGCTTTGGATTTGTCGGTGGGGAGGCATAAAAAACAGAGAGTATATATTTCATCTATTTTAAAGGAGACATTAAGAAGAAAAGCAATTACTAGAGTATAATATCCCTGTGAAGTGAGAGGAAAATAAAAGAGGGGATACAGCTAAATAAAAAAAAAAACCTCTAATAGTGCTCTAGAGCTGTCACGCAAAAGTAAAAAAAGAAAAGCATTTCCATTATGTAAGCTAGATCAGAAAACATTGCCAGTAAAATGTTTGTTTTCTCGTTGCTTTTTCACCAGGAGGTGGGGCTGTTAAGCACTGGATTTATTTGGTGAAGCACTGAAAAACTGGATAAGATGAAAACAATCTTTCTCTTCCTTTTCTCTCTGAAACTCATTGTGTAAATGTGAATGAAAAGCATGAACTTTCTAGATATTTTAAGCATTGATTTCATATTCCGATTCAAGAATTGAAATAACTTTAAAATGATTTTGCAATGGTTTAAATGAACTGCTTCTAGGAGTGAATTAAGTACCAATAGCTAATTAAGACATTAACTTGGGAGACTGGAAAGCTCAGGAGTTTTGTAATTATTACTATTCCCAAGTTCCTATTGAGTCTATTTCTAGGATAGCTCTGCAATTCAGTTACGAGGATTAAGTCACAAAAAGAAATCACAGGACATTGCAATGTGGCTAATTGCATAAAAAAAAGATAAACACATTTAAGGTCGCTTGATTCTAATTCTGACAAGCTGCCACAAGGGATGAAAGCAGCTTTTGTAAAGTAAAGAGCCTGAGCTGAGGGAAATGCTTATTTTTGGTGCTTTCATGGCTCCTGCTTCATCACATCTGAGGGAGAAGTTGCCAACCCCCCCCGGGATGGGAAGATGCAGACAAAGGGAGAAAACATGTAACATATCAGGGAAGTGGGTGCAGGCCTTAGCCCTCATCTTATGCCCCAGCCACTGAGCCAAGAGGCCTCAAAGGCAGTTCCACTTGCCCCTCCTCATTTTCAGAAGGGACATGTAAATGTTGAAGGTGCATTACCTCTTAAGAGATGTGTGAACGGCATGTTGTTACTGGGCAGACTTGAAGCTAGGATAATTTTTTCAGCCAGGATAATTTAAAGAGATTCTTTTCCCCATCATGCTGTGTTGCAAGCTCTCACCTAGTATATCAGGAAATTTCGTTATTGCACCGTGCAGATCTGCTTCTGCATCTGCAAAGAAAACACTTCTGCCAGACATCTCCAGAGACTATCTGTCCTTTCCCTGTCCTCCACCTTCTAGTGGAAGGGCTCCCTGCACATGGCACACAGGTTGGATTACATGATCTTAAATTCCCTTCCAACCTAAACCTTTATATGATTCTAGGATTCTAAAAATACCCTGTGTACAGCCCACCCTGAAACAGAGATAAACAAAAGACCTGAAGGCCACACTGTGGATCTTAATGGACATCCACTTAGGCATTCCAAGTGTCCCTGGTCACAAGACTTTAGCTGCATCCCCACACACCTGCCACATCAGAGGTGTCCCTGACCTGTTCACAACCCAAAGCCACAGTCAGGAGCTGGCTGCCTCAGAGACCATCAAGACATCAAGACACGTTAACCAAGGAGCTGTGGCACAGTCACCAGGGAAGGGAAATCAGGAATTATTTCCGGCCACTGGTGCGGTGGAGCTCAGGAGTAGTGACGGATCTTTGCGTCCTGTGGCAGGCACGGCTTCTGCCAGCTCATCCAATGCTTCCTCCCACTCACAGCACAGCACTTCTCTCTCCTCCAGGGTGACTCATCCTATGTTCACTTCCATCCACAGCCCAGTGCCTGCCAGGCACTAGGAACAAAACTCAGGAATGTGGCCTTAGGTGTCCTAGTGAGATCTGTCTGCAGTGTATGGAGGGCAGTGAAGTCCCAAGAATTTGCTCTCCTCCATGACTTCATCTAGGTACCAAGCAAGATGGAAATTCATCAGTGAGAGGTGTTTTGTTATAGTCAGTTGCCTTGTGTTGTGCCCTGCCTGAAAAATTAAAAGTTTTCAACCTCAAAAGATTTTGAAGCCATTCAGCATATATTTGTGACCAATAGGTTCAAAGATTAATAATAATAAATTCAAATAAGGGTGTATACCTTGTTCCTATCCATAAGTAGAGAGCATTAAGTAGGCAGTGAGAGTTTGATTGTCATATCCATATAAAAACATCAGGATCTGGTCTATTAAAACGTGCAGAAGGGATATAACAAACAGATAAAGCAGATTGCTCTGTTCAGTGATTTTAATGTCTCTCAGTATTAGGAAGGAAGGGAGTGTGAAGCATAGAAGTTTCAATTCTTGGGCTCACAAATCACACATTTAATACTTTAGAGGGCAAAGATTTCATTTGTTGTCTCAGATTAGTCACACCACACTATTTCTGAATGGCCCATCCACATACAGATGCCATATATGTGCATTACCATAATGTGCTGGTGGTGTACAGTCACAGAGACAGAATCACAGGATCATTAGGGTTGGAAAGGACCTTTAGAGATCATCCAGTCCAACAACACTGCCAAGGCAGGGTCAACTGGGCCAGGTTACACAGGAATACATCCAGGTGGGTTTTGAATGTCTCCAAAGAGGGAGACTCCATGACCTTCCTGGGCAGCCTCTTCCAGGGCTCAGTCATCTTCAATTGATGCAAAGAATTTTTTCGTCCTGCTGAGGTGAAACATGTGTTTTAGTTTAAGACCATTGGTCCTTTTCCTGTCACTGAGCACCCCGGAAAATAGCCTGGCACCATCCTCTTGGCACCTGCCTTGGAGATATTTGTATGTGTTAATGAGATCTCCTCTCAGTCTTCTCTTCTCCAGAGTAAACAAGCACAGATCCTGCAGTCTCTCCTCATAAGAAAGATGTTCCAGTCCCTTAATCATTTTTGTAGACCCTCTCCAGTGGCTCCTTGCCTCTCTTGTACTGAGGAGCCCTGTCTCTCTTACTGGGGCTGAGTAGAGGGGCAGGATAACCCTCCTTGGCTTACTGACATTGCTTTTCCTGATGCAGACACCTGAAAATACTTAATGCTAATATTTGGGAAGCATCAGCACTATAAAATCCTGGTAGACCTCTGGGAGTGTCCACTCGATGCCAAGGCACAGAGTGCAGTCTGTATAGGTCAGCAACAGAACAAGGTCAGGACATACTGACACACCAGAATATCTTGGAAGACTTTGACCAGAAAAAATTGTAGATTTATCTGTCCAGATATTAAATTCCTATTGTAAAACACACTGGACTGGTGTGAGGGCAAAGTCAAAAGCTGTTCTGAGGAGGAGACATATTATTGCAGTGTGATATAAAAACTGCAGATAGGAGTTTTACTGTGGCTTCAATGAAGCCAAAATATCACCCTACAGTACTGAACTCTGAAGTTATAAATTTTGTGTATAGCACATACTCAATTGACCATTGTGCATTTCTCTGCTCCTTACCTGAAACAGGGCAAAATAACTGCCTTATTATTTTGTGACTTAACTATTAATTATGTGTTAATAATTCCTTGGTTATCATTAGTCACATTTTATTTTGTTTTGGTTTGGTTTCTTCTTATGTTCAAAATACAAAAACCCAGTAAAATCAGAACCTATTTTAGTTTCCATGAACCATTTTTTCCCCCTCAGCCAGCAGCAACCTTCTAGTCCTGAAACCTTGCTTTACCTCTGGCTAAAATTACACACTTATTTAGTATTAAAATTTGACAAACTGGAAACATTAAAGTAGAATTATCAAGTTGTTTGAGGCTACAGTTTAATCTACTATAAAGCAGACTCAATCTGGTAGGGAATGTCTTGTAGTAGATTTACTCTCTGTGCTTAATAAACTTTTTTGTTACTTAGAGCTTAAATAATTAACCACGGTTTATGCTTGACACTGCAATATTCCTCTTTGCATACAGACATAGCTGAACTGTTTTGATTGTGAAATCTTATGGGCAAAATTGCTGTTTTTTCTGCCTTACACATGACTGAGAAAATTAACAGGTAAAAGCAATAATATAATGAATCTAATTCAGGCAAGAGAAGGGGTATGAGGTATAAACAAATATTTGCATCCTGATTTTGATTTGAATCTATCTTTTTTTTTCCTGGTGGAAATAAGCGAAGATGTTGTAACTTCCAGCACCTTTGAATCAGTAATGAAATGAGAGAGTAGATGTCCATAAATTCCCGACTCTGATGGTCGTGTTGTGTTTCCTGCAAGGATCTTTTTAGCACCAACATTTATAAATATAGATTGGAATTAATCTATGAGTTGGGGGGATGCAAGGTTTGATCAGTATGATGTTGTCTTCCTTGTACCAAAAAGCACAAATCTCTTTCAAGCAAATTCTGTCCCCAGCTTGATGTTGAGTGTAATGTCAGTGCCGAGAAAATTCCAACAAACAGCCCAGCTATGATGAGTTGTGCTGCATGCAGAACACGAATGGAAAGGTGGCAACCCCAGCCAAAAGAAAATAAAAGGACAAAAAGTGTAGCAGATTTATTTTAGACATTCTTACAGGCTACCGGTAATGAAGGAAAAATGATGGACACTATAAAGGTAGCAGAAAATGTTCTTGTGAGCAGAAGTCAAAGTTCAGCTTGATTTTCCTGTGCCAGACTGTGCTTGCTGTACTGTATACTTCTATGATGATATTTATTATTTCAAAAGTTTTCTAAGCGTTCCCAGTATAGGAAAGAGCAGAGTGTGACAAAATTTGGCACTAGGGCACACCCAGATCCTGATCCCAGTTTCTCAATTTTGAAATGGGCTCAGAGGAGACCTCATTTGGAGCTCTCTGAAGACAGCACATCTCTGCTCATACCATCAATCTGTTTTTTTAGTTCTCCCTGTAGCCTGGGATCTTTGCAATGATGGCTTGCTTTAACATCTTAATTTATGCTGCAACACAGTTCAGAGGTGCTTCTGATCTGTTGGGATTCATAACCACTACTGAACTCATAATGGTGAAATAAATCCCAATAAACTGAGTATCAACACTCCCTTTAGCTTGAAGGATTTAATCAATTATTTTGAGAATCAGCTAAATGTGGATAGCACCTTTTTAGTTGTTAACTTTTCCACATTTTAATTTAACTGGAATTTCTTTTCTTTTGTTTCTTGTGAAACATAGTTGAGAATATCTCTCTAGAGGGAGGAAAATATTTGGCTTGTGTACCCATGAAAAGCCCATCTCAGAATCTTTCCTGAGCTGAAACATTCACTGAAACAGGGCTTGCTTTTAATGTGAAGAAATGGAAAACAGCTTTTATTTTACTGCTTTTGAATGGCTGGTACGTATTTCTGTATTGATATCAGCAGATGTTACAGTGTGGTTCTGTCTGTCAGGGCTCAGCAAATGTTCAGTGGATGATGGACATGAAGTTCATGTGTTGTAAATGTTACTAGAACATAACCCAGAAAGAGCATTATTGATGGCAATACATGCTTGGCTGTATGCATATCTCCCCTTTGCTTCCCCAGGGCATAATTTAGCAAGATATCCTTTCACTATTCACCCCTTCCTAATGCATTTCAGACTTTAAAAATAAAGCCATTTTTGTTCACCTTTACACCTAGTTCACTTACTCTGTTTCATTGATGCTGATGTAACCCAGGAGACATGCCATTCACTTCTCCAGAATTTTATCAGATTTACAGAGGTAAACCCAAGAATTTGGTCTGAGAAAGGATTAGATTCAGAGCAAGCTTGTTAGTGAAGAAATAAATATGCCTTCAGTTTAGTTTTTTGTCAGTTAAACACAGACAAAGAAATCTTGTGCTCCATTATTTACAAGATTTGGTGTATTTTTCTGTTACCATGAGAAACTCTTTTTTTCTTCACTGTTTTAGAATGACTGAAGACTTTTTTTTTTTTT
>VZRR01003986.1:19379-286689 GCA_013398015.1 Oreocharis arfaki | reverse complement strand
TTTTTTTTTTTTTTTGAAAGAGCTAGAGACCATTAAGCACTATTGAAATGAAAAACAAAATCCGACAGAGAAACTCAAAACCTGGAGAGGTGAAGGCCCTTTCCCACCTTATGCAATATGGACTTGGTGTCTTATACATAAAAGAGAAAAAATAGTCTTTGAAAAAGGCAAACATGAGTGGGAGGAAGCCATAGAAATCAGACTTGGCCAGCCTGTACAGCAGAACAGAACTTTGTGGGTGTTCATACTTTCCTGCACTAAAAATGTTACCCACAAAATAGGCACCAGTCCCTGCTCTCACTCCAGCCCTCACTCCTGTTTCATCCACCCCTGCTCAAGAAGAGCAAACAGAAACACCAACTGTTTTAGAATAGTAGCACATTTCAGTGTGATAAAAGACAGGAGATACAAAGTGGAGGAGGAGATTGGACTTCTTGAAAAACTCAAGAGACCAGCAAAGCTGCTTTTCTGGGATGACTTTCAGTTGTTCTAATTTGTAGCAGGAGCAACAAAGACATCTGGAGATGTTTGGCAGGCCCCTTTCTGCTGGCAAGGTACCTCATCCACCCAAACACCCCTTCCCCCTCTTTCTTAATGTAATTTGGTTTTATGCAATTTAATTTGCCTGCCTTCATGTAGTCCTCAAACTTGATTCTTTTTACAGTAGAGCCCCTTTGCATGTCCTTGGCTCCATAAAGGGGATTTATATTTTATATTTGCATTGCTTTGAAGGAATTCTGTCGCATCAGAGTGCTGAGAAAAACAGTTTAATGACTGAAAATCTGCCTCCATCCACTACGTCTGGTTTACTTTAGTCTCAAGATGTCTGACACAGGTGTTCCTGTTCTCCAAAGCATTCATAGCTGTAGTGCCCTCAGAAAAAGAGCTCTGAATTGCTAGGAGAGCCTGAAGTCATCTGGCAGTCCAGAAGGCTGCTGAGGCACTTTCACACCTGCTTAATTGCAGTGTGGTTGGGTTGGGATCACATTTCTGAATCACATGCAGTCCACATGTGAGCACGTGAGACTGCATGACTAGGCTTTCAGTGATTTCAAGAGATAATGTGGGATCAACATTCTGTAATTTTGGAACATATAAAATCTTTTACTCACTTGACAGGCCAGAGAAGAGCTTGTGAAGCAAAACCTGTGAGCTTTGTCGTAAACACTGTCTGGACAAGGAACTTCTCTATTCCTACAAAGCCATTGCTTGCATCCAGCTTGCAAGTGTCTTCCCATCATGCAGAGTGACCAATTCCTTGCTGAGTTCATCATCTGGATACCTGGTTATCATCTCCAGCTGGAGAACAGAGAAGTGAAGGATGTTGCACTTAGAGACAGCATGAGATCATAGGAGCCCCCTGCTCATTACTGCTTCTCAGACCACAAGACTATTCTATTCTTGTGCAGCACTTTGATAAGCCAGGCTTCTACTTTCAGCCTTCTTCTTTTGTTTATGGTTTCTTTTTACCTTTTTTTTTTTTTTCTGCCTCCACATTCTTGTGCTGAATTTTAGTAACCTCTGAAACAGTGTAAGATGTGCTTTATACCTTCTCAGCAATGTTCCCTTGCTTGGTCTGTCCTTAATATGGATTTTTCAGTTATTTTTTTCTTTTCTCAGGGGTATGTGCTGAGCTGTATTTTGCTCAGCAAGAAGCAAAGAATGACTTTTCTGTTTTTCTATGGTTTTTTTCCTTAAATAAAGTCAGGGTATATAAGGAATTAAAACACTTTCAACCCTTGGGAGATACAGACAGTGGAAGCATTTTAACTGGTAAAAAAGTGGCAAAAAATCCATGGCATGGACACAGCTGTAATGTAAATGCACTCTTTGTTACCAGTAAAGGAAAATAATCCACAAGATCCATGAGGAAGGCTCAAATCGATTTGGTTTTCTTTTCTGTGTTATTCTATTCACATTAGTTGACCTCCTGATTTACTTGGGAAAACACACAGGTTGAAAAAACCCACATAGGAATTGGATTCCAGTGAAAACAAGATGAGAATAGTTATATTTAGCAAAATAATGAACTTTCAGTAAATATAAATCATACCATGCAGGTATGACATAACAGATGCATGTGCTGCTGTTTCTTATGAGAATTGTGTGTGAAGGAATGTGAATACAAAATGAAAAGAATGATTCCTGAGAAAGAAGTAACTAGTTTTAGTGCAGAAATCTTACCTAATTTATCTAAGTTCAGGAAACTGAACTTCAAGCATATTTTAATATCTCAGACAGGAAGTTTACCAGTCACATTCTTCAAGGACAAAATAAAGTATTCAGAGTGCCAGGGCCATCTTTTTTTTTACTTCAATCAATACTCTGAAATATTTTAATCTATAAAAATGTAATAGGATATGATTACACTGTTTCCTTGCAATATAAATAAGGCAAAGATTATGTTTATGTCTGCTTAGCAGTTAAGTGGCTTCTCCTAAAGTTTTGCCCATCGAAAGCCTTGACTCAGTTCTTTCTCATGCTTCTTATATTGTCTGATCCCAGGAATTTCTTAGTCTAATTAGCTGGCCTGTATTGCCTTAAGTGTTACTCCATGTATGCTAATCTCATACTCTTACCCATTCTGTCTGGAATGGTTGTGATATACAGTTTTTTATACTATTATTTAAGATGAAGATTTAGGATTACATTTTGGATACGCATAGGACCTTCCATTGGCACAGCTGTTCCAGTGAGTAACCACACATTCAGACCCAGACCAGAACACCTATTTCAGTCAAAACTTTTCATATTAGTCTCAAAATCTCCTGACTTACCCTATTTAGGTTAATTTAGCCCACTTAGCCTGACCAGGATTTAGCAAAAATCAAAGACTTAATGAATTTACTAAATTTAACACATTTCTTGTTCTGAGTTTCAGAAATGAGGTGAAAAATTACTGTGACAAAGTGCCAGAGATTCCTCTAAGACAGCAGGTGTTGTGGGATCATGACCACCCAGCCTTGCCTGTGTGACTGATCAAAGGCTGGATTTGCTTGAGCTGATTCAATTGAAAAGAGTTGATTATAGACAGGCTGAGAAAAGGCAAGAAACAAAGAGTTCTAATTTATACAGTTAAATTAAGTAAATTGTGGAGCATGTTGTGGTTTTGATATTACATTACTTCCACCTAAGTCTACATCAACCCTAGGAATGCCCATCAGTTGAGCTCTGTCAAAGTCAGGGCTAGGAAGTTGTGTCATCTCTGCACTAGAAGGGACAGTACTGGGGTCACTTCCCTTGCTGATGGAAGTGTTTGTGTTCTTGGGCCAAAGCACAGCACTGCTAGCAGGGCTGTGTACAAACCAGGAGAACGTTGCTGCTCTAACATACACTTCTGCTTGGGCCACTGAAACACTTGGAAGTTTGATAAACTCACAGGTTCTTTGTGCTCTTTGTGGATGTGTTTTTATCTTTATTGCTCTTCAAAAAACCCAAAGATTTCATCTATTTTAATTCATGACAATATGGTGTGGTCAAACCTCATTATTATTCTAATCATTAATGTTGTGTGGCTTGAAGAAGCAGGATATTTTGCCTCTGGTTATTTCAAGGCTTTTCCATTTTTAAAGGGGCTGATGATACAGGAGATAAAATCTTTGATACTGCAAAGCTGAGTTTTAGTGGGCCTCAGAAAGTGAAAGGATTTGATAATTTCTAGTAATTTCTTAGCTCTCCACCAGTTGTTAGTAGTCTTTTCGACAGTCATGAAGGAGATCTACAACTAGTGCTGAACACACTAATACCTTTACTGAAAAAAATTACAGGAAGTTAGAGCACCTGAGGGGAGATACCACTTACAAGTCACAGAGTTCTAGCTGTTATTAATTTACAATGCATTAATGACCAATAATCTTTAAATTATTTCAAATTTGCTTTAGTGGGAGGAATCAGAATGTGCCTTTTCAACATAGCTCAGAGGAAATGCAAATAATGAGTTCTATTTCCTCACTAAAGCCTAGGAAAGCACTGTGGTTTCCAGGATAACAACCACTGTCCCTTGGCGAATGTTGGTGCTGCTTCAAAAGATGCAGTTGAGAGTATTGGAATACAAAAGTCCACTGAGTAAACACTTACCAGGGATCTCTGTGCCTACTAAATCCTCTTTCCTTTGGAGGGAGTTGGTGTCCCTAGAGAGCAGGTCCCTGAGTTCAGGGACAGTGATTTTTTCTGGCCAGTAATTGACCTGTAGCTCATGTACAAGGCTCCTCTGAGCCTCACTTGTGCACTGTGAATTCCCAAGCAGATCAACAGGACCACAGATCTCACCTCGAACATGTGGCATATTCAGAGAAAGTGCTTGAAAACAAATCAGATACAAATTTTTGCTGACACATTGAGACATTGATTCGAACAAAAACAACTTTGAAGCTGATAAGATAAACAGCAGGATAATTATTATACATTTAGTGTGTGTAACATATTCACTAAATAGATGATAGATAGATAGATAGATAGATAGATAGATAGACAGATAGACAGATAGATAGATAGATAGATAAAATGCAGTAATGATAGAAGCTGAAGGGAATAAAATATACTTTTCCATTGGACCCATAAATACCAAGGGAAATCTGTGAACCAATCACATGAGAAGAGTTCTTTGTTGAGCAAGCCTTTGGCATAAGCATGAATTGTAGCAAGGAAGGTTTCATGTCTGTGGGTTACCAGCTTTTTAAAAATGAAACCCATCTTTTTCCTTACCTTAAAACAATAGAAAGAATATTAAATGGCGCAAATATTTTCCAAATATTTATGCACAGTGAATTAAAATATTCACAAGAATGATAGAAAGGAATTCAAAGAGGGGCAGACTTCTTTAGTCAAAGACCATTTGTAGTTTGGCTACTATTGGATATTCCTCACATTAGAATTCTAGTATTTCTCCCAAGTTTTAGGAATGCAGTTGTGTTCCTGAGCGGTGTGACAAATTTTGCAAGGAATCATGGAAATTAACTGCCTCAGCCATGAGAGATTCCAGATTTGCTGTCATGGACCCTTTTGGACACAGCATCCTTGAGATTTCCAGCATCAACAATTAACAGAAGTGTTCTCAGCCCAGTGAAAAAGTCAACTCCATATGTTTTGGTTCCCTTTATATGTGTTATTTTTTTTATGAAGCAGAACTACATTTTGTCTGTTAATTAAGCATGACCACCCCATAATGGCTCAATGTAACTTACAGGGGAAGGAAGTGAGGCATCTCTCTGCAGCAGATCAAGAAATGGGTCTTACTCTTGGTCTCTCCCTCTAACCACTACACCATAAGCATGTCTATTAGCAGGGAATATTTAGGTGGAAAAGTGATAGGGACTGATATTGCAGCTTCATTCTCCTCTCCTATGCCCTGCTTAGATTCCAGGTATGCCCAGTTCTGGCAACAATCTCGTCTTTCCGTAATTCTTATTCTTTCACTCAGTGCAACTGAGATTTGGGCTCTCTGCAAGACAGCTTGTTGAACAATTCCCATATTTGACTGACTTTGGTGTCTTGTGAATTGTTTAAGTGAAAATTGCCTGTTAAAAATGGTCATCCAGTCCTTTTCATTCTCCATGACTGGAACTGTTACCTGAGAGAGAGGTTTTTAGATATGGTGTGCAGCAGTAAATCCCAGCCTGCAATAAAAATGGTGCTAGACAGAAAAACTCAGAAAAAGACTTCTGAGGATGATTAGAGGTCTGAGAATTTTTCTTTTTTTTTTTTAGTGAAGGATTTAGAAAGCTGAAATTAGTCTGTTTAAAGGAAAGAAGTAAGTAGCAGATTTAATCAAAGTCCAGAATTACCAACAGGGGTGGATATTTCTGATGCCACAGTCCTTAATCTAGGAGAGAGAAGTTAATAAGAATCAGTGCTTAGAAAATAATACCAGACAATATAATTTAAGACACAAGCCTTAACTGCTAGCACTGAGCAGGAAATGATGACAAAAATCTCTCCCTTTTTGTTGAGTCTCTAGACTCATTCTTAGTTTGAAAAATGATAGTACAGATCAGGAATTCCACAGTGAAAACTATTGCTTGTGTTGGTCAGAAGCTCAGGTCAGATCAGTGTTCTGTTCTTAAAATTCACAGGTCTCTGAAGGGAATCATAGGTGCCTTGAATAGACCCCAAGGAAGAGAGCACAGAGACATAGGACAAATGTGGAGTTGGAAATGGAGGGCAGAGTGAGGTGATGCACCCTATGTCATACCGTGGGTGGGAAAAATCAAAAATAAAATATAGTCTTCCTGTTTCTCAGTGCATTTCTGTATTTGTTTGGCTACAGAAACAGTAACTAGGACTTATCAGGAAAGTGTTTTTCTTTTTTAAAAACTATTGGGTTTTTAGAAATAGCAAGCAAACAAGTGAAGATTATTTCAAAAGCTTTGGCTAAAACTTGAAAGTTCCTATATCAAAGGATTTGCAGTTTTCAGTCACTGTGCCATCAGCAATTTTTAATCCTTTTTTTTTCCTGATCAGGTTTCCCACTTTGCATGCTGTGCTTTTCTTCTCATGTTCTTATTGAGCTACTTCAGTATGTCAGGAGAGTCCCACAGTCAGAGGTACCATATGAAAGATGGGTACAGGTCAGTGAGCCTGAAAATAGAAGGAGAACGAAAGAAGGGAAGCAAATAAACTATGACACCAGGGAGCAGCTTGGCAAGGTTTTAATGAAAATTGTGTACTCCGCTCACCAACACATGCAGATTTCTTCTGAATAAGTTTATTTTTAAATTATCATTTAAAAAACCTAAAGCAAAACAAAGCACAACACAAAATTTTCTTTTCCATACAGTACATATTTAAAAAATGTATGAATGTAACAAAAAAATTCCTTACTTCAGTTTCAATTAAAAAAAAGGTCAGCTAGCTATTCTAATGGCTGCCAGTGGTAAAAAGGAATCATAACTTCAGTGTTTTATCACTCAAAAGCCCAGATGTTTATCTAACACGTTTCTGAGTATTTGATGGGCACATTTTTAATACACAGAGTCTCATAAAAATCATGTTTTCATCTTTGAACATCTTTGAACTTGCTTATTTTTACTAGTCACTCTATAGCCAAGATCAAGATGAAGAGAAACAAGTAAAAGAAACTTTTGTTAAAGTTATAAGTACAATTTAATTTAAGAATGGAGATTACTTTTTGTTTTATGAAAATTGACTTACGCATTTCAAATAAAGGTATCATGGTGAGAAAACTTTTAAAATTTTCAAGTCGTATTATTATATAAAATTATACAGGGTAATAAAATACAAAAAGAAAATATAATTATATATTATAGCAAATATGTAGATATATCTCATATGATATATTTCTAGATGCCATTACAGATATATCATATCTAATTCTTATAACATTCAATGGTTTAGCCATTAACTATCTTGTAGTTCCATCTGTTACTTTTATTAAATGATATTCAGATTAAACACTAACATACATTTAATGAAACATTTCTTCATAAATTTTGTTGATATTACTGTCAGATGGGAAACTTGTAGCTTGATTGAATCTGGAAAATTATGGCACTTAAGTTCCTGTGTGAAGAAAGTTATTAACGACTGGATAGATTCAAGTTTCCATGACAACATATTGCTGCGCTGGATCAGGTGGGATTTTACAATCATAAATTGTTTTAACAATTGACTTCAGCATGAAATAGGACCAATGTACCATTAGGAACTGGTTTGAATCCGCATAGGAATTAAGAGAATCATCGGATCATTAAGACAGGAAAAGACCTTTAAGGCCATTGAGTCCAGCCTTTGACCGAACACCAACACATCAGCTAAACCATGGCACTGAGTGCCACATCCAGTCATTTCTTAAACACTTCCAGTGACTCTACCACTTCCCTGGGCAGTGTGTTCCAACGCTTGACAACATTTTCAGTGAAGAAATTCCTCCTTATGTTCAACCTGAACCTCCCCTGGTGCAGCTTCAGTTAATTTCTTCTTGTTCTGACCTTAGTTGTCTGGGAGAACAACACTCACCTGCCTACAAACCCTTTTCAGGTGCTTGTAGGAAGCAACGAGGTCTCCCCTGAGAACCCTTTTTTTCAGGCTAAACACCCCCAGCTCCCTCAGGCACTCCTCATATGATTTACTCTCCAGACCCCTCACTAGCTCCGCTGCCCATCTCTGGACATGCTCCAGCTGTAAAGGTGCAACCCTTCTGTTTGCTGAGGCTCTGCAGTAGCAGCTTCACGTACAGGGCACAGACACTGAACCTGTTGGAGCCTGTGAGCCTGTAGCTGCAGCAGCCCCTGGATGTGCCCTGGCCACACTCCCTGGGCTAGGGAGACCAAAAGGTCTCTCCCAGGATGCCTTCTTCTGCTTCCCTTTCCCTAGCCCTACCTGTGTACCACCCTGTGCCCTCAGACTATTGGTCCCTGATGCTTTCTCTCCACCCCTACTGACCCCATATAAAAAACCTGAACACTTCCTCTTTCACCCTTTTGCTCATCTTCTCTTGGTCCCATCCTCATCTGCCTCCCTGGACGCGCACCATACACGTGGCTGGAATAAATCCCTCCCAGAGACAAATCCTGACTCGGTGCCATTGACTTATTGAGGAGACTCTCTGGGGTGTCTGAGTGTGTGTGTGTGTGTGTGCAGTGGCCTCGCTGTGCAGCTCCCAGCCAGAGACGCTTTCAGAAGGTTGGAGCCTCTGTACCACTAAACCCCCGGCTGCAACATGAACCCGTTTGCTTTTCCACCTGGGAGAACTCTGAGACTGGGACCCAGCAGCAGCTTGCTTTGGGACATTCTGTAATAAAAGATATTTGAGTCTGGGTGTTGTTCCATTACAGTATAGAATTCTGGCACCATTTCACACTAAGTCCTTTTCACCTCTCACTCTAATGCTGTATCTCTTTGGCATTTTGATTCTGGATGCTAAACTGCAGAAAAATGCAATCATCTTTGGAAGTGGTGAAATTCTTTTTAGGTCCTTACATCTCTTTTGCTCTCTGGATGGTCTGTTTTCTTGGTTCCATGTGTTCAGTCTTGGTTTTCTCTCTTCAAACACCTTCTCTCCTCAAACACCTTTCACCCATGGTATATTTATCAGCAGCTTCCTGTGATGGATGTAGGTATTGAGGGAATTAATGAGGCTGAAACCAGTAATTGTGGTGACAGTTTTTGTGACAGCAAATTTTATGGTCCAGATTTCATGGCTCAAATTTACAATTAGAAAATCAACTTTATGTGAAATTCGCTTGGGTCACCTTGTTATTTCTAGGATGCTTCCCCTCTGTCATGTTTTCTGTCTCTCTTCTACTTTGACGTGTATATTTTGGGATAAGTCTGTCAAGGGCCAGCACAGAGACAGCCACGTTTAAAACGGGAAATGAGAGATCACCACAGCATTGAGGCTGAGCTCAGTCGATGGGACTCAGGAACATGAACATCCTAACACAGTGCTAGAAAAAGGAAAGGAGACCACAGCAAAGATAATCTTCTTACTTCAGGGGGTCTCCATCTGACACAGATCATGTTTCTGTATTGCATCCATCACAAGGAATCGCCTATATTGACTGAAGTCTGAAAAAAGACTTACATATCACATATCTTTGTAATATGAAAGTGTAATAACTGTTCTTCTGAATTAATTCATGGTTGTATTACACTCACAAAATAATTTTAGGAAGTTTATTTGAACTGTTACCCAAAGACCTGAGATTTCTGCAGTGTCAAAATTAAACCAGTTACCTTTTTCAATTCAAAAAATCAAAAGTTTATTTTTAGAAAACCAAACCAAACCAAGATCCTTCCCCTGAAAATTTAGTTTCTTAGCCATGAATAAGGTAAAATTGAGGGTATCCTTCTCCAAATGACTGTTTATGTAAGGAAGATGAGTTTATCCAAACACTCTTCTTGTGAGTATTAAACAGCTTTTTATATATTATTCACTCTGACAACTCAGGCCTGTGGGATTCTTTCTTACCTGATATGGACCTTGAGTAGACATGAGGCCATTATGACAGTTCACTGGTCTGGAAGAGGGTAGAGTATCCTTTTTGTAGCAGCACATCACTACAGGAACACCTTTTGGTACCAGTCTGATTTTACATATTATTAAAACCAGTGGTTTAGGAAATTGGAGGCTGAAGGAAAGTTTTTACAGACTATGAATCCTTTCTGCTTCTCTGGGTAGGACTCATTGTACCTAAGTTTTATTATCAAACAGTTCAGTGTCCAGCCCACTATTAGAATCTGTGAAGGGGAGAAATATGAGACAACAATTCATTTCTTCTCTCTCAAACCCAATTTAAGATGAGATTAGTCATCTTTTATTATGTGCCTGTTGATCTATAAGTATTAGGAAAAACAAAAGCAATACTTTGGACTAAATGTTGGGGTTTTTTCAGCAACAAATAATAACTGAAGAACTGACCAATACCTACCATGCTTTTCACATATTGATTGGACATCCCTTCATTTTTTTGACCTCTCTGATGAGAGAGATACTGTGATACAAAATTCAGCCTCCTCAGCAAGTGTTGCCAAAGACAGAAGCTGATTTGATTTCTAGAATTGTGTTTAGTGTACTTGAGGCATGAGTTTTCTCAAATTTCCACAGTGATCAAAGGCCGTGCTTTTGATATTAATTCTGTACCTGCAAGAGCACCAAATTGAATTAAAAGTCAATATCAGGCCATTGAGTGAAAACTGTTATATTGGGAAAGTACCAATCTTCAAAAGCAAAATGTAGTTCACCTGTGAAAAAAATAAGTTGTTTACCTTAATTTGAAAAATGGTATTGTTTTCACATTTTCTGGTGCTGTTTCCCCATGCAAGTACAATGGTAGGTGAGATTCAATTAAGGCCTGATTTCATAGCTTTAAATAGAACAGGTCTTGCCTAGCTGTGAAATTATCATTTATTTCCTAAGTAGGCTTTGTGCTGGTGCACTGAGAGAAGTTAAAACATATTTGAACGTCTTTTATGTATCAGATTTTTACACTTCTGTAGTAAATCCTGTTCATAGAATCCTTTTTCATTCTTTTCTCTCTTATTAAGAGAAAATGCTAAACACTGAGCAGTGAATGACAAAAGAAAGTACTGTTTTATGCTAATGGATAATTAAAGCAGCCCCTGAGATAGAAACAATTGACAACTACTGAAAATGAAGTCTCACAGAGATTATGCAAATTGAGATTTTCATTTTTAAAAGATGAATTTTGATTTTTTCCTCCTGAAGTATTGCAATTACTGTAAAAGTCAAGCAATAAACAGAATCTAATACAAGATCGTATCTTGTATACTTTAATAGTCTTTTCATAACAAAAATATTACATGAATTTTCATCTATAAGAAGACTGATGTGATTATAAGTCAGATTGAATACAATAGGTATGATCAATATACTTGAAGTGCAAAAGTACCAGAGAACTGGAAGTTTCTTAATGTGAAGCCAATAGCTCTTTGAAGGGAGACTCCAGCAACTGGAGTAGGAGTGTGAGACACAGTAGTACCTTTAATGAAGAGTAGAATTGATGGACACATGGATAAATAGTGAGTGTGTGCCAAGGTATCCTTTGGAAAAAAATTCAGCCCTTACATGCCTACTGGGGTACTTTGAAGTACCAATAAATATGTGGGCTTAATAATAATGTATTTATTTGGACTTGTTAATATATTTATCTCAATTTCCAAGAGATATTCAATAAAAAGCCAAAGAAAGGCATAAAGTAATCTTCCCAAAATAAAGCTGCTGCAGTATAAAATGGGAGTTCCTTTTCTGGTTGAATAATTTGTTAATCGTTAGGAAAAGGGGGATAGCAGGAAGCAATCAGATTTACAGCATAGGTAGGGCAGTGGTGGTGTTCCCCACTGTCTATCTTGGGAAAGGGATGTGAATAATGAGGCAAAAATTTGCTAATGACACTAAGTAATTTATGGCAAAGAAGACAGGGAAGCTGATGGCTTCTGGAAGATATTACAGCACTGAATAATGAAGCAATAAAATGACAGATGACATTCAAAGTAGAAAAAAATTAAGTGATGCTTAAGCAGTAACATTGAAACTTTACATAGAAAATGATTGGTTTTGACTGTAATCACTCAGGAACAAGTCTTGCACTTACAGTACATAATTCTGTCAAAATACTAACTTACTGATAACCAGTGTCAATAAAGCAAGTGGAAAAATCAGGATTATAGGGAAAAAAATAAGTTAAAGAACATAAATATACCTTCACAGGTCCACAGCGTGTCCACATCTTCTGTAGGGTATGATATTCTCATTCCTTGCCAGATTCATTAAAAAAAAAAAAAAAAAAAAAAGTAGCTTTAGAACAGAAAAAAGGGTGATGCAATATCTGGAACAGGTCTGGAACAGGTTCTGCAACCTATGTAAGGCTGGCCTTTTCAGCCTGCAGACCGATAGTTCAGGAGGATATTACCGAGACCTATAAACCATAGGTGTCCTAAAGAAGATGGGTGGAGATCAACTGTTTGTTGTCTTTTCCAGTACAAAACCAAACTAACTAATAGAAATGAACCTAAAGGAAACTAGCAAGTGGCAAATTGAAAAGAAATTGAAGAGAGCAGCTTTCATACAGGATGGAGAATCTGCCCAGGCTGCTGTTTACAAGGACAGCTGTCTGTTTCTGGAAGTCACTGAGTCATCTAAATGGATCTATGATTCTATAAGCTGCTGGAGGCAAGGGGAATATTTTTGGGAAGTATTAGTACTTGCTGCATAATGCCACCTCCCAGATAGTCACTGTTGGTCACTGTCAAGAGATAAAATAGTCGAATAACTGTGTCACAGTTCTGACACAATATGCCTATTTTTATATGGTTATTATCAGATCCAACCTCCTGCATGCAGTGGTTAAGTGTAGATCACAAAGAGGTCATTTTTTCCTTTGGAGACAATGCATTAGAGTGATTTAAAAATAGCTGAAGTATCCAAGGAGCATACTTGAAAAGACCATTGTTTTTGTAAAAGCTTCAGAAATTATCAACCTTTATGTACCTTTTGAGGGTGCTAAATCATTAAACTCTCTTTTCAGTATTTTCTTTTAATTCAGAAAAACAAAATCTGTTGCTTAACAAAGCAGAAGTACTGAAAATAATGAGACTTTCCTATAAATTAAAGAGGTTTCTCTAATTTTCTGCAAAGTTTGTAAGGGTTGGTGGATCAAATTACTATGTGGAGTTACGCTTTTCCAGCTGTTGGCAAGGACTCAATTCAGTCAACTGAGTTTAAGTACTTAGCACTACTTGAAAGTGGCTCGTGGAATCTGAGACATCCTCAAGGGTCTGGCAGATACAATACAAAGGTTAAGCCAGATATTTCTGGAATAGGAAATTGAAATCAGACTAGAAAGGACTTTGACACAGCAAATGGTGCCAATGATTAACTGCAACATAACTGTCTCTTTTGCACCTATCATCCCTTGTGATATGACTTAGCCCAAAATATCAGTGAAACAACATCACCTCCCTTTTTATTTGAATTAAGAACATGCAAATGGACAATCACATTCTCCATTCCTATTAGAATGCCCCACTGGTCATACATCCAAACATAAAAATAAAAAAAGGTCAGATTAATGTCCATTGCTAATGAACTTTGTCACTCCTTTTTTGTTCTTTTTCTAAATAACATCTTCTTCTCTTTCTGTAATGGATAATGTGCAGAATCCATTTTCTGGGCGAAGTGGTTGCAGTTCTGTATCAGTTCTCTGATGGAGCATACTGGCATAAAAGTTAATTTTGTATTTATTAGTAGAGATATATTCCAGTAGAACAACAACTTCAAAGAATCAAACAGTAATGAGAACTTGTCTTTAATTAAGCATTTCACTGAATGGAATAGTAAGGAGAAGGATCTTAGGCAGCCATAGTTAAATTTAATGAGATTGAGCGTCTGATCTCCACGCAGGTGGCAGCAGCAAGATGTGCCACTGACGACAATTAAAACTGTAAACATAGAACATAGTCATTATTTTTCTGAATTGAACCAAATTTTATTGTGTTCCCCCCCTCTCCTCCATCTTTTCTGCCTACTTCCACCAATAAGGCGTCTGTTGGGTTTCATGTTAACGTGATAACAACATAAAACTGCTACAGACCCAGCCATGAAGGTTACTCATTTTCCCAGACAAGGACGAACTTCATGAAAACAGTGTTTCAGAGAGAAAATCTTAAGAGGAACCAGTTGCTGGCTATTCTACCCTTCTGCCTCACGCACACCAGGTGCTTTAACTGATCCAGTGGCGACAGCATGGAAATCTATCACTGCATTACCAATCCAAGGGAAATTCACTTCCTTTTTCCAAAAATTGTGACTGGCCATGGAATAGGACTGGTAGCCATTCCAGAAGGCACACCGGTTTTTCTGCCAGCACAGAATCTGCAGGTTCAGGGCATCGGTATCTCACCAATGAGAAATAATGGGAACATTAGCACAACTGTTTACACTGGTATCTGCAAAATGACTTTTTGTAACCCCGTTCTCATACCAACCCCCTGAGATGACTCACCTAAGGACTGGTCTGGAGGAGCCGTGTGGGTGGGAATGGGAAAAATCCTTGGTTCTTATGTCTTAGCTCACTTCTCATTGTAACAGCTGGATGTCGAAATTCACAAACCATTTCCCTTCGCTGTCAAGGACTGTGCAAGGACAAAATAATAGCATACATAGTGGGGCATTTAAATGTGACTTGGAGAGCATGCTTTGGAGCAGGCAGAGGTTAGATAAAGTACCGTATTATCCTCCGATAACTTCCATATGCATTAGAGTACAATGATAGTAATGCACTCACTGTCCTATTTTCTTAATCCTCTTTCTTGGGGAGCTGTGGCGTGGGTGGAAATCAAGATTAAAAGATAGGAGCCTGGATAACTGTGCATAGCTAAGCCCTGAAAATATTAATTTTTGTCTTTGAACTGCGCTAGTCATGGTGGGGAGTAAATTAATGCAGGATTAGAAACACTATTTTATACAAGATGTGATACAGGGCCAAACCGAAGAGCCTTATTTTATTCCCTGTTAATTAAACCACACAGTTCATATTGTTCAAAAATACTGATTTAAGGAGGAGAACTGCAAATTAGAAAATGTTTTGGTCTGGTTATGTTTAATTTTAATTAACTGGAAACAAACTAATTTGACAAGTGTTTCACAACACAGAATTTGTAAAGGGAGAGTTGAAGGTTATGCATCATCTGTGGGTTATATTTTAAGTAAAACTGCATTTAAAAAACCCCTAAATAACTTCTCTAGCCTTTAGCATAAGACATTTAAAATATTTTACTATAAGCTTTTTATAAAAAATGTTTTTACTTGGCATAAAATTAATGGTTAAATATTTCTTAACTCCACTACTACACATTTCAGCAAACAGAATTGACCATTTCATATCATTTTAGTCTGAATTTTACAAAAAACACCCATGCAGTGAAATACAGCTCACCTATCATCAGCATTCTAGAGGGATCATCCTGTGCTAAGCTGTGTCTCTAACATAACTCAGCCTTCAGAAGTAAAAATCTCACTTAAGCGATGAAAGGGGAAGCCTAAGTGATTCATTTAAGATTTGAGTATCAGCAACAAAATTTTTAAAAAAACCCACAAAACATGTGAATCCCACCTTTTAGATTATTGATACCAGCTTTGTTCAGACAGATAACTTGCTGCATTATATTTGCTTGCTAAAGAGCCAAGTAAGAGTGATTCATGTCATGTTAGATTATCTGCAGAATTCAGTGGGTTTGGGTCTCCTTGGGATTGACAATGTCGATGCTTCTGTTGTGAAAATCTAAGCTCCTGCTTCTACATCATACTGGAATATCAGCATCTCCCAAGTGTTAAATATAGGCTATGAATAATAGAAAACATAAAATTGGCATTAGACAAGTAGTTGAGAATAATGACTTAGTACTTCAATGTCTAAGTGAGAAAAGATGAAGATAAACATTTTATTCTAATTTGTATCTTACATTTATTTACAGCCAATTTCCCTCTAATTTGATTTGTTTCCACTAAGTGTACCTGTTACTCTCCTTTCCTTCAACAACAGTACTTAAAATCATTAACTACTCCCCATTACTTGTGCTCCTCAGGTTGACTTTTCTGCTGTGGCAACAAAATTCTGTTTACTTAAGATTTTTAAAAAGTCTGTAGAAATAGACTGGCCCACTTGCCTCTGGAAGGATCAATCTCTGTGGATTGCAACCCAATGATTAAGAACTAACTCTAGAAAGAAAGAGGTCTTTAAGATATGTCTGAGAGAGAGATAGCAGAAGAAAGGCAGTGCATTAGTCTGGTCAATCTCTCACAGAGCTGTCAGACAGGAAAGGTTGTGGTCTTAATGAGGTACCCAGCTGGTAGTTCAGTGGAATGAAGGGAAGAAGGAGAATATGAAGTGCTGAGTTACCTGGGTGTTAAAAGACAAACTGCTTGTAAATATTGGAAATTTTTCTAGGCTGCCATGTCTGTTCATAAATTGAACATTTTCAGGCTCAAGTAGTGGGAAGAAATGATATTTTTGACTCTTGGAAGTCACAACATTATGATTATTTCATGAAGTGCTTGCCCTTTGTAATGCCATAAACTGTGCTTAATATGACAGTTTTCAGGTACTCAGAATTGTTCCCTGAGCAGGGAGGTGCCTGAATCTTTCTGTAAGGAATTTAATTTTTTCATTACAGTTCTTTGAGCGGCCATGTGATTGAGATTAGGAAACAGATCCTGCAAAAAATATAGAAAAGTCTTCATCTGAAGACAAAGCTTGCTTACCACAGAACTTTCCAGATAATTTAGGTTTTTAACGAATCACTTCTAGTTAAACACAACACTACATAAAATTCTTTTCAAAATGAGCACAAAATTATTATTTTTTTTTTTAACTTGTAATGCATAGGGCCAGCTGCACAGGCAGTTATTAATTTTCACTAAGTGATGTCAGGGCTTCTTCGAAAAAAAAACTTAGACAGAAAGTTTGAGGTACGACTGAAGATTTGATCAAGCCCTGATAGTTACCTCAAGAGGTGAAGTCTTCAAACCTTTCTCACATTCTTTTGAAGGAGAATCTCTTGATCAAGTCAGTCAGTGCAGCCTGGGAGCTGGAAAAGCTGTGTCTCTTGACAATAGACCAGGAGTGGGAAGGTGAAAATAGAGTAGGAGCTTTGGAAGATGAGAAGAGCTTCAGGGACACTGTGATAGAAAAAGGAGCAGGTTTAACAGTTTAGCCTCATCTCAGTTCAACCTGTAACTATTCCTCTGCTAATAGGAACAGAGTTGTGTTGAGGAACATCAGGAATATATGAGGAACTGGCATTTCCTTCTGCTTCTGAATTTCTGTTTCCCAGAGGTTTTCAGATATTCTTATAAGGCTGCCATGATGTCCTCCAGAAAATATTCCTATCTTGTTTTTCATATCTTGCATCAGTGGAAAGTGTCATAGTGAGAGCCTTTAGAACTGGTGACAGATGGGGAGTATAAGGTTTGTCTATATTTGTGTTTATTAGGGGAGGTGGGGAGCCCATTCTTTACTAAAATATTGTAGATCAGCTCTTCTAAATTCATGCACATGTGATTTCAATACAATGAGGATTTTTAATTTGACCATGACCATAAGTAAATACTGAAAATGGTCTATACTCAGTCAAAATAAGAACACATTCATAGGACGAATGTGCCATTATGAGTGAATGTTAGTCTTGCACAAAATTGAATTTTCTGTGTAAATAAGGTGCGAATTTCTCAAGAGAGTTCTGTTTGGATACTCCAGCACTGGCCCTAGGAATGTTAGGACTGCCTCTAGCAACATATTTCTGTGGTCATGCCTTGTCAAAGTAGTTTACTTTCACGATAAGTGGCTCCATACGATCTGGTTGTTGGGGAAGCTGATGGCTATGATAAGTCCTTCATGCATGGGAATTGTTGAAAGGCAGCTGGCTGGTGACAGTCAAAATGGCACCAGGGACACCCCCAGTGACTTATCAGTGTAGATAACTGCCTGCCACTGCCCTGGCACTCTTTCATACACAGGTATGGGCAGTGCTTTAGAGAACTGGGGTCCTAGTACCATGTACCCAGTGGTTTCTTGGGTGTCCTGCCTTCTCAGAGCTCTGAACTAGACTGTGACTATGGGTAGTTCCTTAGAGTCACCAGTACCTGAGGAGACCATGCTCCTGTGTGAGATTTTTACAAAAATTATGTTTTAATGTATATGTTTAATAGCTGCCCAAGTTAGGACTAAGCTCAAAAGGCTCCCTCCATAACCCACACAGAAAAAAGTACCTCAGCAGGTTGATTTGGGGCATGCAAACTAAGCCATACTCTGTATTGCCATCTAGAGGAGCCATTTTTTTTAAGGGGGAAAAAAAATCTGGTCAGGGATTCTTCTCTCTCACCAAAGAGCGTGAAAGTGACTGGCTTCTACTGGCAACTCTGCAATCATGACATCACGGCTGAGTTTGTCACCCCCACTCAAAGTAAAAAGACATTTTGGTGCTTAAGTTGGTCTCTGAGTCACTCAGAACCAGATTCTCATCTTCTCTGAAAGTATTTATTTGTAAGGGAATCTCTTACCAGGATGGTGACAGATACTTTGGAGTGTCTGAAGTGCAGATGCCAAGGTCTTTCTTCTCGCAATGCTATGATCTGGGGCATCTGCCTGCAGACAGCTTAGGAACTGCAATACATGTCAATGAACCATCTGTATTCCTGTTTGTTCCTATGCCTTGTACTCTTTATGTGGAAAAGCAGAAGAAAAGTACTTAGAGCACTGTCTTAAAATTCTCTCTTCTAAAAGGCTGCTATTTAGTGAAGGTGGGGTCTAGTCTCAAAAAAGCCACATTTCTTATTAAAGCTGTAGTATTTGCATAACTAATAAAGAAAACCCAAAATAATTAAGAAAATAAATATTCAAAGTGAAACTCATACTTGGATTCTCCGTTGTTCAATGCAGTTTGCTCTTACCTGCTGTAGGCAAAAATGTTTTTACAAAAAGTGTCAGACAACATATGGGATCTAAAGCTAGGTGTCAAATCAAACTTTGTCATATAATGTGATTGTCCATATAGCAGGGAAGTATAAATGAATGACACAGGTGCATGCCACTGTTGGGTAAGAGCCATGGTTGTGAGTAGGGGCTATTAAAGAGCAATATTATTATTTTCTTAGAGACCCAGGGCCACGGATACACAGCCCAGATTAATAAAATAATTCAACTCTACTAGCAATTCCCTGAGCCTCAACTTCCTCATGTTAACCAGCAGATTTCAACAATATAAAAAAGATTATAATCCCATTGGTCAGCTCTCCTTTCAGACTGTCAAACACAATTGATACACTTATTCACCTGCCTTTTAGAGAGTTGCTGGATAATTGAGTGGCCTTTCTTCCTCCAAATCTTCAGAGAATTTCCTGAAGAAATCCAGGTGGGAGGCTGACTATGACCTGGAGCCTTTGGAAAACCACCAGAAAACATTGACTCTAACATATTCCTTTCCTAGACTTCCACTGGGAGCAGGAGGAATCTCAGGTAAAGAGATGACAATGCACAGTCAGTAAGAGAAAAGGTGTTAGTGTTGGAAGGGAAGTCAGGACATGGATTCAGAAGGGACCTGTGTGAGACCTGGAGAAGCTGAGCAGCATCAAAAGCAGGAGGAGCACAAAGCCAGAACCAAGAAGAAAAGAGAACTTAAAATAAAAGAAGGGTGTGAAGAAGGAGCTTGAGAAGGTGTTTCTATGTTGTGAATCTCCCTCATCAGATCTGGCAGGCAAAGATTTGGCAATGATAGCAACTTCCATTGCAAAACCAAAACGATTTTCACAGCAACATCAAAATTATGTCAAATGCAACAAGCAAACTTCTCATTCAATTTAGCCACCCAAGTAGAGAGAAGATTACACCAAATAACTGGTAAAAGCACAGTAACTTTGAATGTCATTTACCTGGGTTTTTTTTGTCTTTGCTCCTTATTCCAAGCATTCCTACAATCAATGATTGGTAACTTTGATATTGGCAAATCTCTTTTTGCTTTGGCCTGGTCCCTTGCATTATCCATTTATCATTTCAGAGTGAGAGCTGTTTTCTTGACCTGATAGTGTATCTGTATACTACTATTTCACATAAAATATGTGCTAAAAGCAATCTAAATTACAGAATAGTTAAAAAAAAAAAGGGATCAGAAGCAATGGAATCTTGTATTGTTCAAAGAACAAAACCAGCTTCAAAAGGAAGGCGGTAAGCCTTCAAAAAGATGAAAAAGATGATATAAAAAGGGCACAAGAATGTGGAAGGAAGGAAATAGTGATCTTTATGACTGGAAGTTTCTTCCAAATCCAGAGATAATTCATGAAAAGGGGAAAGAAGTTCCTGGGAGAAATGTAGGTCCATATATGAGATATAGCAAGTTGTAGTTGAAAGGAACTTCAATGCCAAATTTAAATCTCTTGGGGAAAAAAGATGAGAAAAAAAGGAGAGAAAGGTATTTTATTCCTTATAATGGATAGGATTGTACACATAAAAACTTTCAAAGCAGTTCAAATATTTAAGCAGCTGCAATGAAAAACTTTTGTATTATCCGAGAATGAAAGCAGATTTCTGGAATCACATATCTTTGAATCTCTGATGTGCTGCTTTTGTCTGGGTGAAGTTAATTTTCCTCATAGCAGTCAGTACGAGGCTGTGTTGGAAACAGTGTTGATAGAACAGGGATGTTTTAGTTATTTCTGAGCAAGGGCTTACACCCAAGGGCTTTTCTGCTCCTCACCCCACCCCACCAGCAAGGAGGCTGAAGGTGCACAAGGAGTTGAGAGAGGACACAGCCAGGAGAGCTGACCCCAACTGACCCAAAGGATATTGCATACTGGCATATATTCCCCTACTGGGGAAGATTGGAACCAGGGGCTGTTGCTCAGGGACTGGCTGGGCATTGGTTGGTTGGTCATAACCAGTTGTTTTTATTTCAAGTTTCATCACTTGTCTTTCACATGATTTATGTCTTTGTCTTTGTTGTTTTCCTTTGCATTACAATTTATTATTACAATTTTTTGTATTATTATTAAGGAAAATATTTCAATTATTAAACTGTTCTTCTCTCAACCCACGAGTTTTTTCACTTTTACTCTTCAATTTCTCTTCCCCTCATCTTGCTGCAGGGGAGGAGTGAGTGAGAAGCTGTGTGGTGCTTAGTTGCCAGCAGGGGTTAAACCATGATATCTGACCAGAATAAAACTGAGATTTTCCATTCTAACCCTCTGCATAACAGGCTTTCAAGTGCTTCCCATTATCCATTCCCACTCCTTTACCATTTTTGTTCTTCCTTCACTGAGAAGGTAACTAGTTGAGTGTTTGAGCAGTTTAAACTAAGCTCTCCATTCCCATGGAAATCATCTCCGTTAGAACAAGGACTTTAGGAAAACAGGGCAATGTTTGCAAAGCATTTTTTAAATATAAGTCTCTTGTTGTAGTTGAATTTGTATCCAGGAGTCTCTATTGTTTTCTGTCATTAAATTCTGAGACCAAATTGCTTCCTGTTTCTAGGTCTTGGGTTGCAATTTTAAGCTTCTGAAAATAGCCTAACTACCGCATGTATTTCCCCTGCCTTATCAATATTTAAAACCACCCCAAGAGGATACTGGGTAGGGTACTACATTATCCAGCAGCTCTCTGAAATGTAGGTGGATATGAAAAAATGTCTCAAGGGTGTTTATGTAGGCAAAAAAAGAAAAAATAGTGTTACTAATTCCCTGACCAGAAGGAAGTGTGATGTCATTATAATCCTCTTTCATCATCTTCCATTGAAAAGAATTAGGAAATAAATAAAAATTGAAGTGTTAAGGAGCAAGGGAATTAAATTCCCCTCTGGAACATTTCCATGAGCCAGAGCTGGATTAAAGCACAGATTTTGGCCCAGAACTCTAAACTTCAGGCATAAATACCTTAGGCTTATGACAGTGTAATATTTACAGCTCCCATTAAAGAAAAAGAAAAGCTCTCATACTCTCCATTTTAGAGGAAAGCTTGAGAATAGAGACTGGTTGTAAATCATGCAGTGAAGTCTGTACAATTTTGCAGAGTCCGTTTCTCCAGGACAGGACGAAAAGCTGCAAAGGGAGAAATACCTTTGTCCCAGAGGCATTGCCGTGTTCTGTTAGACCACCACCATTCAGAGAACAGTGTTTGGGGTGGGACAAACCACTACTCCACTGGAATGGGAACCTCGGGGAAGCCAAGGAGCAGTGAGATTGCCAACAATCAGCCCTGCTGTGAGCAGCCATGCTTGCTTCATCCCTTCCTTTACCTTTTCCAGAAGCAAAAAACAAGCTGCATCTGTGGGTGCATGCAGCTCTGTTTCACCAGAATCCTGATGTTGAAACTGCTCAGATCAAGGGCTTCCATTCTGGCATGTGGGACTGCTTGTCCTTCCTCTGAGCAGGGCACATGCTGAGAGCTTGTTGCACATCCCAGGGTGTGGATGGCATGTCTTTGAGGTGTAATCAGGACCTCAGGAGGCAGTTGGGGTCTGCAATGAAACATTCCTTGACACAAGAGAGAAACGATGCCCCCGGTCAAATTCCAAAGATTATTGCTCAGTGCTGTCAGTAGTTTCAAGGATGGGTTAATGCACATAGAGCACAGTGTTTATGGACAGTCATCACAACTCTGTCCTTAGGGAACATATCTCTAAAAAGTGCCATATAAGAGATCCAGTGCCATGTAAGGAAGGAGGAATGGAAAAACTGTATCAGAACTTTGGTTTATTTTGTCTTTGCTGAATTCTAAATACGATGCTAGCATGATGAAAAATCAGAATCCAGGAGTTAAAAAAATGGTTCTCTCAAAAAATAACAAATAAGAAGATAATTTCTTCCAACAAAATGAAAATATTAATTATGGCAACCTATAATTTTTTTTATCTCTAACCACGCTGAAATCAATCCATTAAAAGTCAAATCTTCTTTTGATTGTAATTATAAAATTACAAGATTGCTACCAGTCTACATAGAGGTATAGTAAGGACCAGAAACATTATAATAGAGTACTTACTCTGTGTGGTATGCTTAAATTCAGGTAATTAGGAAATTTCCAAAAGCACTTGGCAATCCACAAGGCATCACATCAATGTAAAATATTAAATCTATGAGAATGGAAGAAGATATAATGTATCACCAGATTTCATAGTGTTCAATAGAACAAAGAAAAGGTTTTAGTAAAAATGTTTGGGGAGCCAAACCACCTTTTCTAGACCCATGAGTTCATACAAAAGTAAGAACAGAGCTCATGTTTCAAATGACTAGTGAGGATGGGCAGGCATTTACCTGGCCTCAGAGTGGAAACCTGAAATGAGGCTAATACGCAGCAGCAGCAGAAACCCATAGGAGCACCAGAATGTAAAAAAGAATTTAGGGAATAGTGCTGGAAATACCCTGCATGTTTCAGTTGCAAATACTATTTTGCAATTTTTTGATACTAAAGCCTAACTAAAAAGTATGGTATAAGAAGGAGGTAAAAAGTACTTTTAAGGAAATACTTTTACCTTAATATTAATTATATTTATGCAAATAAAAATAACAAAACCAGCTATCCTTCTTTGCGCAGTTGACACCAGGAGGAGAGGTAAACCCAGGCATCAGAAACAGCCGAGTGTTAAAAACATCAGTTATGAACCCACTATGAAGAATAGCTCCGCTCTGTATCACAGAAAAGTTGTGATGGCGATGAAGGAAAGTTTCATTAGTATATAGCGTGACTATATAAGTTATATTAGTATATAAAATTACTTTGATAATGCAAAATCAGAGTAGAACACCAAAGAAAAGATGAAGGATGAAATTTCTGCTGATTCAGTTAACTAAAACTCATGTATGAATCAGCTTACCATCACTAAATCTGAGACAGGCTATTCAGGAAGAAATATAAAAATGACAGAAAATGGGAAAATGTTGAGCTCAAACAGTGCATTGTGAAATTGTTCAAAAGAGTTGTTCACTGGCTACCAGAAAAGTTCTACCTGCCTTACAGGGTTCCTGTATGATGCTCTTCGCTTAGTGCAATATCTGCTTGCAATAATGGTCCAATGTAAATTAATGGAAACAAACAATCCCTTTTAACACCATTAATGAGTTCAAAAGCTGGATAAACAGAAGTGTATCTACTGAAGGGTAAGGAAGCTGTATATTTGTCTAGACAGAACTAAAATGAGACCAGTGCCAAAGTCGCACACTAAAGAGGTGTCATGCAAGGCAAAACTGAGATGTTTGGAACCAGAGACAGACACTGGCAAGAACTGGTCATTGGAAGTTGTTTCATTAGGAGGGCAATTGCCCCACCACATCGTGGATAGCAGTGCTAGATATTTATATATGTGTATACCTGAGCAGGTCATATGGAATCAAATCGGTGGTAAAAAGACTGTGTTTCCTGCACAGAGTTGAAGATGAAAACACTGGTGCCTGGAACCAGAAACAGTAGAGGCAACATGTAGAGGCACATGACCTCCACTCTCTTGTCCACTCTACTAGGATTAGCAGGTAGAAAAGCTAAAATTCCATCTGACCAGATTGCTTTGTCAGCGGCTGTAGAACGATATTGGAGATCCTCACTGCATCTCAAGAGCTTTATCCTGACTCTGGACAAGGACTAGGCAGTGAAGCAGATGAAAAAAATGAGAAAAAATATTCCTGCTTCTCTATCATCTCCTTTTCAGGCTGCATACACTGTCTGAGTGGTTTAGGTGACAACTGAGCAAGGAGGAAATGTGGATATTTCACTTTCACACAATCCAGCACGTAGCAAAGCCCTGGAAAGAGGCAATGCCAACTGTAGCTATTTCTGTGTACATGAACAAGTGGCCCTTCATGGTGACGCAGTGGGGCTTGAAGATATGCAAACGTTCTCCTCAGAGCCATGAGGAGGACAAAGACAGATTTCACTTCTGTACAAACTCTAGCTCCTCCAGTAGCTTTCATGATTTTCTCCAGGTTTCATAAAAGCTGTAAAAAGTAGGGAAATCAGAAGGAAGATATAATACCCTGGCACTGTGCACCTACAGATCACAGAACAAAGCAGAAGCAAATATTGTGACTAATTACTCCTTTCACTGTTTCAGTGTCGCAAACTCTTAACTCTGGTTTCTGCAAAGTAAGTTTTTTGACAGTGTCAGAACAGCCATCACAGACAGAGCAGGGGGGGTTTTCCACAAGGCCTGCTATCCCAGCCTGTTCTGTTTCAGACAGTAAACTGCAGTACAATTTACTTAGCAATGAGAATTCACTCACAGCACATCACACCTCCCTGCAGCCAGTCAAATATCAACATTGAATTAGCAGTTGAAATAAATAAGACTCTGTAAAAGAAAACTGTAAGCATCAGAGAAAATCCAAGACAGGCTATACCTGCCTGCAGAAACACTACCACAAAAGATATTCATGAACAGCTTTGTGCAATTTCTGATGTCAAGATGCTGTCATATCTTGCTGCACATAATTCCATCAGTAGCAGACATGACAATGGAAGAAGTGCTGGACTAAGAAATGATACACAGAGAAAAATTGAGGAACTTTTAGATGTACCCTGTGGAGGATCTCAAGAACTATTATCTGAGAAGAAAAGGCAGCTCTCTAGAGAATTTTGCAACAAGGCTGTGAATGGGCACTAAATTCACTTGAGTCCTCACTAGTATAAACACCACTAGAAGACAGATGTAGAAATGGTCAAATACTCATCTCAACAAAATCCAGTAACAAGGCATATGCAAGCCTATGAGGGGCTGATGATGGATATGAGAAGGCACTTAAAATATTGCATTTGTAAGAGGACAAAAGCAAGTTTCCTCCAAATCAGAAAATCTCTTCTTGACACCAACATCAAACAGCCTCCACTATAGAGGAAAGACTTTGGGCAGCGCTGAGATGTGAAAAGACAGCCTTTCTGGGAACATCCTTGGCTTCCCAGAAAGTTAAAAATTGAGATAATAAAAATAAGAGTTGGCACTAATGTTGGTAAGGTACACATACCCCACAAGCTTTATTATCTGAAGTGCCCATGAGGAGCAATGCAATGGGATACAAGGTTTCCACAACTGGAAGACAAATTGTGCTTGCAGAGAAGGATGTAGAGAAGTATTCAGTGTATTACAACTATTTTGAGAGCAAAGGTTGAATGCTGCACTGTGTTGGCAGTGGTTTCCACTCTCTCTCAGGCAGAATACCAAGCAGATGGAATGTAAAATATTTCAATTAGTGAACGCTACCAGTAAAATTACTAAATGTTTGGGGAAAAAAACCCAGTGTTTTTACAATGATTGGGCTCTAAAAGCTGATGGATTTTTGCATTATTTGAGGCACATAGGCTGTTTTTACATTTGTGTCTTTTAATCTGAGATTATGAAGGATATGCATCACACAGTGGCTGGCATTCCAGGTTCCTAGTGAGGCCATCGGTATGTTTGTCACCAAGCTTCCTTGACTGGGGCCATGTCAAACAACCCTGAGACTGATAGAGAGGCAAACAGAAGTGACAAGGCAAGTGACAGTTCTGACAAGTGATTTTAGAATACACTGCATTGTACTTGGCTGTGGGAAAATGACCTAATCTTTACTGCTAATTCTGAATACCCCTTAGCAGCACGTGCTTCTCCACAGGATATTGTCATATTGTCAAAACGGTTAGCAGAAAGTGGAGTTTTTCAATGCATCACTGAATTTCTCCATGTTTCTACCATGCCCAAGGAATAGAGTTCTGAGACAATGGTCACCATGCAGAGCACAAACAGAAGCCTACTCTCTCCCGTCTGTTCATGCAATGTTTAACTCTCTTTCTCAGTATGCTGCTGACTTTTCCTCTGAAGTCAAGATCAAAAAAACCCTTCTTTTATGTTCTCTGTGAATGATCTCAGGCAGAAAAATTGCACATCAACAAGCAATAAAAAAGGAAAACTTCTCTTATCAGGAAGGAGCACAGATGTAAAGAAAGATAAGTAAAAATTCTAACAAAAGGCAAAAGGACCATTTTAAGATTCTCCTCTTTTTCCTTGTTTTTGGACCAAACCCAAGCTTATGTAAGGCTGTGGGGGTGTTTGTTTATGTGTGGAGGTGTATTTAACTTCATGCTAAAGAAAAAGAAATCACCTAAATTTGATATCTGGAACCTTTGATTTGGTGGCCTTCATATCTACTTGCCTTTTCTCTTGCAGTCTTTCCACAGGGATGTTTTCACTGGCATCACTAAGCTTTGATTTAGGCTATTAAATCATATTTTGCTCGCCAATCTATCTACTGACGTTTTATTCTTTCTATGGAGATAAAACCTCTATTATTTTCAAGTGCATCTGAAAGCATTTTCTGCCTGAAGGTGTTTGACTGTTACACAAGAGAAGGAATGGAAGAAATGAAGGGAGAGACGAAGATGCTCTTATGGACATAAGCATTTGATCTGTTACAAAAATGTAACTAAAAGCAAGTGCTAAGAACGTTCTTTGGTATATTATCCAGAGCACCAGTTAAACTTCCAGCCAACACAGGGCTTCACCATTTCATACCTAAGGGGAACAGAGGTCTGGCTTGAGGTCTACTTTATGTATGAGGCTGAAAATCTGAGATAATGTTGTAGAAACAGAGTTCAAAAGGAGGTACCGCTATGGGAGCTAGCTAGACAGAGAAGGACAGGCAGGAAGTTGCAGGAAGATGGGGTAGATCTGAGGTGGGGAGGTATCAGCAGTGAAGTGATTCAAATGTTTCCCTCTCAACACCAGCAAGCAGGTCTGCATCAGTATGTTCTGGTCAGGAGCTGCCACAAACTACCAAACCATATGTAACAGTAGCACAGAATACTAAACCACTAATTCTTTAAGGTCTGTAACAGGGTTTTTACTAATATTCTGGTGTTGACAACAAAATCCCATCTTTAGCTGACATTAGTACTGTTCGCTGATCCACTGCAGTCAGACTGGAAAGTTCTAACAAAGATTTCCTTATGCAATCTTATATTCAAATCTGTGCAGAAAACCTTCTATTTAGATTGGCCACATCATTTGAAAGAACAGGTCATTAATTAGCTACCTAGGCTACCCTGGCCTCTCTTTACTGCAGAAATTTAAACCTTGAAACCATTGTTTGGGATGTGCTGTCCTGCTAAACATCAGAATGCTCTTCTGGTTGTCGATACTCACTGGAAGAAACTCTCAAAGGACACCAAATTTCCATTTCCCACAATCCCCTGTACAATTTCAATGTATACTCTTTGGAGGGACACAGGAGCTGGGTAACTCCCAGACCCTAAGCACCACACCTGGGGGTATCAAGTAGCATATTATAGCCAACTACAGTCACTCTGAAAATTATTCTTAACTCAAGTCAGAGGAAAATGAAAGAAGACAGATTTACTCAACCAAACCAGATGCATCTGCAAAGCTGTAGAGAAATGAAAAGAAAAAATACACTTACCTGCCTAGTGACAACCTCTAACCCTTTCTCTCACCCTGCATATACCTCAGCTGATACACTGAGAGATACTTTTCCTCTCTGCTGCTGAGAATTTCAGCTCTCACCAACAACTGAACTCTAACTTCACCTGCAGAAAAGTCCAAATATTTAGGGCACACCTGTTTTGTAGCTGGGATCCACTACTGGGATCATTTGTACTTCCTATGTCCATTGTCTCTGAACCAAACAGAAAGAGGACTTCTCATTCTTCTTCTAGACCTGCTCGAAGACACTGTTATCTGTGTGTCTGGCACAGTTTTACCTGTGTTCTTCGAGGGTTAAAAGCAATCCTTGTTCTTGTCTAAACTTCTAAAACATCTGTGCTATGCAGTAAAGCATGGTGCCCTTTTGTAGCGAGTGGGCAAATTTCACACCTCAGACTGATGTCTTTCCAGAGTCAGCTTTAGTATCTCACATACAGCATCCAGACCAATGGATTTTATGGAGACAGACACATGAGCTAGATGCAGATCATTACTGGTATGTGCTTCAGACCAGATATTAAGGTCATCAAGGACTTTGGGTGTCTAAGGTTTTGTCCATTTTGAAATATAACATGGCAGCCTGCTAGAGAAAATAAAAGATGGCAGGAGAGTGCACTGAGGGCTGTTGAGAGGGCATCAGTAGTCTTCGCTGAACTAGTGCTCCTCAAAAAGCTGCACTTGGAACTGTAAGTACACTGAGGCTGCAGAAAGTACTAAATTATTTCTAAGAGCAGCTGTGACTGAACAGGTTTTGCTACAGGCCGGTGGTTAGAGCCCAGCCTGTCGCCTTATCACCGTGATCACATTTGCCTTCTCTGCAGTGTCTGTTCAGAATGACATTTTCCCAGGCTGTATGTACTAATAATATATTATTTAACAAACACTTGAAAGGGTGTGATGGTGTCAAGAACATTTTGGATAACGACTCTTATCCTCCCACTCTTCTGTCACTTTATTTGTTTCCCGCAAGGGCATTTCTCGGCTCTGAATTTGATCCCTGGTATCAATGAAATGAAAGAAAAAGTATGAAAACAGGATACACTTTTATTTCCCATTTCTTTGATTCTAGGGTTAACAAAATGATCCATCTTAAGAAAATAAATCTTCTCTAAACCCAAACAGCTTTGTTTTCCCTTTGAAGTCACACTAATTTTAGTGAAATCTCAAACCAATTATGTTAATTTTTTTTAATAACTTCATAGAAAATAAACATAAGGAACTATTTGTTTTAGTTCTGTGAGCCTCTGCACTATGCATTGTCACCACAGCACTAGCAGAATTAACCTTTTTCAGTAAAACACCTTTACCAGCCTCTTCTTTTGATATGTAGTCAACTGTCCTCAGAAATAATGATCTCTCATGGTTGACTGGATGAAGAAGATGAAATTTGATGCTTAACATGCGTATGATTAAAGCTGGAAAATTGTACTCTAAAATGTGGAACTGTATTTTGAAAGCAACTACATCCTCAGCACCTGTACATTTTTTCTAATATCCATAATGTTTCTTATCCACCTATGGTATCACCCTCCATCCTTCCTTTTGCCAGGCAGAATTCCCGGAAGCAGACATCACCATCACTGAGAGCTTAAATATCTAATGCAGATTTCTAGTGAGGAACAGGAAAAAATATACAGGTCCCTTGTTGGGGAGTTACAAACAAAGCTTGTTAGAAAGGAATTACTTGAAACCTCCAGGAAACGCTGGATGGACAAGATGGACAAGGTAGATAAGAATAAGAAAGGTGGGAAATTAGGAGGAATTATGACTACACTATAGGTTTGTAGAAGCAAAGAGGATTGCTTAAAGCACCAGAAAGATGGGGTAAAAATCCATCAGGATAAAAGAAGGAACTCCAGGGAAACGTGGAGATCAACAGTCATAAAACCCTGCTGCTTCTGCATTGGAAAGCAGGGTTTTTTTGAGGAGAAAAGTAGTGGGACCATAGGTAAGTCAACTTTTTCACACTAAATTTCCTTCTGATCCTGGATGAAATGCAGCTATGATACCTTATTTACTGCTGCACTTGAGACCTTGAAGTTCTTCTAAGTCTTCAGAGACCTTAAAGTTGTGGAAGAGTGATACAATTAGGACATAGGTGTAAAAATTTCCCTTTTATCTGCTGTAAAGATTGGTTGAAAAGAACATTAAATTCCTTTACTTTTGCTTTAAACTCAGTTAGGGCCCTTCTCTTTTCATTGGTTTCTCGGATCCTGTGTTCCTATATGTGCTTCCCTTTTTTTTTTTTTTCTTTTATGGATAACATCTCAGTGCTATTGTTGTCATTTACTTTGACACTTTTCTGAGCTTCCCTTGGCTTTCCTCATTTCGGAATTACACCAGGCCTGGCATCTGTCTTATTTGGACAGGATCTGTCTTATACTGTGTTATTTACACACGATTCCCATATGTTTTTTAAGAAGGCTTCTTAAGCCTTGGAAAAGATGCTCATTTTTCTGCCTAACGATGTGGTCTTGTGTCCTGGATTCATCTGGGATTGGACTGACTTTGTTTTCTTCCTGACAGCTGGTGCAGTGCTGTGTCTCGGATTCAGTGTAACGCTGATAACACGCTGATGTTTTGGTTGGTGTTGAGCAGTGCCTTCCCTGAGTCAAGAACTTCTCAGTGTCCTGGGCTCTGCCAGTGAGCAGCTGTGCCAGAAGCCTGGAGGGAACGCGGCCAGGACAGGCGACCCGGACTGGCCAAAGGGATATTCCACACCCTAGAATGTCATGGGCAGTGTGTAAAGTGGGGGAATGGCCAGGAGGGGCTGATCGCTGCTCAGGGATGGGCTGGGCACTGGTCAGTGGGTGGCGAGCAATTGTACTGCGCTTCACTTGTCTTTCTTGGGTTTTATTCCTCTCTTTTCTCATTTCATTCCTAGTCTTAGTCTTAGTTCTGTTTTACCTTTTTTCAGCTATGAAACTGTTACTGTCTTTTACCTTTTTTTCTGATTCTTCTTCCCATCCATCTCAGTTTGAGACAAGTTTAGGGGAAAACGATCTGGAAGGGACCTCTCCTCCACAGAAGACAGGTTTAAGTGCTCCCTCCCCCACTGACACGAAAGGAATTTCTTGGATGAAAGGGAAAAAAAACATTTATTTAGCAAGAAGAGTGCCAGCACAGGGCACAGGAAAAATATGAGTGATGTCAGATAATAAACCTCCTCTCTGCAGAGACAGCTGGTGGATTCAGAGTTCCCCTGTAGCTGGCTGGGCCCCTCCCAAGGTCCGAGGCCGGGATGCGGCATCCCCGCAGCCTCCCCGCCGGTGCGCGGGGTCCGATGATCTGGTTCACATGATTCTGGATCCGAGCTCGGATCACAGCTAGGCTGAACAGTTCCAGAAGAAGAAGAAGATGTTACCGGGCAATTTTGCTATACAGTCCTGGGAAAACTTGTCGCCTTAGCTCACAAGCAGACTCGAAACAGGAATCCCCTCTCTCCCGCTGCAAGCAGAGCCCAGCGATACGGGGGAGTGTGTGTGAGTCCTGGAACACAAACAGTGCTGGGGAACGCTGGCTTCCCCCGCCCTTTCCTCAGACCCAGCTTAAACCTGCGCGACCCATTTCTGGGCAATAAGCAGACTGTAGGGGAATACAGTATTATCATAAAATCAAGACACCATCCCACAAGTGGTGGAGGATGATGGAGAAGCGAGAGAGCGCCTGTGTTGGACTTAGTTGCTACCTGGGGTTAAACCCCAAAGGTTGCCTTTCTTTTCTTGGCATTCATTGTCTCTGGAATTGCACCTGACATACTATCTACGTCAAATTTGTAGGAGTGTAGGGTGTTCCTTTTGTATTACATTCCCCAGCATGTTGTTAACCTTTTCTATCAGCATTTAGAGTTTGCCCTTTCACAGTTCATTGTCACAGCATTTTCCTTCTGGGAGTTACTGTTGGCCATAATATCAAATCTAATTTTGTCCTGATGCCCAATGGAATGCATGTAACCTTTGTAGATCAGTATAATAAATATGATTTTACCAGGACTCAGTGCAGGGGATTAAACTCTTCATTTTTACAGCCATTGGCATTACTAACAAATGCTCCTTTCAGTCTGAGCCCTTCTTGATTGAGGTGATGACTTGGAGGGTTTCGGTGCTACCTAGGAGATGATTTCTAAATTCATGCAATACCATGACTCAATACTGCTCAATTTTGCTGTTTTGAACAAAGCAGCACAAATCAAACAAGTAAAGAACATTGTTGAATGCACATCCCTTGTAGACAGAAATGCAGAGAACAAGAGGATTATTTAATACCATGCATTAATACAGATGAAAATAAATACAGACTCAGAGATTTATTTATCAAATAAATCATGTAAAAGTGGAAAATAGACACAACTTCTCTTCACACCTGCATTTATACCTGAAAGAAAGTAGAGAGGTAAGAGAGACTAGTATATAGAGTGACATAGACGTATAACTAACATACTAATTTTAGCCCAACATACAAGAAATAAACGGGATTTTAAGGTGTATTTTTTCTTTTCCTGAGACACACAGCAGCATGAAACAGCCTTGCAGCGTTTTGTAATTTTTGTTGGTTTATTTTTGCCTATGAAAGCCTTGATATTGAAAATGTTGGGAAATTAAGTAATTAAATCCAGCTTTGTCTCCAGTGGTGGGGGTGGGGAGAGTTGACAGGAAAATAAGAACACTGAGCTATTTACAGGAATTGAAATTTGAAGCCCATATGAGAAATATGTGCAGGAGTGGTGAAGAGGACGGATTTTTAATTGTTACCATTACTCTGAATGGGTGCAGTGGAAAAATTAAAAACAAACCAGGAGAAATTACATGAATATTCATCACCTGCTACTGCTTCATCTTTCTAACTTATAAAGCTTTTGAGTAGAGGAAAGGTTTCATATATGAATTGGTGGTGGTGTCATAAAGTGAAAAATATGATATGGCTTTTTCAATGGGCTTAATCTTCAAATAAAATGAGAGATGACAGTAGATAAACCAAGATTTTAGACAGGAATTAAGGACAATAAATATAGGAGGTTAGTAGAAATACTGTATTAAGAACTGGGAACTGCCTTCACTTTTCCTTCATCTTCAGTTTTTAAGTTTTCTGTGAAACATTTTAGACTGGAATTTTTTACTTAGTTGACCATGCAACTTATATTGAAACAGTAAAAACTGAGTTTATAGCTGCTATCACCTGTGTTACAGCCCATGAATCCCTTCTAGTTATTAATGAAATCCCTCACAGTTACTTTTTTCTTATTCTGAAAAGAACTGTGATACTTCACCGGTTCGTACAATGATGTAGATACCGCAGCTGGAGAAATGTAAATTCAGATACACCAGTTTTTGTGCTGTAAATGCTGTATATGAAAGTGGTGGTATAAAAGCTGTGACAATTACCCGGTTTTCCCTTGTCTCTGAGAAACTTTGGTCACTTGAACGGACATTTGTGGTTGACAGCCGCCAGGGTAGGCAAGGCTGACCTTGGGAGCCCTTGTCAATCAATCTACACTGAACCTGTCTTACCTTCCATATTAAACTTGTTACCTCTGGAAACCCTGAAATCCACCAACAAGGTGCATTCTCTCACAGGAAGTCAGTGACCTCCTGGAGAGTAAAACTCAGCAGAAGTCTTGGCAAAACTGGATATGATTGGATTATGTTACAGCAGCCACAGCTACTGAGCTCTGAATGTCTGCTGAAGTATGTACACTGTCTGAAATATCTGTGTCACATGAGGCAGAAGAAACTGTCACTTTGCTGCATTCTGCATCCCCTTATGAGCATTTTACTGCATTGTAATACTACAAAAAGGAAAGGTTATTAAGAGATGCCAGGAGATGCTAATTCAATTACAGTTTATTGCAAAATCCTCAGATATAAAGCAGATTTACAAGGAAGAGATACATATTTCGTCCAAGTAATAACGACAAATATAATTGCCCTTTTACAGTATGAATGACATGAGGAAGAAAGGGGCAAATTGTTTCCTTTGGCTTTCATGTTCAGAATCAGAAACTCAGGAGCATAAGTGATAAACAAACCACGCTGGAGCTCATACAGAAGAAATTTTTAATGAGAAACTTCAACTCCTACACATTTGTAGCAAATTCCTGAACAGTTTTAAAAAGCCAGTGAATAAATGGGTAGTCATTTGGGGAAGAAAAAAAAGGTGTTATATTCAAAAATATATTTTAACTTGCAAGAGTAACCAGCTGGAACTGTAGGCAAAAGAGACCAAGAAGTCTCTCTTTTCTTCTTCTTCTATTGAGTGTCTCTACTTTTTTTTTTTTCAATAACAACAAAGAAATTTGTGTCCTGGATTCAAATTAAACAGTCATTTTCAGACAGATGTTTCATTGGTCAGCATGATACGAATTTAGTCAATAGCAAAGTTCTCCATAACCTTTCCAGAGCCATATTTTCTTAACACAGTAAACCATCCAGGCCATGTGCAGCAGTACTGACTAGAAAAAGAACATTTTGTTACCTGCTTATTTGGTTTGTGTCGCTGTCACAGCACTGCAATGCTGCTAAATATTGTGTTCCTGTTTCATTGCAGAACTTCACAGCCCAGAAGTTGTCTTCATTACCTTGAGGGTCATGCTCATCACAGCTTTTAAACTGTGGTCTTTGTTCATCCAACAAGCACACCCATGGCCCAGTAAGCACATGCAGCAAGAGAGTATTTCTTCAAATGCCGCCCCTCTGAGTATGCCGTGGAGCCATGCCCAAGAAGACTACCTGGGAGATGCCTGCAGACTCACCTGCTCAGTATAGACAGCATATAGGTGAAATATGCAAACTCAGCTAGAGAAATTTATGTATTTAGGAACCTAGATCTCAGTGAAGTATAGCCCTTATACACACTGAACCCAGAGATCAGCCTATGTTGAACACAAGCTGCGTGAAGATGTAGATCTCTCCCTTCTCTTCCCAATACATTATATTTCTCATAGAAATCTCATAATCCTCATAAATATTCTATGAGAATTCTCTATAATTCTCATGGAATTTCTCATTAAATCACAGAACCATTAAGGATGGAAAGGACGTCCCAGATCACTGAGGGCAGCCATCAACCTGACACTGCTGCTGCTTTCGTGTGCCTGGCAGTGAACAGAAAAATGCAACAAGGTCTTTTATAAAAGGGTAAGAGGAATGATAGACCTTATACAGTGCAGACAGGCATGGCTGGAGCCACTGCCTTCCTGCACATAGAAATTCATGTTCAGAGAGTTGTACCGGGTAGCAGTCGTGATTTTGGCAAGTTGGAGCTGCAGCACTGTGGGTTTCCTCTCCTCCACACTGAAACAGCTCCTGGAGCTCTGTTGAGGTACCTCTAGCACCAGTAGTTTATAGGGAAACTTCACAACAGTGCATTACCAAGTACCTCTAGGGTTGTCACTGCTAATAAAAAGATGACAGGCTTCAAACTGCCTAATGCTGCAAGGCCTCTGTTCTGGGGTTTGTCAGGCTTGCTGTGTCTGGTTGTGTCTAGACTGTGCCTTGAGCTTTGGTTTAGATGACAGCAGTTGCCTGGGGAGCACCCCACCTAACTAGGTTTTTTTTTCTTTGCTTTGTACAACTGTGTGGTGTAAAGCCTATTGCTAAAATAATTTGGATATATTATCTGTAAGTGGCAGCTTGTGTTAACAAATGCTTAATCTCTTTAGAATGAACAATCTATGGCTCAAGAATAATGATGTGGTGCAGAGTGCAAGTATGAAGAAATATCACAGGCTTTGAAGGTATAAGGAATGGATTATACCAGAGGCTCTACAGTTATAAAAAGCTCAGCAACGTTCTGTTCCAGACTTATAAAAGAATGCAACCTCAAGAGCTGGGTAAGTAAAGCTTTAAGCATAACAAAATTAAAAAGAATCAAATATCCAATAAAATTTAAATATCAATATAAAGTGAGATGAAATGTAAAACTGTAGACCAATAAAGAAAGATAGAATGCAGAGAATACTCAAAGTATAAAAATTACCTGAATTGAAGGAAGGAAGCAAAGAAGGAAGAGAATAAACAAACTCTCAGCATCTGCATTGCAGTCCTCTGAATTTTGGGTGCTGAGGATTTGATGCAATCTACCCTGCTTCCTTTTTTCTCAAGAAAAACTACTGCCATTAACTTTAAGACCCAGAAGAGTATAGAAAGTTGAGCAAAACTTCATGAAAAAGGAGTAAGTATTAGAAAAATGTATATAATAATCTTAATGTTATTATATTAAGATCTTACTGAATTAAATACATCATTTGGCCTGTGACTTTGTGCATAACTGCAACAATAACAAGTGTTTCCTCTACCTTTATTAGATGTTTTAGACTTTAATTAAGCCAGCAATGAATTCTCAACTTTGCACATAAGATGTGTTTCTTTTTTTCCTTAAAAAAGGTATCTGCTATAACAGCTGAAGTTTACACAGGGCAAACTTCAGTAAACCATTGCTCTGGTTTTGGATGGGCTATATTTAATTTTCTCCATAGTAGATGGTATGGGGCTGTGCTTTGGAGTTGTGATGGAAACAGTGTTGATAAACCAGGGATGTTTTGTTGCTGGTGAGCAGAGGTTCCACAGAGTTAAGGCCTTTTCAGCTCCTCACTCCACCCCACCAGTGAGGAGGCTGGGGGGAGAACAAGAGTTGGGAGGGGACACAGCCAGGACTGCTGACCCCAACTGACCCAAGGGATCTTCCACACTGTATGGTGCCCTGTTCAGCATATAAAATTGGGGAAGAAGGAAGACAGGGACATTCAGGGTGATGGCATTTGTTTTCCCAAGTCACCATCACACGTGATGGGGCCCTGCTGTCCTGGAGATGGCTGAACACCTGCCTGCCCCTGGGAAGTGATGAATGAATTCCTTGGTTTGCTTTGCTTGTGTGCTCAGCTTTTGCTTTCCTACTAAACTGCCTTTATATCAATTCATGTGTTTTCTCACTTTTACTCTTCCCATTCTCCTTGACGTTCCATCAGGTGGTTGAATGAGCAGCTGCCTGGGGCTTGGTGGTCAACTGGTGATAAACCATGACAGCCACCATGTGGACATGTGGCCTCAGTGAAGATCCAAACTCCCTTGTCTTTTGCTCTCCAACAGTCATTCAAATGCCAACCTTCTCAAACCTATAAACCACAAAGAATAGGATAGTTCCACAAATCTCTCCCATCCTTCACATGAGTCCACAGATGACTATTAATGAAGTCACACAGTGTACAGGAAAGTAAAAGTTAACAGTGTTGGTTACCAAAGGCGTTGGCCATACCTGTGTTCCTCATCTTGTTTAGAAATGTTCCCATTTTAAAACATACCATTAGTTCAGACAGCATTGGAGGTGGGCTAGGAATCTGACTGCACAGACATCATCAGTCTTCCAGCTAAATCAATGAAAAGGTGTCCAATAAAGTACGGACGGTCTGAGAAATACTGCCAAGCAAATACGTCTTCATAGTAATTAAACAAAAATAGAAGTTATGAAAATGAACCTAATCACCAATAATTTCATCTGTCTGGAAAATTAAACCTTTAAAGTGGTTAACAATTTTACATACTGGAGTTGTGCCCCTTCAACACAGCTGACTGCAGCCTGTGGGGCCTAGAATAAGCAAACTCCGTTCAGCACACCAAAAACAGTGGGGTTAGTGTACTTCTCCCGCTCCCCTCAGGCAGCTCGTAAACAACCAGGACATGTGGGCTTTGCAGACAGCACATCCAGAAGTTCTGGGGGGGGTTGTTAGATGAGTCTAATTTGATGACAGACAAAATAAGGAATAGATAATAATTTGAACTCCTCTATCTAATAATATGAGTAGTCAGAGAAAGTGACAGCTGTAGTCTCTTTGAAGAGAGGAATAAGGCTGATGGCTGAAATAAGTATTTCTTTGGTGAAGTTAGTTCAGACGGAAAGTTGTCCTCATAAGATAAGTGGAATGGTCAGCTGAGGAATCGTTAAAATGTTGACATGAAAGCAAGAAAATTAACTCCCTATTATGTTAGATAACAGACAACTTGGTAACCCTGACAGGTAGGTAGGGGTGGGGAGCAGACAACTCTCTGCATAGTCACATCTGAAGCCTCTGCTGTCCCAGAACAGTCAATCCACAAGTGGTTTTTTAAAGGAAATGGTTGAGTCATCCATAACATTGCAGGAGAAATGGGAATCCCAGCCTAACCTCATCCCTCCAACTTCCTTACATTTACAAATATCCATCATGATTTCAGCTGATTCCTCCTCTTTCTGCCCATCTAGTTATCATCGGGCTGGAAGAAGCAAGAAGTGCTGAGTACTCCCTTTGCCAGTATCTCTGAGGCCATGCAGTTCCTCGAAATAGCAGTGAAGGAGACTGAGTGATCCTGAATGTAGGCCTGCTCCTACTAAATGAAGGTTGCTTTCTAAGATGGTACTGCTCAGGTGAGGGGAAAAGGAGGTGGTTAGAGCTGACAACCAAACGTAGCAACACCCTTAAGTAGTGTCAGATATGTAATCATACACCCTCTGCAGACTTTATTTTGTCAGGGCAATTCTCAATATAACACCTATGACTGGGTTCTATTTTTGTGAAGCTTCAGTAGCTTAGTGGAGTAAAATGCTCCAAGGAACATGCTCCATGGATAGCATTTATGCTAAAGTTAGGCTTAATTGCTTTATACAGCTTTCAAAATAGGCTTTACCAGAAAAAGTCTTTAGTTTGTTTCTCAGTGTGGATGCCCTTTAATATTCACTGCAAAAGATTCAAATCACCCTGTAGGCTGACTTCAGACTGAGAGAGTGATTTTAGAATCCTCCTTGGCAAAAGTGATGTAGAGAGGTTTTCCAGTAACACCACTGGATAAATAGGTGAAGGATATGCTTCAGTTTGTCATGTGTTTATTTTTAAAAATGACCATGATGTCAGCTTAGCAGTTGGTCTGCCACAGTTAGGGGTTACATGCTTTACTTTGCAGTAGAAAAGTCAGTTTATTTCCACTGTTGGTTAACAGGCAAAGACAGGCAACGGATTCAGCCAGTGTCTCAGGAAAAGCATAGATATGCCAAATTTCCATTTATTATTTATGCTTTATGGGAATCACCTTAAGCTTGGTTTCTTCAGCTCGTTCTGACTCGTAGCTGAGGAATCCCGTTAATACAGACATTGCCACTCACTCCAAGCATTTCTCAGCCCTGAATGAGCCCTCTTATAATCAAAAGAATTTTTAAAGGTACAAGAAATTTTCATTTTTTACATTTTTTTAAAAAATATTGAATCTTGAGATAATGTTTTGGATCATATTTTCAAGACCTTTCCATGATCAGGAAGGCTAGAATTTATTTTCTTTTTTAATGACTGCTAATATTTCTACTAAAGTGCCAAAAAATCACACACCGCATGTTGTAACTATAGCAATAAAATATCAAGAGTTGCCAAAATCATTCTCTTTTCCTTTTCTTTTTCTTCTCTTTTTCTGCAGAGGATCTATAATAGATAGAGCTGCATCAAAACCTGCAGTCTTAAACCTTTATTTGTTTCCAGTCTGATATTGCGTTTCCCAGGGCAAGACATAGGAACAGACTTCAGAATTCAGCCCTTCATTTCTCCCATGGAACCAGAAAACCCATGATTTAAGATATTTGGGAAGACAGCACAAAAATCTTTCACTTCCCATCTCCTACAAAGGAGTCCCCAGCACAAGAGAGGGGTAGGGCTGTGTTGTGTTAAAAGTTTTCAGCACCAAAACCCAGACCTGTCAGGGGAATCCATTAATGCATTTTGGTGCTAATGCATTTGGACTTGCTGAGTGGAGGACCAAAGAAGCTTAGCAATGGATAGACTCTCAGGCACTTAAATGGCCATTCACATATGCTTTTGTTTATTTTATTGTTGTAACCTCATGCAGGTTTTTTACTACTTTGAACCACAGAGACATATTCAGTCTGCTTTTGTTTTTACCTGTAAAATTTTATTGAACAGAAGTGATTGAACAGACCTGAACAGACTGGAGGGAACATTTGCACTGAAATATAGAATGATGTCAGTTAATCATAACTTTTTTATTTGGGTGTTGTTTTAAAATAATGGGTGTATTTACCTGGGACAAACTTGTTCAAAACTAAGTTTTGAATAAATGAGTTATTTGAAAAGCACAAGGGAATATTATCCTCAAAATACTCTAAATCTAGGAACATATAAGTCTGAAGTCTTTGGATTGTTCTTGTCATTTATAAATAGTACAGGTAATATCCATCAAATAATCTCACGATAAATAAAACATAAGGTAAACCCAGGTGTTAGATGTTACAGGAAAGGCAGCAAGATATTACTGAAATCCTCAAGGCTCTAAACAGATGTGGAAAAATGCAATTCAGCTTTCTTTTGGGTATATAAAAATAAAATTATGCACTAAAAATATTTTAATAATTCAAGTGTTTACTCAGTATCAAGAAGCAACAAATTGATTGACAAGAGCACAGGAAGAAGTAAGTATATGCAACAGGTTTAATGAAACTGGATTCTTTTTGGCAGCTCTGGTGAGTGATGCTTGACACTGAAGTCAATATTTAACTTGGGAATCTGTGTCGCTTGCACTTATTTCTACTGAAATTTTGTCCATAGCAGGCAGGTTGGAGTGGATTAAAGATCCCTTTTAACCCAAAGCTTTCCGTGACTCTAAATAAAGCAGAAATGCATAGCAGAATTCATATCTTAAGGAGAATAAGACTTTTTGTAAGCATATGATTGTTTTGTGCTCCATTGACATGTCTTATGCACTGGTTTTTACAGGGTCCTTGTGAATAAGCTGACAATATACATTATTTTCTGATGTTTCTCTTCCCACAACTACTGTATTTCCATGTTCTAAAAAACCTTAAATTCGTAGCTGGAACGTGTCCAAATAAACATATTTTCATCTTGGGTTTTGTTGAGTAAGAACCTTAAATTTCACTGCCAAAGACATGGTCTTGAAAATAATTTTCAGTGGGAAAAGGGAGTATTGTCAATAAAATACTGCCAAAGATGCTCCAGTGGATTTAACATCCTTTGAGGAGATGATGCCTCAGACCCTGAGGGATTTGCTGTTCCCAGGAAGGGTAGGAATGCACAGCTGCCCCAGGAGAGCTTGGCCAGGCAAGACAGAAGCTCCCAGAAGGAACCAGCCTGGTGGCCCAGACACTCAGGGAGTGCAGGAGTGGAGGCTCAGAGCTGCCACAGGGTCTCTATTGCTGCACACCCTGGGGAGCTGCCTGGGACATGATGTCCTTGAGAACCCTGACTCCACAAGAAGCCCACAGCATGGCCAGTCAAGCACCCAACACAACTATGAGTGTTTCTTTGAGTGAGCTTTTGCCCCTAAATAATGAACATTTCACTTCCTCCTTTGATCGACTGCTCTCAATATGCCTACATTGCTTCTTGTGTTCGAATATTTGGCACATTGGGTGACAGCACAACACAAAAGTTCATGATTTCCAGACTGGCTTTCATATCTAAGCAATTAACAACTTAAAATTCTGGTTTGAGTTAATGAAGATCTAGTTAAGAAAGTCAGTGGGGTTTAGGGACAGATTAATTTAATCCTCAAGTAAACATCTGTATTGATCACATAAACCACTTTGTCAGCTTCACTGACTACCCTGACTAGCTGTCAGTAACTACCATGTGAGCTCAGGAAATCGGCCAGTGTGCGGTACTTATGTGTCTGGGTTTGATAAAAGATCAGCGTGGGGGTAGAGCTACATCTAAACTCTGACCCACCCTTGAACTATGGGTGAGAAGTCAGGTCAAACAGGTCCTTCCTGATTTTACAGCTACATATTAAAAAGGCTGGACCATATTTATTTCTTTCAAAGCCTATGATTGGAAATCCATCTTTGGAAAAAGTTTAAAAGGTCTCACTGTGGCTCTGTTTTATGAAATAAGAGAATTTTCAGACATGCTCATTCAGTCGAAGTTTAAGGTAAACTCTTAGCTCATTCTGCCTGGGACAGACACCTCATATTCTTGCCATGGAATTAGTTTCCACTGTAGTAATATACAAAGAGACATGTGTTTTAGTCTAATCATCAAATTATCATCAAACTTCATCTGTCTCAAGAACTGGAGTACAAAGGACTGCTAAGTAGGCAGTTCAGGAAGTGTCTGATGGAGGAAAACCAGGTAGAGCCAGCATTTATCAACAGTTCCTGATGTAATGCTGCTCTTTGTCTTGCTCTTGCTGACAAAGGAAAAATTTTAAGGTCCTCACAAAAAGTTCTCTTAATCTTGAAGTGAGGTGTAGAGACCTTGGTAGCAACAAAGAGAAGAACTATTACATCAATAAAGACTTATAAGAAAGAATTAGTGGGAGAAATAACAAAAGCCAAAGGTGACCCCTCCCAGTCTGGCCCTCTCCTTCTTCCTTTACAGGTGTTCTGTGGTGAATGTACTTACGTAACTATACTGTCTTGCATCTTTAAAAATGCATCTGTGAAAAGTAAGATACGGGTGGACTTCTATAATTTGGCTTCATGTGACAGTAGATGAATTATCACCTTGCTTCGACAAGGAAACCTGCTATGCAGCTTCGAAAGGTGGTGCACAGCCAAATGTTGACTCTGAAAGGCTTGACCAAAGACTGGGTAGGATTAGTGGGACTATTATGGGCTGTCTGGTCAGCAAAATGGCATAATGATAAACCCACAGATCTGCGTGAGAATGAGCAAAGAGTCCTCAGAGATGAAGCACTTAAAATGTCATTTTCTGGCTAACTAGTTTTTTAGTTGAGCTTGCTGGGATGTTTAAGCTTACTGGGATGTTTAAGCATTTAAGTATCAAATCAAATTTCAGACAACATTCTTTGAATTAGGAAGTGATATGAGTGGTGTTTTTTCTATTCCTGGGTGCTTTCTGTATATGGCAAAAAGAAAAGTTAAAGTAAATATTGATAAATTCCCTCTTCTGAATTGTACTTGTCTCGACAGAAATATGCACGTTTGCTTGAGAAATACAATTATATTTTGAAAAAATAAATAGAAAAAATACTATGGACGTCCCTGTCCTTTAACAATTTTACAATGAAATTCTCTCAGTTTACTCATAAATTTGCTTGTCATTATTATTTTTCTTGAAGTCAGACAGAAATATTGATTCTGGTGTTCCACAGTATTGTAAGGTGTTTCCTTTATTTCACCATCAGCACCAAAGCTTCATAAAGACATGGGCAACTAATTTATGCCCTCAGGGTTTTTCTTCTTAATAAGCTTCTACAATAACTAATTGGAAAGCAGACATGCGTTCTTCTGTTGTTCTTTTCACTATATTGATCATTTCTATGCTGAACAACTTCTTGTAAGCAGAATACTGAGATAATGCCATAATTCCTTTGAGGTCCTGCAAAACATAATCTGCTGTGCCGAGAAGACTGTTCTGAAATAGTTGCTTTCCAAATTAAGCTGCTTCTGGATGCAGCAACAATAATGAAGAGTTTCTCATCAATTTAATTGATGTTATTCTGATTTTCTTTTTTATCTCACCCATTTACTGTTTCCTTCCACCCTTTCTACTAATCACACAATTATAATTAAGTTTGGGAAAGCTGTAGACAAAGTAATCTAGGTGTCCATCCCATATGAGATTTACATGTTGAAGTGATAATTTGATCAGACATAAATCCACCTGGCATTTTAAAATTCCCACTCATTCACATCTCAAAGTTAAGTGGAAGGACTTTTTATCAGCCAACACCAGATTTTAAGGCTTTTAAGTATTAGTGGAAAATTTAAAACTTGTATTATTTGTTTTAGGACAACCATAGTGAAATGAGCCTAACACAAGCACCCAGATCTAGGAGTGTAGTAGTTAAAAATTAAAAACTAGCCAACCAAATAAGCAAAAAACCCCAAACAAACAAAAGAAGAAATTCCAGACTTCCAAGTATCTGAAACTACTCTGCTAATTTGGTCAGATGGTACCAGTCTGTGTCTTTGATGCCTTTATTTTAATTGTACAGAACTAAATTAATCAGGTTGCCATATGTTGTGTCTTTATTTTGTGAATGGAGAGAAGGACAGCTGTTTTGGAACCTGTACTGTATGATCGCTCAACTATGTAAAGAGAACAGCAGAATTAAGACGTAAAACTCACTTTTCACTCCTAAACTTCTGAAATATCTATTTAATGAGGAATGCAATTTTATTTCTAACTTTCAACTTCCTATTTGAATTCTTTGGCATTACTCAAAATATTTCTGTGTCTGCTCCATCCTAAACCACATCTTGGGGCAATCAGCACTTCTGTTCTCAGCCTCTTCTTCCTCCAGCACTTGTTCTTTTTCCTTTTTTCTGTGCAGAGATGTATTCTCACTCACTCAGCTGGACGTTCCAGGTTACTAGTGAAGATGTCAAGAGGAGAAATAGTTGTTCCATCCCACCACGGTTTGACACTGATTAAGCCCCAAGCACCCATGAAAAACTATTCACTTATTTTCCTCCGCTATAGCTGAGCAAAGGAGGGGAAATTAAAACTTCATTTTCATGAGGGAGGTAAGGATCAGCGGAAAAACACTTTAAGGCAAAACAGGTTCCAAACTTATATAGTATAAAGAAGATTTATTATTAACAGAATTAAAAGTGAAAACGGTAATAAGAATCAAAGCAAACTTTCAGAACAGCCTTCTTTTCCAGACCCTCCCTCTTTCCACCAACTGCGCAAGGAAACAAACATGGGGTTTTGGTCAGTATTTCACTTCTTAAAAGTCTTTCTTTATGTTTAAGGAAAAGAGTTTCTTCTGCTGTGCCGTGGGATCCTTCCCACGGGAGACAGTTCTCTGCAAACTTTTCTAGTGTGGTTTCAACCTTCACAAGCAACAGCCCACCTGAATCTGCTGCAACGTGAAATCCCTCCCACGAGTCAGGCAGTCTTCCCACAACCGCCTAGTGTGGGTCATTTTAGTTCATGGGGTTTTTAGTCTTTTCAGGATGAGCTGTTCTAGTTTGGAAGTGAAGGCTCTCTTCTTCGATCTCTAAAAGCAAGGGTCATCTCTTTCTGTTCAAGTTCTTTATTAGATCACAGTCCCTCAGCATCTACACACTCCAGCATGAGAGCTCTTCTTCGTGGGCTGCGTGTGGATCTCTGCACTCCTCCCATGCACCTCATGAGTTATCGGGAAACAGGTTGATGTTTTATAGTCCTCACCACAGCTTGCAGGAAAATCTCAGCTCTGGTGCTCGGAGCACCTCCTCCCTTCCCCTTCCCCCACCGACCTCGATACTGCCATGTTGGCCTCCCTCACATGACCTCACTTTTCCTTTCTCTCTAACTTGGAAGAAAATAGGCATATGTAAGTTGCAGTTGAGAGGCTGATCTTGTCCTGGCTCTGCATTGGGGAAATACTCACCATGTCTCTCGCTGCTGGCTGTGTGGTGTTTCTGCCTGATTCCACGCCGGCCTCAGGAGGGGCCCGCGGCGGCCTCNGGGCGCGGTGCCATGGTCCCGGCCTCAGGAGGGGTGCGGTGCCGGGCCCCTGGCCTCAGGAGGGGTGCGGTGCCACGGTCCCGGCCTCAGGAGGGAGCCCGGCCGGCACAGTTTTGGCCATGTGGCTGCTCGTGGCACCGGGGAGGGCCTGGCGGCCCTCTCTGGGAAGGGGCTCGAGGGCCCTCTTCCCACCCCTCGAAAGGTAGCAGGAAAAGAGAGCTTCTTGCAGTTTCTCCTTTCTTAAATACGTCATCTCAGAGGTGTTGCCAGCTTGTCTAATTGGACAAATAATAGGCCCATGGTCAGAGCTTTCGGCGATTGGCTCTGTGCCAGTCACAAAAGTTTCAAGTTCTCCTACCTCCACAAACCAAGTTTTGTTAAACTAGCACTCATCCTTAAACTCACATTATTGGGTACTCTGACATAAACCAACTTAAGTCTGTTGTTTGAATTCTTTGAACAATCTTTACACCTTTGTCAATCATCTGTCACCCCTGTTCTCATGCCTGCCCCTTTCCTGACTCTCCTCTCTGCACAACTCTCTTAAGCGCCAAAAAAAACCAAATAAGCATGCATATATTCATTCTCCTCCCTTTGTAACTTCTCTGAAATTCTCCACCATCATTCAGGCTTGCCATCTTTGAAAGCACCATCAGCTTCAATATCTCTTTTCTTTCAGTTCGTCACATGTTATTGCTCACTTTTAGCTCTCCCCCTTATCCCCTTTATCTCTGTTTCTTGGACAAACCTATGTATTCTCTTTTCTTGGGCAGCCTAGCACCCTTTAAGCAACGTTTCCTAAGAAACTGAGTCTCTATGGCTGTGTAGCATGCCTGCTGCTCTGTCAGCCTTTTCTCTTTGTGCATCAGTCTGCTGGTTTTCTGTGTCTTCAGAGTCTTCCTGTAAACTTCCTTCTTTCATAAGGCCGATGTGTTTTAGCTGGGCACAGAAATAAGTGCATTAGGAAGGTTTATCACTAAGTACTGAAACATGTTCTGCGGATAAGACGTATAAAGTGCTGGGTTTGGATTATATTTCTAGTTTATAAGAACTATAGTGCAATCAATCCATCATGGCCTTGTGGAAAGAAGGGAATGTTACTGATCTGTAGAAATGGCTGTAATGGAATAGAGAGTTCACAGCAATGACACAAGGACTAGAAAGCACCTTGAACACGCCTGTTGTGTGTGTCTGATCTCTCTTTTCCGAGCAAAAAATAAATCCTAAAGAAACTAAGGTTCTGCTTGGTGATAGCTCTGAACGTACATATTGTTTGCAGTATAGGCTTGCTGGAACTGGTATGCAGCATTTTGAGTCATATAGCTTCAGGCAATAATTTTTAGAGGCAACGACATTGATATTAAAAAATAGGATAGTGTCAGAGCAGGGTTATCAGGAATCTCAAAATATTTATAAATGTTTTGCATGCACATCCCTGCAGAAGCAAGTTGAAAAAGGTGAAACAGATAAACAGCCAGGTGACAAACTACACTATCATCTGCCTTTAAGATTTCTGAACTGAGAGTTATAATTCACTGCCCTCTTAAGAACTGCAAACCTCAAGGCTGGATGAGCTTTTCTCCCACAACTGATCTCCCCAATCAATTCAGATTATGACTTTCATGGCTGACAACCCAAAATATTTCATGCTGCAGGTTTTGCACAGATATTGCCTGAACCATTCTCACATGGGATCTGTAACAACATCTTTCTGGCACAGACAGTAAGTGGGTCTTTTCTTATTACTGCACCTACTTATTACAGAGAACAGAGTCAGGTACTCCTTAAACAGGCAGATGGGTTACTACAGCTCAGAGCAGTCAGGTATTCCTGATATAGAGTGGTGGGTTACTATAGCTGTCTGATGTGAAAGCATTAACCTTGTTCTGCTGTAGTTATGTCTTTCTCAACATGCAGGCATGGTTTACTGCACACAAACACTGAGGGCAGAGCTGTTTCCTCAGTTTTAATGTCATTACAAAATTAATAGAAAGGACTGCAGAGCCCAACCTGCTGTGTATATTTATCATGAGCACTAGGCTTTCGGATTCACTAAAACAGTTTGGATTACATGTGTTTCCACTTAATTGGAGCAGGAAGAGTTCTATTGCACTGTCGAAGTATTTTTTTTACATAAAATAAAAAGCCTTCTGGTTTATTGGTCTTCTTCACCACGCACATAATGTCAGTTTAAGCCTGTATGTATTCTGCCTACTGTTATGTGGAATTATTTCATGGATGGAGTGAATTTCAAATAAAATATGCATGAAATTAACTGTCTTCTTTCTCTCATTAACAGTGATAGCACTTAGAGCAAATGATTCCCCGTGCAGTGGGATATTTTTTTAAATAATAATAATAAATACTCTGCCCAATTTTATTAGGAAGATCCATTTCCTCTAAATTTTTTGTAAAACTGACATATGGGTACATGACTAAGTGGCTTGTTGTCTGTGTGTTCGTTTGTGTGACTACTCACTTTGGCATGATGATTTGAAATACTAATTGCAATAATTTCCCTGTTTCTTTTCCACAATAAAGTGCCCTTCAGAAAGAGACTGTCATTTTCATCTTTTGTGGTTCTTTCAACACAGAATGAGAACAGGAAAACCAAACCTGGGCAATCTCCATGGAAGGAGTTTCTTCTTCCACTTTGCCTCAAATTTGTATTAACTTATTTGAAACAGTTCAGTAGATGAAAATATTGTGTCAAACATCTACTTTTTGTGGCAGGTTAAGCTTTACAGTCAGATTACTAGTTGGACAGATATTTTGGGAAATCAAGTCATTCATATGGCAAGAACTAGCTGTGGTGATAGCATGCTGTGCTGGTTTTGGCCAGTGTAGAGTCAATTTTCTTCCCAGTGGCTGGTGTGGGACTATGTTTTGGAGTTGTGCTGAACACAGTGATGATAATAGAGCAGGGCTTACACAGAGCCTTTTCTGCTGTTCATGCTGCCATGCTGGCGAGGAGACTGGAAACGTTTGAGATGCTGGGAGAAGACACAGCCAGGACAGGTGACCCAAACTGACGAAAAGGATGTTCAATAGGACATCATGCTCAGGACAGAAAATGTGGGGAAGNGGGGGGTACATTTGGAGCCACAGCATTTGTCTTCCCACGGCACAACTGATGGAGCCCTGCTGTCCTGGAGAGGGCAACACCTCCCTGCCCATGGGAAGCTGGGAATTCATTCCCTGTTCTGATTTGCTTGTGTGAGTAGCATTTGCTGTCCTTATTAAACTGTTTTTATCTCAACCCACAAGTTTTCTGGCTTTTTCCTTTCTGATTTGCTCTCTGATCTCACTGGTGGGGGAGTGAGTGGCTGCCTGGGGCTTGGCTTCTGGAGGGGGTTAAACCATGACATGCAGAGGTGGTCACCATGTTTTCAGAAGAGGGGTAACTGTAAAAGCCCTATTCCTTTGGAAATGTCCATAGTCCAGACAAAGAAGAAAATTTTTTAATGTCCTGCGCCAGGCATGATTTGAACTGTGGCTGTTCTCTAACTGTGCCTGCCCATCAAATGGGCCCGATGGCAGGCAGGCAAAGTGCGAGAGGTGGTGTCCGCCTGAGAGGATTTTGAAGGAGTGGAAACATACTTCTCTTCTTGGCTCTGCCTTGAAAATGTTAATTGTACTATCAAAAAGCCTGGAGGACTGTGTATTGCTCTGGAGTCCCTTAAGCAACACATTTCTCAGGCACAGATCACAAATACATCATTCTTAAGGAATGCGTAACATAAGTAGAAGTGTGGATGAGCAGACCTAGACCAATGGGAGCACAAGCGACCAGATTCTGGTTGGCATATTTTACCATTTGTCAGTGGCTTGGAACAGAAGATTTTACTGGCTTTTAGTTCTGTGGAGCAGCAGTTTGGTCAGGCACTTGAGAATATGGGGCTTAGCAGACACTGCTGTCGTAGGACGACCCCTTCAGAATTCAAATACACGGCACTAGAAATATGGTGAGCAGCAAAGTGTTTACCAATTGAACCAATCAAGTGAAACTACTTGTTTTATAAGGTTTTTACTCCATTCAAGCCTTAAAATATGAGTTTTCAGTGTTATTAGGGCTTAAAATATGCCTACACATGTAACAATAATACAGTGTAGAACCAAAACTTTAACATCTCATGGAAATTCATTAACACAGATGTTTCTTGGAAGATGACACTAAGCTTTCTCAAACAAACTCAGACTGGTGAGTGGGATATATGTTAGCAGTTTCTTTTTATTTTAACAGGAAGGAGACAGCTGAGAGTTTCATTTGCAGGAGTTCGCTCTTTCAGAACAGACAGTCCATCCCCTGCTCCAAGCATTGCTCACTGGCCAGGTGCTGCATCACACATTCATGTTAGGGTTTTCATGCACTTTTTGTGGATGGAGAAACTAGACTGGAAACAATCAAGTCCTATGTGGTGCTGAGTGCTACTTCACAAAAGCTTACCATTGTCCTCTAAGGTTAAAATCCACAGGAAGCCAAAACAGTGAAGTGGATGTGGTTTGAGGCCTAATCTTGAAATCTAGAGCCCAAGAGAGTAAAGACAAATTTCCAGTTTTGAGACTGATTTAGCCCCTGTGCTCTGGTGAGCAAATTTCACTGGTGTCTTGCATCCTACCCACAAGGGACAAGCTTGACTGAGTCAGGTGGTTAAATCAAACGGAATCCCATTGTGTTGCCAGAGCAACACAAAATTCTGGATGAAGACCATGACACATTTTGATTCCCCTCTATAAAATGTACAAAATAGCACCTACTGCAGCAGATGCTGCTGAGCTCATTAACTAGTGTATGCATTCAAAGTGCTGAAGAAAAGCAGAGGTTTTATGCTTATTATATTTTTTTTATTATAGATGAATATTTGAATAATAAACTTGTATATTAAATGGGAATTGAACACAGTGTTACAGCAATCAGTTTCCAAATTGTGCAGCCTGTGGACCAAAACCCACTCAAACCCACTCACTGGATTTGTTCATAGTTGACTAATTGTGGTTCTCCAAGTCTCAGTTCAATCATCCTTGGTATAGAAGCTGTAGGAGAAGGATCAGAGATTTCCTTCTCATTTGGACTCAGGTTCAAAGTTGTGAAAGACAAATTTCCTTTGGTGGCAACAGGATGTCTGCATCATACTGAGGTTTGTGGGAAGAGGGGCTGGCCTGCATATATATACGAAACAAGAGTCCTTTAGAATATCCTGTGACACTGCAGTTCCTCCCTGGCTTCACTGCCCTGCCAACTGGTGATCCTAACACTCCAGTCTAAGTGAGAAAGACTTTTAATATAAGAAGAGGTGTTCAATCTGAAAGGACAGGCAATAATAAGGAATTGTTATTGTTCTGTAAATAATGGTGAAAATAAAATACGTGTGAAAGCCTTGAACCAGGTATTATGCCCACAGCTAATGTGATCCTGTACATATGCTTAGTGATGTCAGTACTCAAAGTTATTTTGGGTAATTAATAATAGGCATAGATGTTACATTTCAATTGCCTTTTCTCAGCTATTTAGTGTGTAGTCTTATCGTTGCTGTGTGTATTTTGGGATTGTCTGCTTTTTGCCATCTTTATTTTATGACATGATATCTATTTCTGTGATGTAACAATTCAGTGTAACATTTCTTACTCAAATGGTCTTGTTAAAAAAGAGATTGTTTAAGAGTCGAATAATTATTATTATGGGCAGCAATACAAAATAGATTGGCTGTAGGAAGTGCTCTCTGTGAAAGAAAATTAGTTTGGTGTCTTTCCATTAAGTGTTTTTCACAGCCAGTGGATGGCTAAGTGCCCATTTGTCCTTGGAAATAAGTGTGACAAAAGAGGTTAGAACACAGCAGTTCTTCTTTGAGGAAGTTTTTGCCTAATAAGACTGCCTAATGAGAAAAATCAGGAACACATTTGAGATGGTAATGGCACCCTATAAAAATATGTCACTTAAAAATCTTAAGTTCATGAAAATAGCTACTTATGACTTTTCTAGAAGATCAAGGAAAATCCTGCTTTCAGAAACCTACTTTGCCCAGCCTCACCTCCTTTTTTCTTTTAAAAGTAAGTCTACCTTAGACAAAGAGATCCTAAAAGAGGACCTTTTATAAAGTTTATAGACAGATGAATTATGGAACTATGAGACTTGCTTTACATGTGGAAATTTACAGCTTTGTTAGATGAAAATAAGGCTCTAAGTGACAAAACAAACAAAAAAAAAAGATGGCATTGGTGATCTGTCTTTTCCTCTCATTGTGTAAATATGGCCGGGTTCTGTGGGGTAGCAATGTGTGTATCCGTACACAAATAGAAAATGTGTGTGTCAGAAAAATCCATCAACTAACTTGTGCTGCACAGAAATGCTGGTGGGGGAATTTATTTTCTTGGTTAGTCACTTGATTATTCCCTGGCTCACAGACATGAGCATTCCTGTCACAGACCTTCAATCAACATCTCCTTATGAATCCGTTGTTGCACCTTCAAATGAACAAAGGAAGAAAGATAGACACATCAGCTGAAGGGAGCAAAATTACATGACCAGTTTATGGAAAATGCAAGATGAAAACATGAAGGAAAACAGTTTACAGAGAGGTTATATAATTTGCCAAATTGCTTCCAACTACCAGCAGCTACATAGGGACCACTGGGCTGTGTTGCTCCACAGCAGACCTCTTATATTTTTCCTTTTCAGAAACTGTAGCTAATTTTCTTGTCTCCTTGTTTATTTTCTGTTACCTCATGTTTTAAGTCTATAGCTTCTAATATTTCTTTCACTCCTTTCATGAGACCTTCAATACAGCTAAGATTTATTCTTTAAAGTCAAATATGTTTCAGGGAGGAAAATTATTTATATAGGCCATTGTACCTTTTTTCAAAAGAAGCTTTTTAAAATGCCTCTTAAATGGCCATCTGTTTAACATAGTTGGTCCAGCTTCATTTAAACCCCTTGCCTGTAACTGAACAAGTAGAGATTTGAATATAAAACATCACCAGAAGAGAAGAAAGTGGTGCATCACATTTGGTAAACAAAATTAAAACTTTAAGGTGAGTTTTTTAAGTGTTGTAGCAGAGTTTTATTTTTATGATCCAGAAAAATATGTCTACAAAATTGAGAGACCTAAATAAATGACAGAGCAATAAATCATAATCTGCCATTCTGCCTTAATTCATTTCAGTGAAATTGCTGTGCAGAGTCATGGGATTGGTCAGGCCCATGAAGAAATTCAGTAAGTTACTACTTTTTTGGACATGTTGGATACATTCATTAGGATGAGCAATTGCGTTTAAGTATTGAAGTCGAATTCTTCAAGGCAAGTCATTGATTTATACCATAGAAATTGCTTTAACTTCTGCTAAAAAGTTTCTATATAGGATATGTATAGAAAAGAAAAATGCAAAACATCTGAATATGTATTTATATCCCAGTTTTATGTAAAATTATAATTTGAGTGGTGAACAATGTTATTTTTCACTAGATTTCTTCAGATAGGTAATATTCAACAAAGTTGGCTAGTAGTTACTCTATGTATATAAACTAACATAGCTTTATTTTTTGTGGATTTGAAAAGAAAAGGAAGCAATGGTCATGAGATACAGTATGGGAAAAATTGCTTTAACGTAAGGAAAAAATCCCCACAATTATGGTGTTCTCTATACACATAGAAAGCAACTTTTGGATCAACAACAAATTAGCAGAAAACTCGGTGGATTTACAAAACCCTGAACTTGTCAGGCTTTGATTTTCACACTAAATATTTGTGTTCTTCCATGAGATTCAATAAGAGAACTAACATTGCCATAACAGAAACAATGTCAATGGCCGTGTTGTCTGAGCAGTTCCCCAGTCATAATTTGCCTACTGCCATTCAGAGCTCATCTACAAATATGACCAGTCATTCCCATGTTATAAAACAACTGAGTGTCTGAAATGTGGGTGAAAGAGAGATGCTTTGATTTAAACTCGCAGCTTGTAGTATACTCCTAAGGATGTTGTCTGGAAAAGATACGGATTCATATATATATATGGATATACACATGCACAAGCTGGTGAAATGAGCTGACAGGAACCTCACGAAGTTTAATGAAGGAAAACATAAATCCTGCATCTGGGGAGGAACCTCATGCACCAGTATATGCTGGGGATGGCCCAGCTATAAAGCAGCTGTGCAGAAAAGGACCTGGGGACCCTGGTGGACACCAAGGTGAACAGCCATCAGTGTGTCCTTGCAGCTCTAATAGAATCCTCAGCTGCCTTAGGCAAAGCACTGACAGCAGGTCAAGGGAGATGATCCTTCCCCTCTATTCAGCACTGTTGAGAGGACACCTGGAGTACTGTGCACTTCTCAGGAGGGACAGGAACATAATGAAGGGAGTTCAGTCTCCAGGGAGAATGACGGAGGGACTGAAGCATCTCTCTTATGAGGAAAGCCTGGTAGAGTTGGGATGGTTCAGGCCAGAGAAGAGAGGGCTCAAAGGAACATAAATACACAATAAATCTATATAATGTATTTAACATGATGCAAATAATACAACATTAACATAAATGTAGATAATATATAATTACTTTATATAAGTATCTGAAGGGACGATGTAACGAAGACAGAGGCAGGCTCTTTCCAGCGGTGCTCAGTGGCAGAACTAGAGGCACAAAATGGGCACAAAATGAAACACAGGAGGTTTCTTCTGACCACACCTTTTTATTTTGAGGCTGGCTGGGCGCTGGCACAGACTGCCCAGAGGTGTTGTCAATTCTTCGAGATATTCCAAAGCCATCTAGACATGGTCCTGGACAACCAGTCTTAGATGGCCCTGTTTGAGCAGGGGTATTGGACCAAATGACCTCTGGAGGCCCCTTTGAGCCTTAACTCTTCCATTATTCTGCAATTCTGTGATATGAGAAGGGTGGCACAGTACATTGCAGGAACTTGTTCACTGGCTACAGGTTAGAAAACCACTCTTTTCATAGGAGTCATTAATACGCATCTAATGGGATACAAGAACAAGGAATTCAGATTAAATTGGAATATTTTTTCCCAGATGCTATCCTCCATTTTCATATGCTCTAAGTCTTTCTGAAAGGGATGATATTATCTTTCATCTTTCTAATAGATTCTGAGGTATGTTCACATAGCTACTTTTCCCTTTCTGATTTTCTTTCCCTTAAAACTGGTGATAAAACAGCTGTGGACAAATGTTTGGGCAATAAATTCACCTACATTTTTTCTGGAGATGGATCCACAGTTCTGGAAGAGAACTATAAGCAGTTAATGTGTTGCAACATTCTTTGTTTCGTTTTTTGGTTTGTTTTTTTTTTTCATTCTGTTTTAAATCATAGAAGTTTTTAGATTGGAAAAGACATGCAAGGTCATCGAGTCCAGCCACTAACCCACCACTGCCAATCCACCACTGAACCTTTTCCCCAAGTGCCACACGTACATGTCTTTTAAACACCTCCAGGAGTGGTGACCCAACCACTTCCCTAGGCAGCCAGTTCCAATGCTTGACAACTCTTTCTGTGAAAGAACTCTTCCTAATAACCAATCTAAACCTCCCCTCTTGTCCTTTCATGTGCTGAGGTTCCCTTCCAACCTGATATTCCATGAGTTAAAGATTATTCTATCATAATTTCTTTTGGGCTGACAACAGTGAGAGAAAATCATGACGGATCAGTACTACTTTCCCATTTTCTCCCTCCCTGCCCTAATCAGCCATGAACCATAGATAATCTTTTCACTTGAGACTATCTAACAGGTATTTGTGCATCTCAGCAAACAAGGATTGACTCTGTTTTGTCCTGTGCCAGCATGGGCAATATGTTTACTGAAGAGGCACCCAGGCAATTCCAGACAATGGCTCGATCAAAACACCACAAGGATGTAGAAAGTTTTAGGATGATTCACAAATCTTGGTCTCCACCGATGCATAATTGTGATGTCTATGTGCATCTACCAGTTGCTATTGCATTTTGTTATCATTGTAAATTAACTTCAAAGAGTCAAATAAAAAGTGGTTGTTTACCAAAGTGGAAGGTTTGCTATTTTAAATTTGGAAACAAAATGCACCAAATCCCTTAGCTTGATATTTAGCCTCTGGTCACTGTTTAAATAATAATGCAAAGCAGCACATAATAAGATGTAGTTAGCAATATTTTGAAACAGGAAGTCCAAAATTAATTGCCTAATAATTACAATTGATTTTAGAACATCTGTTATTTACTCTAATGTCAACCGTAAGAGGTTTCTTTGTCAGACTGAAAATCAATGCATCTGACTTTCTTAATACATTCACAGTGTGTGCTGTATTGACTACAATGAGAGAAAGTGTGTGGAGTATTACAATTCTGTTTGATGTGCTGTTCAATTTTCTTGTTATCAGACAAACATTCTACTTTGTCTTGACATCACTGAAATATCAGTAAAACCAGATGATTTGATGTGTTATTGAAAAAGGCAGGAGGTATGTTCTACGTTAGATTTGTTGTTGTTGTTGTCATTACAAAGAGAATTAGTGAGGGAATATTTATTTGTGAATGTCTCTGTGTGTTGCTTAGAGAGAAGGTAAAGTGCAACCATGCTGTTTGCTATTGATTCCTGTTCCATCTTTGATAGCTCATTTTTGTTTCCAGAAAGAAATCCCCAAGGGGAGAGTTAAACTGGCCAATAGTGGACCATGCCAATTGATTCTTGAAACTGGCCAGTTAGGAAATACTATGTTTTGGTGGTTGGCTAATAAAAGTGGCCACGTGGAAGAGAGTGAGGGGGCATTGACTATTACTCAATGGCTTCCATTGCTAGCTGTCCTACACAGCTTGAAGTCTGTATTTTGGGGTATATTTGGGGTGAGATTTATCTCGTAAAATCTGTTAGAAAATACCAGCATGACCCTCTGAGCAAGTCCTCACTCTAATCACGCTTTACAATCAATGAGCAGTCTATTTTCAGTCAAAAAAAAAAGTATCCAAAAAAATACATTGATCTAATCTTAAAGTAGATGTTAACAAGGGACCAGATGAATTGATTCCTTAATTCCATTGACAATATTGACTCAATCTTCATTAGCTACAATAAAAGACCCAACAGCAAACTCTGATATAGCCAGGTCTGCTAAATAGAGTCTGATGCCTCAGTTTGCCAGGAGAATCCAGGGGATGTGACAAATGTAAGGAGGTCAGACCAGGCCAAGCCAGAACTTGATTTCATTCCATTATCTTGTTTTTCCTCAGCAACAAGCATGTGTCATAAGCCAAAGTCAGTTACCACCAAATTTGTTTCATACCATGACATAAGGGAGAAGATACCTAGTTTATGATCACCTTTTCATTGGACCTTGGCTTGCATTGCACATGAACTACGCTGGTTGGACCATCTGAGCCAATGCCCCTTATAAAAGACAAAATATCTCCACAGGTGATATCTCTGCTTGGAAAAATTGAAATAAAAGGAGCAGTGAAACTGTCACACAGAAATAGCCCACATTCCTCTGGAGAAGATATATTTGGAAAGCTTTTGAGACAGGTTTACAATTTAATTAAGGCAGAGATTAAATGAAAGGAGAGGTATAAGAAAACACCAGCTACAACGTGTATGAACCCCTACTTCCTAATCAAAGTGCCATGTTTGAAACACCACAATGCAACAGGGTTAAGAAGTGAAGCAACACTAATGGTGGAAGATGGAGGAATTCACGCTGAACTAATGAATATCTGGATAGATCAATATGATGTATCTTTATGACCCTTCTGAAGAAAGTAGATCGTAATATTCCAGTTTGCTTAGAAACTACTCAGAAGCATCTGAGCCTACCTACTCAGCATTAATTAAAGATTAATTAAAGATTCATGGAATATTTTGCCTGGCTGGTAAAGGTTCATAGCAATGAAAAACAAAGTGAAACAAAACTTAGTGTCAAGGGCTGTACTGGACTTCTGGTTAATGTCAGTTTCTCCTCCATCTTCTAAGTACAACTCTTTTGGAAAGTCCTTCCCAGAGGGTAAGCAGAAGGCAGAGGTTTTCTGCTGAATTGCTCTGATAAACAAATAATGCTCACCAAAGTTGTCAGAACTCCTGCACACACTCATCTCATACTTTTGATAGCCACAGCTCATATAATAACAGACTCATAGAATACCAGGTTGGAAGGGTCATCAAGAGTCATCTGGTCGAACCTTTCTTGGAAAAAGCACACTCTAAACAAGATGGTCCAACACCCTGTTTGGACAAATTCTGAAGCTGTCCAATGTCAGGGAATCCATCACTTCCCTGGGGAGATGATTCCCAGTGCAAAAATTTTTCATCTTGTGTCCAATTGGAATCTCCCAAAGAGTTGCTGGTACCAATCACCTCTCATCTTTTCCAAGTGACTCCTTGTAAAAAAAAGGAGTTAGATCTTCTTTGCTGCCATCCTTTAAATACTGCTGCACACTGGTCACTCATTCTGGACTTGTTGTCTGACACTGCTGAGGCTGCCCAGGGCTGCACAGTGCCTTGCTCCGGACGCCTCTGGTCAGGCAAAGCTGCAGCTCGCAGACGGCTGGCTCCCGCTCGAGGAGCGAGCTCCAAGTAGGGATGTTAAAAACGGCGCTGGCAGAGATAAAGGTGTGAGAGGAGTCTCTTGTATGGGTTCCAATGGCTTTTATAGTGCTAGAAAGGCCAGAGACAGAAGACAAAGACAACACAAGGGTCCAGGGTCTTATACCGAGAGGAAAATGGGAGGAGAAAAGGGGAACAGCCAATGGTAAGGGACCAAGGGGCAGGAGCCAACAGGGATTTAACCAATAGGGATTACTTGGAAGAGGGAATAACATACAAGAGCTAATTGGGCATCGCATACGAAGAAAATTCTAGAACTGATACATATTCATCTGGGAAAAATACATAAAACATGAACTAATACATGAAACTGGGCGTGAACTGCAAAAACCGATGAACAGAGAGCTGCATTGTCCCAGCAGTGGCAGCCCCTCTCCAGCCGTCGCCACTGCCGCTCTCGCACTGGGGCTGTCCCACCCCTGCTGCCGCCGCAGCCGCCACCGGTGCCCCAGAGCGGGCGTCCCGAGCTGCACCGGCGGGGGCGAGTCCTGCAGCGGGGGAGTTGGAGCCGGGCAGCGGCAGGTCCTGCCCCTCTGCAGGTGCACCAGCGCGGCAGCACCTGCGGCTCCTCGCCGTCACTGAAGTGCTTGACGCTGGCGAGGCTCAGCCCCAGCGAGTCGGCCTAGAACATGCACCCGCTTCCTGTGGTCACGGCCGCACGCACCGCAACAGTTGGCCACCAGGAGCTTCAGGGCCTTTTATGCACCCGTGCTCCCGATCCAGGCAGATTCCAGCTCATGCTGCAGTCCTGGATTACGTTTTCCCAAGTGCAAGACCTTGCATTTGTCTTTGTTGAACTTCATATGTTTCTGTTAACCCGCTCGTTCAGCTAAACCAGGTCTTTCTGGAAATTGTCAGAGTTGTACACAAGCAGTGTAAACAGTACAATTACAGCACATTTAATGTCACCCAATACAACCAGAACTGGATAAAAGATATGTTTAAATTATTACACATTTGTTTTCAGTTTTAACTGAGCCAGCAGTAATTAATAGATTTGTGTGTGTGTGTGTATTAAACTACATGCCATTAAAATATGCTTTGGAAATGACAAAACATGCTGTTCCAGCATGGCCCAACATTGATCAGCTTCCTTGACAGCTGGAGAGCTTCACAGGAGTTTCAATTTTGATGCTTCAGGCCCCTAGTCTCTCCTGTATATTTGATTTTCCAGATGGACAACTGTTCCAGGATATGCTATAATCTTACTGCCCCAGGGTGTGAATAAAACAGGTCAGTGTACTTTAGTGTATTCTGAATTTCATTCAGGCCAAGAGTCTGACCTACAGTACAAATCCAGGATGAGAGGCAGTGACCTTCAATTTGCATGAAGGTGGATGTCCAGAGGGCTGCAGATTAATACTGAGTTCACACAGAGTATTTCAGCTCAGTGTGATGAGACAAATGTGTCAATGCAAGTTGACACAACCCAAAATGAAGACAGGACACAAATACCAAAATTCACATTGTTAGTGAGTAGGCAATGTTTTCTATCAAAAAACAACCAAATAATCTCCACAAAATTCCTCAGCATCACTCTTTACAAATCTACTTTCTCAAATGTTACTTTTTTAGCTATTCAGTTCCATGGCATCTGGACAGCTGGCAGAAAAAAGCAGCAATCAGTTGGACTCCGTGAGTCTTTCAAACCTGGAACCAATCATGCAAGGGTAGGAGCTTTAAAAATTGTAGCTGTGAATATTTATATATTTTCTTGGTCTTTTCCTGCTTTTATAGCTTTTTCACTCTCTCTCAATGACACAGACATTCACACACACTTATACTCCCACCTTTGCATGTTGGAGAACCTCTTGTGCACTCTCCAGTCTCACCCTGCCTTTCAAGTACAGGTTCACACACAATCTTCTACAGAGTAAAGCTTCTTTAGTTTCTTTACTTTTCCCTAATCTCTTTCTCTTAATGACAGCTAAATCCTGTAAGGTAAAAGATGATCTCTCTGGGAACAACTGAAGTGGAGAACAACATGCAGCTCACATCTCTTCTTCGTTCTTTACTGGAGAAGATTAGTGTTGTGGTAATTGTGCTGTTCCCATTGGAAGCATAAAGGAGTTTTAAAGCTGTAACTGCTTGCTCTTTTCCTTCAGACTTGGTTTCACAAGGTTGAACACAATCCAAATGGGATGCCTTATAAAGTATTCTTGTGCTTTTTTTGCACCTCTTTATGCCTCCAGTGCAGACTTCTTGGGATCTCAGGATTTATTTTCCTTTTTTTCTTTTTTCTTTTTTTTTTTAGGTCTCTTCTCCTCTTTTGTTTATGTTTGCCAGTGTCAACTGAACATGAAGCACACCAATTCATTCAAAACCAAACGCTATTACATAATTCCAAGAGAGCAAACAAGGTCAATATCCTCCCTGTCTGGTCCCTGGGATGCTCCTGCAAACATACTGGTTGGTATCTTAGGAATACCAGGCTCACAATGTGCCCACCAAGGCTCTCACTGATGGGGCAGCAGGAAATTACACACCCCTCCTGGTCTTGCAAATCTTACTTCAATAAGCAAAGCTCAAATTGCTGTTTTCATATGACACGTCTGGACTCCTAAATGTTCATGACGGTGAGGTTCTAATGCATTGTCTCCTTGTATGGCAGTGCCAGCCTGCTACTCAGGATGCCTGTCATCTCCACCAGCCAAAGCACCACATTGCACTCTCACTATGGCAACGCTGCTCATGGGATTTATAGCAGATGCTGACTGATGTAATGCGCAAGCCCATGACACCTACAGCCTGTGTCATTCACATCCGCTGACACTGCCGCAGCATCCAGCTCGGCAGGACAGTGCCACCTCTCACTGTGGGCTCCAACCCCAGAACTGCAGTCTGGTTAGAATAGCACATGTTATAAGAAATACGACAAGGAAGAGGAGAGATCATGGCGGAGTCGAGACCTGCTGATCAAACTAAAGGTCGAGAAAGAAATGCACAGGCAGTGAAAGAAGGGACATGTATCCTGGGAAGAGTATAGGGATGTTGTCTGATTGTGTAGAGTTGGGGTCAGGAAGGCCAAGGTGCTGGAGCTGAACTTGACAAGGGATGCAAAGAATAACAAACGTTTCTAGTCAGGAAAGGAGGAGGATGCCAGGGTTGAGAGGAGCCCTGAGGAGAAGGACTTGGGGGTGCTGGTGGATTAGAGGCTGGACGTGACCCAGCAATGTGCACTTGCATCCCAAAGACAAACATGTCCTGGGCTGAATCCAAAGCAGCATGGGCAGCAAAGGAGGGAGGGGATTCTGCCCCTCTGCTGTGCTCTGGTGAGACCCCACCTGCAGTGCTGCCTCCAGCTCTGGAGCCTCAGCACAGGAAGGCCCCAAAGACGATCCGAGGGCTGGATCACCTCTGCTATGAAGACAGGCTGAGAGAGCTGGGTTTGTTCAGCCTGGAGAAGAGAAGGCTCCAGGGAGAGCTTACAGCATCCTTTCAGTACATGAAGAGGGCCTGTGTTAAAAGACTGGAAGACTTAGCAGGGCTGTGGTGACAGGACAAGGGGTAGCGGTTTTAAATTAAAAGAGAGTATATGTACACTAGATATAAGGAAGAAATTTTGTTATGAAGAGGCTGAAGAAACACTGGCACAGGTTGCCCAGAGAGATGGCAGATGCTCCATCCCTGGAAGTGTTCAAGGTCAGATTGGATGAGGCTCTGAGAAACCTGATCTAGTTGAAGTTTCCTTGCCCATGGCAGGGGGTTGGAACTGGATGACCTTCAAAGTCTCTCACAACCCAAGCCATTCTATGATGCTGCGTGCAAGTGGGATGGGGCCAACAATTCAGAACATTTTTTCTTCCCGGGGATGCACATTTACTTCTGATAGCCATAGGTCTGTCCTTCCCTTGTTTCAGAGAGTATCCACTCCCTTCTTCTTCCAGGCAGCCAGTATTTGCCTGGCTTAACAGATAACACACTATATTAAAAAAATAAAATCGCTTTATAAATTCAGTCCCTTGTGAAATTTTTAAAAGTGATTTCTAGAGCATCATGTGGCATGAGGCCATGGAAGTACTTAAGTTTTATCTTTTGTTTAATTGCTTGTGGAGGTCCTGCCCTTGGCACTGTGGTTAATGGTTAAAAGTGTTTTGTACTGCATTATAATTTATTGTGGTCAACAGAAATAAAGTTCATTGTACCTGTCAATAAGAATTTTCTCTTCTGTCTCATTATTTTTTAAGTAGATCAAATTCCAACCTCTTTCATTCAATACAAATACACACAAACCAGTTGATTTTTCCTTCTTTAGACTGGCTGCTGAAGAGCCTTGGTGATTAAGGGAATAACCTAAAAGCTCCTTCAATGGAGAAGCTGAGCCTTGTCAAGGAAATAACAAAGTTTACAAAGCATGACCCTGTGCCCTGGTCCCCAACTTGTGGAATGAAGTAGGAGGCATTAAAAAAAGATAAAGCAGGTTTTAAAGTTAGTAATTTACAGAAAGAGTACACCGGTATTTGGAATAGATAAGAGTTCAGAGGGAAAATTAGTTGCTAGGCAAGATGACTGAAATATCCTCCACTGTTTTTTTACAAGAAGGCAAAAGGTGTCTACTAGCCAGAGAGAACAGACTGACAGTTTTCTCTCCTTTGGAAATCCAGCCTTTTCTCTGGCTGGATTCCACATACCATGGCTGGAATCCACATACCATGAAATGTGGATTTTAACATGAATTTGGTTTTGCCCGTTTCTAGTAGGGCAGTGGGGGAAAGGCAGGGGTTGGGTTTTTGGGTTGAGTGTTTTTATTTATATCTTCATTTTCCATACTTTATTTTCCACTTGAGGCTGTTGGTTGGAACAGTGCCATGAAGTACTGACACACTGCGGAGGCACCAGCTCTGATGAGACACAGACTTGGGCCATTCTGTTGCCCACTGGTGGGTGTTCCTTGGTGCCAAGCTCAGAACAGAGCCACCCTTGAAGCTATTTTTTCCCTGAATAAAAGCTGCCAAGCCCATGGAAAACCTCAGCATATTGGCATCCTGCAGTCTGTATCCTCACTGCTGGAAAAGACAGCTCTTCTCACAGTGTGAAGGAAATTTCCTTCTCCTCTTCCTACTCTGTTCCATCCTTGAATAATGCACCAAATGTACAATTTCTGCAGTTTCATAGTAGGAATCACTGCCCCAGTAGGAAGTAAATTGCAAACCCCAACTCACTTCAGATAGTTTCCCAGTATTGATTGATAGATGACCACAGAGCTAAAGATAAAAACTTGAGCTCTTTATGCCATTCCAAAGACCTCCCTTTTCTCCTTTTACCATTTTAAACATATATAGAATGATTTAATTTTTTTTTCATAACTTACTCATTATTTACCTTTGCTTTTGTTCTCCATATATGCTAAACTTGTCTCACTTCCTCCATTTATATCTCTTTTTATGTAGCCTTGCAGGCTGCTTTACACAGAAGAAATAACCATAAAGTGATGATATTCAGAGGTTTACCAGCAACACATAAATATTTATATGCACTCCATACTGAAGACTTTCCATTGAGTCAAAATACATGTATAATGCAGACATTTATATATAATTTTCATATGAAAAGCACAAAACAGATGAGACAGTTTCATTCTTGCTTTCATTTAATACACAGAGCTTGAGGCCAGTGCTCTTTTATTTTTCCTTTGAAGATTTGCAGTTGTGTTGGCTTTTTGTCTTTGCTTACAGGGCTCAGTCATGAAGATGCTTCAGAGCACCAGCCTTCTACCTCAGGAGACCTGGTTCCAGCCCTGGTCTAGATCACACCCAAGGAGGTTAATTGGTCTCATCATGCTCTCTAGTGGCTGCTTCTCTGCTGAGCAGCTGCCATGCTCCATGGGGGACAAGCTTTGGAGCTGCAGTGATGCTGCAGAGCAGCTTTGTCAGAGCACAAAAGGAAAAACAGGAGGGTCATTTTGGGTTGGTTCTAGTCACTCCTAAACCATGTCTTAATCTCTCACCTCAAAGAACCAGAGAATAAATGTCTTGATGACAGTCATGCGAATTTTTAAAATAATTTCAGCTCTCCTCTTCCTGACTATAATGCCTCCATTTGAAATCTGGAATCGATAATGTTGAAATTGACAAAAAAAAGGCTAAAAAATCCATTTTATTATTTGCTTCAGCCTTATCTAAAAATTACAATGGAAAGAGCTATTGAGGTTAGTTGGAAAGGTCTGAATGACTTCATTAGGTTTTGAACCATGGGGCCAAATATACTTTTAGTTCTCTCTGTCACTGTATTTCATGAGTTTGCAAATTTGTATGGGGTCTTCCCAGGGAAAGAGTGTTTAATGCATTTTAGAATTATAGAATTGCTGCTGAGTATGCCCTTGAAATACAGAAATAATCCACAGAACTTTATAATGAAGCTGGATTTTCAACCTTTAAATATCCTAGAGAAAGTTTTGGTTCAAATTCTGAGCGACAATGCAGATCAGAATTATTTTCTGAATTAAAAAAAAGTGCAGTAGAATAAAACTGAGATTCAGCAAAAACAGATGAATCACTCTTGATCATACGTTGAGCAGAGAGAGAGTAAACTACCATCTGAAGGAGCTTTACTTTTCAATGATAGCTTTTACTTTTTGAAGGGTTACTTCAGTTTAATGATAAAATACCACAAGAGCAACATGGAATGGCATGCTGAGGGATTTGGTTGTAGCTCTGGTCCTGGACAGTGTCACGAGTCCCCTTCTCCTGCCTGCTGCAGCAGCCTGTTCATACACTTCTTTTAATGCAAGTCCACCGATGCCTTTGAGCTGCCCACCCTACCCCATTTCCACACTGGGGTGCTGGGAGGGCACCCCTGCTCTGTAGGATGTGGCCAAATGGGCTTGTGATACTGTGGGATTTAAGAGAGCAGAATAAAAGTCATGCTTTCCATTTGTGAGATGTAGGTGGCCAAGAGAAACAAAAGCCCTTGCAGAAGTTTTACATGAGATATACAGATGGCTTTGGGGGTGTGGCAGACTCTGTTGATGCTAAAAAGATGAAGGAAGCCAAAAAAGACTTGTGGCAGATGCTTTCAAGCTATGAAGTATTTAAAGAAGATTGCATTAACTTTAGAAATGTTAGAAATGTTTCCTAAAGAAGCTCAAGTTTTTGTCAGTAGCTGTGTTCCCAAATAAATAAGACAGGAGATGTTTTCTTCAAGATGAAAAGGATGTGGGGAGGTAATTAATACTGTTTTCAACTTTGCAACAGCTTCAAGTGGAAGATATTTGAAGTTCCAAGGGAGCTACCACACAAACTGCTATGGTCCAAAGGCAAACCAAAAGAAGCTTCAACCATTTATAAAAATCATAGTCCTGACTGGGGAAAAAGCTGTCTTAGGAAAACTCAGTGTGACTAACAAGGACAAATGCTTCAGAGCCCTAAAAGTATTGGAAGACATGTGACCACCAAGTAGGTGCATTAGGCGGCTGTTGTTTTGGGGCACATTTCCTATTAAATTATTTTGCTCTCGGTAAATAGTTCATAACCTTGAGAGAGCTGAAGAGAGTGGACAAAATTGTCAGAGCAGCTACTCAGAGTGAGATTTGCAAAGAGTTGGAGGGGGGTTTAGTTAAGGGCCAATTAAGAGAGGTGGCACTATGGGTTCCTGCCTCAAGAGAGCTGACAAGCTGGGATATCATAAGGGAAATGAAGTGCAGTTACCTTAGAAACTGGAATAAGAACCTTACTAAATTCTTAACATATCTTAAAATTAAGGAAAAACAATATTTCCAGTTATTAGAAAACTAGGTTCAAGGATTTCCTTTTGGAAACAAAGACAGTTTTAATAATGAAAGAAGATTCATTATTATCATGAGATTTTTTTCTTTTTTCTCTGCCATAAAAAGCGAAGGTCTCCAAGAAAGACCCAAACAGAAATTAAAATATTTATTGCTTTTATTTATTAATAACAATATTTATTATTATTTATTTTCTTTAAAATCATACAAAATGAATGTGTTTCCTTCTTACACATATCTACTCTTTCACTAACCTCCTGGATTTTGTCTCCCTATCCTTTTTCCCTCAGTTCAGTTTTTTTGGGACAGGCTCCAACTGTCTCAGCTGTATGGAAAATGTCCAATGTCACCAAAACAGAGACAAACTGTGGGTCCTTTTTGGCCTCTTGCCAGGATGATTCTCCTCCAACAAGGTGCTTTGGGCAGTAGTTCTGCCTTGGAGAGTACTAAATGCTGTGAAATAAGGAGACCATTAAAACCTTTGAAGTTGTAAAATAACTACATTAAATTTGTTCATAAAAAATGGAATTGACTTTAGAAGGGGAGAAATGTTACATCACACCTTCATGTATCTCCCCAAACACAAGGATATTCTTCTTAGAGGTAGTTTGATACTGGAAAAGTTGATTTCTCATTGCATACTGGGTCTAAAATAATTCTAGAAATTTTTCATTGTGGAAATGAGTTTATGAGCTAATAGATGAGGAGGGACCTTCAGTTTTTCCTCTCAAGACCAAATACTCAAAGACTTGGGCAAGAGAATTGCCTCTGCTTAAAGCCCCAGTTTGACGACTAACTACCTCACTGGGAAAACTAAAGCTAAGAGGATTGATATAAGAGCAGTTTTGGGCCAATGTTCAGGACTGATATTCCTAGGGGGGAAAATGGACAGAGGAATCTTGTTTCTGCCTGAGAAACACTGGGCTGATCATCAACAAAGGAATAAAAATATTTGCTTGGAAATATTTTCACAGCTTGGTATGTCATGCTGGAAAGTCCACACTCTGAGTCTCTCCATCCAAAAGCTGACTTGGTGCATGAGTGTGCGCCCTGCTGCCAGTGAGTCACCTGGAGGATTTGTCATTCAGTTACAGCAGTGGGGAAAGGGGCAAACACGGTTTATCCTGTGCAGGATTATTGTAATGCCATCATTCGGGCAAATAATTCGAATGTTGTGCCTGAAGCAGTGGATAGCTGCATTGCTCACTGGTTATTTCTCTTGCTTCCTTGCCTGCTGCTTGCATGTTTACAAAAGCTAATTAGAGTGGACAGTGTTATTTACAGTGTTAGACTTTAGAAGGAAAAAGCTTACTGTATAATCTCTGCCTCGAGTATGTTTGAGCAGGAATTACTTCAGGGGAACAGAAAGGAGCCAGCGGGAACAAGCTCAGCAATTATTTTAACACAGTCAAGGATTTCTATCCCCTAAGTGGCAGTATGGAATATTCCCATACTGGTTACCTGGTGCTGGATTATATGCAGTAGAGATTTCTTTCTGTGTGAACTGTATCACTTTGGGCCACAGTTTGTTTCAGACCCCAGGGCTTCATTTTGAATTTTCAATGTATTTAATGTAACGGAAATCAGAACTAGGAAAGGTCATAGTTTTTCCTTCTTGTCCTTTCTATCCCCTTCCATTTAAAGTTTAGGAACCACTTCCTCTCCCACAGCAACTTTTTTAATTGTTTGGGGGTTTTTGCGGTTTCATATGATTTCTACTAAGGTTAGGAGGAGGTGGATGAAACCAGGGAAAGCTAAAACCTTTACCTTTCATTAGGCTACAAAGGCAAAAACCTGAAATCCAAGTATTTTCTTTGATGAAAAAGAATCCCTGGAGAAAAAGATAAAGATTTCTATCATCTTTACCAGGAGAAGGTTATGTTTAGCAAATCTAGGGTTTCCCTTAAGGAGCACTTGGCAGTGAAGAAGTCAAAAAAAATGTTAGAAGCCTATTTGGTCCTACTTTGCAGGCATATCAATTAGTGCTTCGTATCACCAGGTTTCAAAGACTTCAGCTGAGTCTCTTCAATATACACCAGCTGTGGTGATCCCATTCATAGCCAAACCCTAGCAAATGTGCTGGAGAGTGTTACGTTTTCCAGAAAGTTGCTTTATCAAATGATAGCACACTTTTTTCACCAGGGCCTTCACAAGGAGGCACAGAAACAACAAAAAAAATGAGATTGGAAGTATCTGACAACTCTGCTGGCACTACTGCTATTGCCTCAATGGGAAATGAGTAAGATCCAAGAATTAATAAAGAACTGGAAACATATAAAACAATTCAGCATATTCCCATTCCCAGCCCACATATTCAGTCCCAGTTTCAAATTCCAGAGACTGTATTCAGCACTGGGAGAAAAGTCAGAGCAGGGAGGCAAGGATAAAATAGCTTCCCTTCTTCATGCCTTCATTTAGACAATCCAGATTTGTGTTCCAAATGTCCTTTTTGCTGTGGAGGTTGTAGCACAAAATGACATGTCTAAGAGAGGGAAAAAAATCTGCCACCAAGACCACGTGAGAGAGGAAATATTGACTTTGATAAATGGGAATTTTCTCATGTTTGTGCTTTCAGCACTTCACTACTGTGAGTTCAGCATCACGGGAACCTGCTTCAGCAAGTTCTCTGCTTGGTGATATTATGTGTGTATAGGCGAAAGATCAGAAAATTTTGGAAGATTTTAATTTTACGCTGTTTTGGAAGCCAGCTAAGCCACTTCTGTACATTAAGATTCAGAATCTTTTATTTTTAATAAAGGTTTGCTTTGTTTTACTTGGACTGTTTGTATATTAACATATTAGACTATGCAACTGGTTCTGGAGCAGCTTTTAATGTATGTGAACTGATTTGTAACAGCAAGGTTAATAATTTATTTAGTTGTCCCAGAACATTCTGGGACAACTACCTTGATTAAGGTAATATTCTGGAGACATCTTGCTTGCCTTCCCGAGTCCTGGAGAGCTTCCTTTTAAACATGAAGTGTGTTAGCTGAGTGTGCAGAAAAAGAGAGAATAAAGCAAGAATCATATACCAGGCTGTGGAAAAACTCTCCTTAACAAGTGTATGATATAAATATATAATATAAATTTTTATATGTATATATCTGGGAAACAGTCTCACATACACTTAATGTAACACTCTAGTCAGCAACTGTGAAAAAGAGAGAGGGTAGGAGAACCATCAGGTTCTAAACAGGTAGAAGAACCATCCATTTTTTCCTTGCACTGATGAGCTACAAACATTGCAGCAATGATTTCCTTCAAGTGTCTGTGTGAAATCCTCTGATTGTGAATCCAATTTAGTAAAGAAGTAACAAAAAGAGCTGCTCCTTTGAAGACTGTTCCTCTGACCAGTGCGTTCCAAAGACACTGAGAAAACAAAGACCCTGAACCACGATCTGTTGGCTCAAATTTGGCCACACTTGGAGGCCTAATGAGACTCTTGGATCTACCTGAACATTGCAGGAGTTTGCAGATCTAAAGTCCAGGCTCTCACAGCTCTTTGTCTGTGGACACTGGTCATTGCATGTTCCTCAGCCTCGCTTGAGTATTGAAGAAACTGTAGCTTCCTACAGCTTCCAAAGCTTCTTTGTCAGAACGTTTCTGTCTTTTTTTTGCGTGGTTTTCCAACTCTGACACAGCCACTGAGGATGACACACACTGTTGTTGGCAGCAGTGTGAATTAGAGCTCCAGTGACAGCCACCCTGAGACTGAAATGCCTTTTGCAAGTTAGAATGCTCAGGGAGTCATAAGCCTGGGGAAAGCACAGCCTGGAGAGAGGAAGCCGTGGTGAGGTGAGAGAGGCAAGGACAACTGGAAAACCTGACAAGAAACATCAAAGGAGAACTATGAAGCTGAGATTTGAAAACGTAAATTTCAAAGCTGTTTCCATCTAGCTGCACTGATTGCACTGAAGAAAAGCAAATTGAGAGCGAGCTGTTTCCAAAGGATGGTGAGACCTGCAAACACATAAGGCAGGCCAGGAACATGCTACCAGTTTGCTGGGAATGCAGAAACCGTCCCAAAGTCCCTGTCAGAAAGAGAGAGATAAGGAGACTGGGGTAATAAGAGGGTTAAACATACAGATGCATAATTCCACCATCAAATGATTGTCATACTCCTACCAGAATCTCTTTGCCAGAGGTACATAGATGTAGAGTTCCCTGCTCACCAGGAGCGCTGGTAAATGGGAGTGTGGACTGCCCCTTGGTGTAAAGGACTAGATCCTCTGCTTCTCTGTATGTCAGCTCTGTACCTAGCTTCTCCTGACTTGTGAGCTCAAACCTTACTATCCTGACTCAGAGCCACCTTAGAAAATACAGTCTGTCTCTAAACTCTTACTGTGTTTGGCATTTGAACAGAAGGTTTTCCTTTGTGTGTGGCTGCTGATTTGACTTCAAAGGTGGCAACGCTGCAGCATTAGCAAAACTCTGCCTTTGGTACTGTTTTGGAATTTGGGGGGAATTTTCTTCCTTCAAGGAAGAAACCTCCATACAGAAGGTGTTTTCATACAAAGGAATATGTTTGTCAGGCTATTCATCTGTGCCCACTGCTGAAGTGCTCTGTATCAAACCTCTGAGTGTGGGAGGCAGCAACTTTAAAATGAGTGAAAAGATTGCTTATTCTTCAAAATCTGACTGTATTACTGTTTGGCATTTTGTTTGATGAAGCTCTAAAGGACAAAATCGAGGTATTCCTACATGTTTGGACAATGTCTATCATACTAAGCGTACTGTGAAGAGAGGGGAGGTAGGTAACAGATGGGGATAAGTGGTGCTTGCACAAAAAAGAAATTGAGCGCAGCACTATTGAAAGCCAAGAGCTAACAAATGAAAAGACATCTTCAGGAGCTGCAGTGAGAGTTGAGCTGTCAGTGATTTAGCACCTGAGTGGCTGTGCTTGGATAGCATGGGCATGTGTCCAGTGGAAATAAACTGTGGAAGTTCCATTGGGAGAACTGCAATTTAAGTTTCGTTTATAGACTCAGGACTAAATCTTAGAAATTTTTCTCTTGAGTATACCGAGAAAACCAGGAGTGATGCAAAGGGACTATAACTTTTTTATCTTTTAGCTGAAAATCAGGAACTCCATGGTAGCTGACCAGGGTAAGCAACAGGCTGAGACCAGCCCACTTCACCACCATCTGCTGTTGAGCTGTACACCCATACCAGACTGGTAATTTTTCCCAGTAGGTTTGGAATCTCCTTTTTTTAATCCTGGAGTAAAGAGACTGCTCCATCTTCTTCTCAGGATTGCCACAAAACTAGTCTGTGCTGGCCCTATACAATGAGCTCCTTAGTGAAGGGATTTGTCTTCTTTATGTCAAAATCATCCCAAATCCCCAAATTAGCTTTTTAATACGCAAACCCCAAACTCTCAGTGAAGTCTAGCATTCACCTCTTTCTGCATAGACTACAGGAAAGACCTGCATGAAATGGGATAGGGGCACCTTTAAGTGCCTCTAAAAGCACAGACAATAACTGAACCTGAAGTAACAGAAATCAAGAAACAGAGACAGGTAATGGTCCCTACAACATGGCAGAGGCTGTTTTTGATTCAGCCCTGTTTATCAAATTCATTTTCAAATGTAGATTTTCTCCGTGCTTTAATCAGGGACTTTTTGTACTCCTTTAAGGCACTAAAGCTGCAGTCCACATACAAGTGCTTCCCTTTTCAGTAACATCACTTTTGTGATGCTTGTCAAATTTCGCTGAACACCAGGAGAAACGACCACTCTGTGTTCAGCTATTTTCTCATGTAGTGCTCTCCATGCAATTTGGATTCCCTCCATTTAGCCCTCATCTCAACTGAAATGAAGGCAGTGATTCAGTCACAACTTCCCAGAAACGCATCTGTTCACTGAACCTCAAAAGGAGCTGCAAGTCCATTGACCTTCAGAAGCTGCACGGCAGAGTGACAGCACCTCCTCTCCCCAGTAACATGAGCCAGGATCTGATGGAAAAGAGATTTTCTATGTAGAAAGGTTTATAAATGCGAGCATTCATGTCTGATAACTGGTGACAATGCAGAGTGCCAGCACAGCAGATAACTGAACTGCCAAGGATAAAACATCTATTTTTAAAGCTTGCTACTCCTACTGAGGTTTGATGGTCTTTTTTTTCCAAATTTTCACTGCACAAGTGGTCAGCCCATTCTGTTGAATCACTGTATCAGCAGAGGCAAGACCCCCACCCCCACGAGGAATTCTGCTGCCTCATTAGGACAGGGAAGGGGGATGGTGTAAGTCCAGGAGGAAGCCATAGAGGCAGCCAATCTCAGGGCAGATGTTAATTGCCTGTTTTTATTTTGCTGTCATTATTTTGCCCAGTGTACACAATGGCATCAAGGGAAATGGATGTTTTGAAGCCAACATGATTAGGCTGCCATAAATATTTAGCATTTTATCAAAGATGACTTTGATTGTAGACCTGTGATATGCTGTTAACTGATCTTCTGCCTTGATATTTGAGTCCTAAGCTAAAATTAAATGTTCTTGTTTTGTCATTTTGGATTCTGAGACTGGACCAGGCTACCCAGGAGGAGACACAGCATTTAGGTAGGGTCTGGAGCTCTATCATTTACTGCCTTTTGTCCTCTGCAGGCTCGTTAGTTGGCTTTCCCTCTTTAGGATACAGTTTTCTTAGTAGAAATGACCTTCTCAGAAATTATAGTGCATTGTTCAATGGCTTTTTTGACCTCATACAAAAATGCTCCTGGTTGTGTTGGCTGTTCTGCCTCTCAGAGGGAGAAGTTCTGCCTTTGTGAACTCAGCACCGTTATAACAAAAGGACAACTTACCCAGACCATGAGAAGCAAATGCTCCAGATAGAAGTATACAGATAGATTTGTGTGTATATCTACGAATATATGTACAGATATGCTTGGTATGCAATTATATAAAATTTACACATAATCTTTATTCATATTTTATGTATTGATATTTACTTATATTTTATATAAATAAGGCTAAGATTACATGTGGCAGATCTGTCAGACGTTAAAGTACCTTTATCTACTTAGAACATAGCAGAAATTAGTTTTCATTTGGCAGGTATGTGTTTGCCTGATCCCTTACCAGCATAGCTTGAAAAAAACAACAACAAGGAGCACATTTTAAAAATGTACAAATGCAACATTGCTAGAAAGAGGACAGGCTGGACCACTGTGTCAGCAACGTGTACAAGGGAGTAAACCAGCAGCAAGGGTGTGGATATTTTGTGGTGACAGAGGTTTAGCTCTTGCAGAGTTAGAGATAGAAAAAAATCCAACAAATATAGAAAAAAAAGTTCATTCATGCAATTTTTCTGGTTGCAATTTTCAGAAATGAAGGCACTCAGCCATGGCTGCTCTCACAAGCATTTCACAACCAGTCACTGGAATGGGAGTAGAGCAGTTCCAAATGAATCACAGGAAAACACAGGTGACTGGTGGGCAAGCCAAGTAGAAAGTGATAGATTGTGACAGGGATGCCCACAGCTGCCTTCACAGTTACCAGAAAGTAATGTGACTTCACTGCAAGTTGCACCATGCTTTTGTGCTGGTAATAGCTTTGTTCAATGTCAGACTGCAGAAAATGGCCTCTAGACCACTCTTTTTGGATTATAATGTTGAAGTAGATGTGGAAAGTTGTTACTCCCAAGCTGCAGGTGAGGGAAGAAGTAGGACTTTCCCTGCTTTTTTTTGGCTTAGCAACGAGGTGCAGTGGTCGTTCCTGTGCTTGCAAACAGGCACTGATTCCTCTGCCTCTGAGGCGTGGACTGAGCTGAGAGAAGCTGGGTGCTGTGGTTTTGTGTAGCCTTTTCTTTGTGGAGAGAAGGGTTTCTGAATTAGGACCTTTCACAACATGGGCTGATACCCTAACCTTTCTGTACTTCTTTCTATCCTCCCCTTTCATGGCACTGAGGTTCACAAATATTAATGGCATTATGTGATTAGCAGCTCAAGACAGTCTTCCTCAAGTTCTCCTTTCATCAAAGTACACATTTTGCTTAGACATCAGTCTTTGGTCTCTTGATTCATTTCATGCCATGCAAAGTTTCTTTTGAAGGAAGGCAGTTCATGCAGTGCTAATGCCTGGAGTCTGCCTGACTGCAGTGATTTCAAAGGGCTCTTGGAGCATCCATCTGAGGGCAGAAATGAACTTCTTCTGTGGTGGTTTGTAAATAAATTAGTAGCTTAAGGACAAGGTGAATGGATTGGCTCCTCCCAAGGTCCCTTGTTTTTCATTATTGTGTATTCCCTTCCTGTTATTGCTATTGATTTTGTAACCCCCCANACCCTCGTGTGTCTGCGTCTTCGCATCTTCGCGCCTGGGAGTCTTCGCCTCTGGGCTCCTCCTGGGGCCATGGCCCCTGGGATTCCCGATGCTATCTAAATAAAGCTTTTTCTGTGGAACCCATGCGGAGACCCTCCTCGCCTCCTTTTCCACCGCCGCGTCGAGGAGCTGATGCTTTGCCGGGGCGCGAACGCTCCGAGCGCCTCTGACGCTCCCGGGAAAGACGCGGCCTGCCACGCCGCTGCCAGGGCACTTTTTAAAAACATTTACAACGTTCTTCCACTTCTAAAACTTATTTCCACTAAGCCAACCTGAGTTCAGAGCTCTCAGCTTCCTCCAGGCTGTGCTTAGCAGTTTGTGATATTGGCCTCCAGTTCTACAGTTTATCTGGGAACAGGAGGAGGGTTAAACAAGGAGTTCTCAAAAATTCCGTTTATGAATAAAACATAAGAATTTATTCTTCTGCACATAAAATAAAAGAGCAAATTTTTCTGTCATCCGTGTAAAATTTTCCTATTAACGTCTGGCTTTGTATTTTCTGGAGACTATTTCAGTGCACTTATTATAAATATTTATGTCATAAGAAGAAATGTTGGGACTCCTTCAAGAAAAATAGATGAGAATGGGTCCACATATTTCAGAAATAAATGCAGAAAGTAAGTGTTCAGACTATGCTATTATTAAATCACCATATCCAGTGAGCTTAGTGGGAGAGTGCTGCAGTGAGAATGGATTAGTATATTGTTACCTGAATGCGAGTCCAAAAATTAGATTACAACAACAAAACAGGAGTTTTAAGTGAAAAAGCAATACAAAGAGTAGCCTCCCAGGTACACTTGTGAATCTATCAGTTAGGCACCTTATAAATAACCTGGTTCATTTAAAAGACTCGTTTTACACTATATAAAATATAATCTCTATAATAGCCATGATAATCTCTCCATTTAAACTAATACCTTTAAAGAAGTTTAGCATAACACACTGAATACAAAATTTAATGGAACTGTTAGCTGTTTAAAAGAACAAAATTAAGATGGTTTCCAAAACAAAACAAATAAACAGGAAATACCAAACACACAAACAAAAAATTATCGTCCTCATTAAAGCTGGCATGTGTGAACTATTTTATGTAAGTAGATTTTATTTTACATAAGTTTTACCTGTGCCAAACAAAAAAATTGCTAGTTTTTTTAGCAGAAAATAGATGAGAGTAGTCCATAAACCATTCATTTGAATTATTTTATCTTCCCTGCACTCTGTTCTCTGTAAATAAAACAAAGACAAATCTAGATTCAAGGAGCCAAAGCCTGCCTTTAGATGTGGGCGTGCATCTCGCTTAAATGTCAGGTAGAGTCAGGTGCTCAGATCAGAGGAAAGAATTTAACACCATGATGAAACACTGGGGAGAGGAGGCTTGCGGGGGAAAAGGTCTGAGGGTATTTTTAAGGGAGCAATTTTTAAACCAGATTTGAAACTGGAAAATGCTGAGAAAATTCTTCCATTTAAAAGAAGAATCTTCCAGTGCTTAACATTTTTTTGGGGTTTTCTAAAATGATTTTCTGGTCAAGACCAAGCAAACTGTCTCAGAGTTCAAGAAACCCAAATCACCATGAATGAGGTTAGTGCCAATTCTACTTCAGCAAGTGGATGATCCCCTCTCAATTGCTTAATTTCCCGCTTTCCTCTAAGGTTCTTTTTCCTGCTGTCTGCTTCAAACCACGTGGACACATCAGTGTAACATTTGCATTTGGCTCGGCTTGGTCTGTGTTACAATGATATCCATCCTGTCCAGTTTAACCTTCAGTATCCCAATCAAGGAAAGCTTAACAGGTTAATACTGGGTGATAATGACTGTCAGAGCCACCTAAATAAAAATGAGTGTCAGAACAAATCAAATTTTGGAAATGAATGTTCTTGAATGTTCAGTTTGTCTCAGGAAGCAATTTCTAGAGACTGGTGTAGTCTGTTTCCCTGGATACCTTTGGCTAATTCTGGTCCAGCTGGATGGAATCTATCTGAGCTACCAAAAAAACCTTTTTTAGTGTTTCATCTAGTTAATATATTATTGTGATCTTGGTCTTGATAGTCACAAAGCGGAAGGTACTGTGGTAATATCCAAAGAAGTGAGCAAGAGGATCAACTTTTCATTTTAAGGAATCCAAGGAGCTCACTCAGAGCTGTTGCATGAAGAGTTTCTGCACAGTGCCTATTCAGCACATATTGATATACAAGTACTCCACACACTTCAATTAATTTGATTTCGTAATGCCTCTCTTAGGGAGGAATATTCTTCCTGCTAACAGACAGGGAGACCTGGATAATGAGATCTTACAGTTCCACCAAAAGATCATGGCAAAAGTAAGGACTGCAAAGTGGGTCCACAGTGCTCCGGTGCTGCACCATGGCTCTACTCAAGGACTCTCTGGGCAGCCTCCTTACGAAAAAAACAGTTTAAGTTTGAGCAAAGTCTGGCCAATTTACCTGCAATGGGTAAAAGATTTGACAAGGCATTCTTGCCTTTTTTTCATCCTTTAGCAAGTTTGTTTTGTGGCCATGTTATGACAAGAGGCTTCAAGTGGTCCTTCCAAACCCACATGCATATTTTCTGTACTGCAAAAACAGCAGGAAACACCCTTAAAACTGCTATTAGAAGGTGAGCACATGCAAGTGATAATTCTGGAGGTAACTACGTTGCACCTTTGCTATGTACTGCTTCCTTGCAAAATATCTGTGGGAGAATGAATAGGGAGGTAGATTAACAAGAATCATTCACAGAGCAATCATAAAATTCACCAAAATCATAGGTGATGTAAAGTCCTCCAACACTATAAAATATGTGCAGGAAGCCTGAAAAGGGTTTGGGTTTCCCAGCTTCAGAAGACAGGAGTGAGAGCAAAAGCAGCTCTTTTGAAATACTTAACTGTACCTAGGGAACCGGGTTATCATCAAGGATAAGGAAGGATGGAAAATCCCATTTGCTTTTCAACATCTGCTTAACTTGTTCATGGGTGTTTGCTATCAACTATCTTTGAATGATCCAAGAGAAAAAAGCGTTTCCCGTTTCACGGATATTTTATTTCTGAAACAAGATGAGAAGATAAATTCATAAGAACACAGCACTGGAAATAACCCCATCAAACTCTAGCAACCCATCCCTCCCGGGCCCATCCAGAGTGGGATGCAATGTTGCAGTTAATTGAGTTGTATAATCTCATTCACAAGCAAGTTAAAAACTAAAAGGTTTTTTTTTGGTGTTTCAGGGCGCCTTTTTTGTACCCATTCTTACTGATATATTTTAGTCTAACTTTCTGTAAAACACAGGCACAAGAAGTTCTTTAAATAACATCTGTCAAGTTGTGTTACAATTTGGTCTTTCTTGTAGGCAGATTTCCAATCCTGATTTAAAGAAATGCAGAATGATAGAGAGCTCACCCCTTTCCTGAACAAATATTTCCGAAGGTTAATTACAAAACCCAATCAAGTAAACACACATAAAAACACACAAAAAACCCCCGTATGCCTGATTTCTTGCCTCATTTTACCTCACTTTGGCTTCCAGCGTTGGGATTTCCTCTTGCAATTTTTGAGTGCCAGAGTTGTGCAGCACCAGAAATCTCTTCACTCTGAGGTACTTACACACAGTGATCAGGTCACCTCTTAGTCATCTCTTCAAGTACATTATGGACTGAATTGTTTGAATTACTCCGAAAGGCATTATTTCCATATCTCAGGTAATAACTTTACTTGTTTTAGTGCTTTCAGAATTATTTACACACATCCCTCTTCTACTGGTTCTACCTAAAGACAAATTCCAGATCTTAGTTTATTTAACACTACTATTTGTAGATGAAACAATTCTGCCTTCCTTTCTCATAAATCAGGAAACTTGCAGAAGATCAGCAGTTCCATAGCTCCTGGCACTCCCAGTGCCTCAGGTAGCCGGCACATGTGAAGAGAACCCCTTACATAAGGTGGCAGCCGAGCGACCACATGAGGTTGATCTGTTGCAAATATGAAGTGCCAGAGACCTCCTCCACGTCAGAAAATATTTTATGTGGAACAATGTCTACAAGAATCAAAGAAAACAAAACCATAGCATTGCATAAAGCAGAAGTAAGGTTTGACCTTCAGATCCTTCAAAAAGGAGTTCGCTGTATTGTTAAAGAAGAAAATCTGCCATATGAAATCTACCTCTATTTATCATAAACTTGTTCAGAAGGAAAGAAAGAAGATTCTTTGGAAAACAAACCATAAATACCCTGGTTTGGTTTTTTATTTGTTTGTTTGTTTGTTTCCAGACATGAAAATGCGAATATTCTTTCTCTAATTCGGCCTAAAGTGAGTGATGCTTGCTTTACTTTGTCCTAAGTTCTACATGACAGTGTGGCAGTTTAGCTGATAGATTGCCTCAGGAAAAAGTTGATTGTCTTGACAAATGACAGTCACTGGGCATTAATGTGGGCTATTAGTACAAGACCTCTCTTCAGCTGCAACTTTCCTCCTCTTTTGATGTGCACCTAAGATACTACCCAAAAAGCTCCAGGGGGTTTTGTAATTACAGAAAGTATCATCTGTGATTATTATAGATTCTTGCAGTGAGAAGTTTGATGTCAGATTCGTTTTGCCTGATTGGAAGTGTTTGTAATGTAGGTCCATCTGAGCTCATCACACAGGGACCACTTTAGAGTCAATAGAAGAAATTAGCATTCTTAAGGCACATCTAACCCATTTTAGCTGTTGGCTGCAGGATAAGTGCTGATACCTCTTCACTGACTTTAGATTTCTGAGAGTGGTCAGATGCTATGAGTGATTCTCGGGAACTTGTGCCAAGTAGGTGGGTGTGATAAGTTCCTCATGTTGCCATTAGTTTTTTATTAACTTAGAAACGGTTTTGTTAAATAGAAACAGTTCAAGGGAACAGTTGCCTTATTCTGGAGTGTCCTGTCACTGCAGACTTTATAGGTGGAATTTGTTGGCTCTCTGGATTGAGGGTTCCAGGTCAGTGTCACACTGGTACGGCTTCTTGTGATATTCCTCAAGGAACAAGAGCTCAGTTCTCTGTGAACATTTGCTGTTGTCACAGCAGCTGCTGCCTTCCTTGCCACCCATGTCTAGGTGCGGTGACGAACCCATTAAAGCCATTTTTGGCCTGACTCAGGTGCCAAGGTCACTTCTCTAGATAGAGATGTAGACAAAATGGTACTCTTCACAACCATTGAAAGTAAAAAGGTTGGCCAAAATTATGTGAGCGCAAGAACATGTCACCCTATTTTCTCCTGAAATAGTCTTAGGATGCTGTAGAGCTGAATTTTGTATCTTTCCTGTAGGACTTAGGAGTCTTTGTTTGTTAGGAACAAAATGTGGCATTAAATTTAGTTTATTTGCAATAGCAGAAGTTGGTTCCTTTTTTGTCTGTGTGGGCATTTTTCTTACTCCTTACTACCTAAATAATATAGAAAATATATGCAGCTGAGCAAGGAATTTTACTAAGTGCCTTTTCTCTGCTTGGTTGCAATGGCTACTCACTAACAAAACCTATAAATAAAACTGGGTTTCATCCCGAGATGAAAGACACTAAATGCTTTCTTGCTGGAGTGTGAAATCGATGAAGACTTTAATCTGATATGAACTGGCAATTTGTCAGGTTTAGAGGACCCCAAGTGAGCCAAGGATGTAGGACACGGCAATGAGATGAGAACAGGAGAAATAAACCATGGACTCAAAAATCAACAGCCACCACTCACAGATGTGAAACGAAGAAGGGAGAGGCTGAACTACATGGTCTATTTCAGTTGTTGCTCCAGTACTGTACTTCTTTTTTATGTCTTCTGCTAACTTATGTCTCCAGAGCAGTTAAATATAATAGAATAAAATCACTGAGATGGGTATTTTGCCTCCTTCCTCATTTCCTCTGGATGGTGGATAGGCTGGGATTTATAAGCCCAGGGGGTCACCCCGAAGTACCAGGTTACTATATGAAGTTCTGAAAAGTTCTGAAAATAGGTGTCTTGGTTTGAGACAAATTTGGAGGAAAACGTCTGAAATGAACGTCCCTCGGTTAGAAGGCAGATTTCAGCAGCCCCTTCCCCACCAGGTTCAGAAGGAAATTCCTTGGAGGAAAGTGAAAAAACCTCCTGTTTATTTAACAAGAAAAATGCATGCAGGCACAGAAAAGAAAATGAATAATGTTAAGTAATAAAACCTCTCACTGTGGAGAAGAAACCTGGGTAGATTTCAGAGTCCTTTCTGCGGATGTGGCTCTGCCCTCTCCGGAGCTGGGGTTCAATGTGGACCCCTCTGTGCCACCGTGTGGGGCATTCCGGTGATGTTGTTCCTGATTGGAGCAGAACAGTGCCAAGCAAAGTTCTTGCCTCAGCTAGCAGGCTAGCCAAAAAGCAAAGGAGTTTAACTCTCCGTCTCTATCCTGAGAAAAGGAGCCGAGAGCTGGGTAAAAGCAGTAAGGTGCTTTCCTCGGCTCTGCAGCAGCAGAACGCAGGGGAGTGTGTGCGTCCTTGAGCGCAAACCACTCTGAAAAACTCACCTGGCTTCTCTCCCCCCTCTCCTGAGAAACAGCTTAAAGACACAGGAAGGCACAGGATTCTTTTCTGGCATAGGACAGATGATAGGGACCACAGGAGCACACAGTCACCCCAGGACAAAAGGAGAAATTTTCCTCCAGTGGGATCTATTTCAGCTCACTTAGAAAAAGCAGTGATTACTGATGAAGCTAAAAAAAAATTCCTCTTCCAAAGCTAATGCCACACTTTGGAACGGGGATGTCCAGATGGTAGCTGGGTTATGTGAACCACAATTGGGTACTGCCCATGAGATACCTTTCACCTATTGAGTTTCGGTGGAAACTGTGAAATGAGTGAGTTGAAAAGTTATTGAAGAGTCAGACTGACCCACACGAGTGTGTACACAGAGCAGAACTGCAAAAGTTTTGCTTACAGTTCCTTAACGTTAAAGCTAAACCAAGCAGCAAGGAGTGATGTTACACGCTGCAAGCCATTAGTGTGTGCAAGCTGAAGACACTTGATGCAAAAATATCCTACAAAAAAACCAAACCAAAACAAAACTCTACCTCATAACTTCAGCACTAGGATTTTATTCAAGATAAAATTTGTCTTCTCTATTAAATTTTAAGTACTTGGAGATCACTTTTAATCTGTTTTGTTGAGTTTTTTTCCTAAAAATTTGACTAGGAATGTCTGTGCATATGTGAATGCCTCTCAGTTATCACCAAATAACATTTGAACTACTTAGGCAACTTCAATAATGTTAATAGAGACATAGAAATCCTAAAGAAATTCTGACTTTTATGAAAATAGGTCACCAGGCTGAACACAGACCCTTGTTAAGTGATTTAACTGAGGGAAGTCCTGCATCAATATTAGGCCCCACAGACTTCGCATGGGGGAAAGAAAAGACCTTTTAAATGCTCCACCTACCAAGAAAACTTCAAATGGACCCTGAAATGAGCCATGAGACATATTTCATATGGACTTATAAGTTCCAGTACATACAGTGATATTTATCTTTTTGGGTTGTTCACAGAGGACACAGAGTATGCAACTCCTCGTCTGGGAGGTTGATAAATAACTGACTTATTGGATGTGAGAAGAAAAGCAGATTCTAAGAATTCTGAAAAGAAAAGCTTTCCTCTTTAGGTAAGTACTCTTCTTACCTAACTGTATCTATTTCTTACATCATACTTTTAATTAAAGTTTCATTCACTCAGCTTAATTCTGTTTTTAGAAGTATAATATGCTTTTATTTATGGTGATGTGAAAATAATCTCCTTGAGGAGACTAGTTTTACATTAAGGGAGTTTGTAAAATGAGACCTGAAATTCTGAGAAATTCTGTGGATCTGATAATGTGTTTTCTATGAGAAACAGCAAAAATGCTCCCATTATCTTCATTGGCCTTGGGATCTGGCCCTCAGAAGATGGTGCACACAATGTAAGTCTGGGTTTTGCCTGTTTTTTTGTCATTTGAATCTAGACAAGAGACATTTTTTGCCAGCTCCCAAACTAAATGACCCATCATCATAAACTGTTAACTTTTTTTCTTATTAATTTAAGATGTCACAGCAGAGCTGCCCATCTACTTCCTGAGTTGTTAGCATAAAAAAAAAAACCAACAAAAAAACCCAAACAATATGTCTTATTAAGGCCCAGGTATTTTCCATACCAGCTTTTAAAGAAGACTTCAGTGTGCCAGCCCTTATGATGTTGCTCTTATATAATTTTTCTATTGCACAAACAGGGAAAGTTTTGGTAAGTTGCACATAACTGTACAACAGTATCTGCCATATTATTATTTTAAATCCTAATGATACTATCTTAGTGTTACAGAATATGTTCATTGAAAGCTATTTAAATTTCTTTTCAGGCCTATGAAATTCAATATCATGTAATTGGGTTTGGTAATAAAAACACAGAGAGATGATTAATGTTTAGATGTTATTGTTTGAATATGAAAGAGACCTGAACTTTCTTTTCACATAATTCCAGGTTCAATTTGCATATGTAATGCTTTTGTGAAATTAGAACAGTGCAAATAACTTTACATTGGTCCAAGAATAGAATGGCAGTAAATATAACACTGAGGAAAACAGCTAAAAGGGGAAGCAGTTATTGGAAACAAAAATAGGTAAGCCTTGTCATGTAGGTCATTTCAAGATTTAGTATATTTTCTAGAGTCAATTCACTATTATTTCAAAATGCCACCTAGCAGCCAGAACTCATTATATTCCTCATTAAATAATTTGTCTTTTATTTTACCATGCTTTGTAAAGATGCCCAAGTACTTGGCTAGGAATTAGCACACAAGAAAATAGTTATGGCAATATGCCCATTAGTGACTGCATGCACATCTTGCTTTATGAAACACTTCTAAAATGTCAACTACACCAAGAGGACATAAAACCTTGTTGTGAAAAAATTTTCCTAAGAAACTGCACTTGCATTCAGGACTACATGATTGCACTTTATATTATCATTAATGATTCTTCCTTATCAAAAATAATTAGTCCTATTTTACTGTAAGCACAATTTTCCTGAAAAGTACAGTTAAAGAACACAGATAACTTGGATAATGCTTAAGAATGGAAACAATAGATAAAGGCTTAATGCTTTTTTCACTTAAAAATTTTTAATTGGAACTCTAACCTGCTTACACAAACAGATACAATAGTTTTCCTTTTTCCCAGTCATCTGAAGAGAGATTCTATACAGTGAGGACTTACTGAGTAGGAAAAGAGTAGCAAAAGCAAGGATCAGTCATCCAAAATGGTAGGCGTGTATTCAATTACTTTACTCCAAAATTATTGTGCTCCATGAGTAAAACAATGCTTCATTCCAAAATTGTTAAAATGTGTTCATTGGAATTAGAACACGCAGAACAACAAAGTATTCTGTCTATTTAATATTTAATCAACTGACTAAAGGCTTTAATTATTTTTTCCAATTACCAGTGTCCTTGATCCTGCCCCAAAAAATGCCTCAATGTGCGTGTCGCAGTCTGGCCAAGCACCGCTCTGTGCCCAGTGCGTTATTGTGAATGGAGCCAGCTCCCTGGGTTTCATGTACTTCGGAGCTGCCTCTGATACCAGTGACACTAGAACTTGTGTGTAAGCTTAGATCAACTTTCTGGCAGCTGTCACTGGAGTATCAACCTTCAAAGTCACCCGACACAATCCTGAGCTCATAACCCTTCTCTATGGTCTCTTGTATGTGCTTCTTGAAAGGGCCAGTGAGGTCTTCAGTGAATCTGCCTAAACAAAAACCATGGCCAAGAATTAAAACATGAAGAGATGCCCAGGAAATTTCTTAACTGTAGTCACTCTATTCTCAGAAGTACTCTCATTAATAATGAAAATGATAAAGCACCCTTATTTTTTAAAAAAAACTCTCTTCATGTCTGATTCCACATTTAGTGTGACACCTAGATTTGTCAGTATCTAAACAAATGAGTCTCTCCTCTCTGTTTTCTCTTGCAGTCTTGGACACTACAGCTGCGTGCAGCTTTACCTTTCTTTCCTCACCACTGCTGAACATAGCACATGAAATTTTAATAGAAGAACTTTCTCTTCTTCTCTTGGACTTCTCCAAAAGTATCAGTGCAGTACATTACCAGCAGACCATGTGTAAATAGTCAATTTCTAGGAAAATTAGCTGACTATTATTGGGGGAAATCAACGTTCTGTTACATGTCTTGGATACTGAGTCTGAATTAACTGAGTATTTTCCATCTAGAGCCCAATGAAGTAGCTCTGTGGTGACAGCCCCCACCAGCAGGTCAGACATTTCCCCTTAGCTCTAAAATGGACAAGGTGAACCTGTGGAAGGACTTACCAGACCATGCAATTTTGTTGGTTTTGTAAGGTAACAGGCACCTTCTCTCTAAGTGGTCCATCTTCCTTCATCGAACTAAGATATACACATGATAAATATGTAAAATAGTCCAGTTCACTATTTCATACATACCCACCCCAGCACGCTGACAAAAACTTCTGAAGTTGCAACACCTAGAAAACCTCTGAAATGAAGAGATAATATTTATATCAATGTATATCTGCTTTCCTTCCCTTTTCTAACAAGGAGGAACTCTGCCTGAGATTTGTGAAAAAGCCCATTCATTTTTATGTGTCTGTTCACTTCTGGATGGGCCTGGGTCTGGAGTCCAAACTAGAAAAATATAACTTTATGCTTGTATGCCCAAACAGAAAGGAAATATTGTTATTTTTCAGCACAGTCATGCAGACAAGGAGATGAAAATATATGGTGTTCATTGCTCTTGTGGAAATGAAATCATTGACATTTTATCAGTTATCAATATGCCGGACATAACACACTGTACTGTATTTTAATGACTGAGAGTGCTGGTGAGCTTTTTTATATTAAAAAGCATATAAGTTATAGGGTCTGGCTATCTTTATTCCTCTCTATAAAGAAAAAAAATCGGACCAATATCAGCATGAATGTCTCTAACTTAAAGCCCAGGGAAGGAGGAAAAATTGGGTATTTGTATTTATTTGTACTAAAAATGATATAAATGTAATTCATACACAATTCATGTCTTGTTGACACAGCTGGAGGAATATAAAGGGGCTTTAGTGTAAATGAGAAATAGGGATATTGTAGTTTAAAAAGAGATGGTCTAAGAAAGATAATGTGTCGTTTTTTCTCACTGTTTAAAGCATTTTAAAACGCATATATAATTAAATTTTCTATCGCAGCCCAGACTTTAAAAGTGAATCATAAAGTTAACAATAGAGTCCTAAAGCAAAATTACATCAATTATACAGCAAAGGGAACTTGAGTCTAAACCACAGAAACATAATTGAATTGATGTTTTCCGGAACTACTCATAAGAACTCCCATAAGCAAGACTTTTTTTTTTCTTTTCTGAATATGAGATCATTTTAAAAAGTTATAACTAACTGGTGCTGCTAGGACAGTAACACAGATATGGAGAACATGCAGGTTCAGCACTAGCAATTAGATGATCTGAGCTCCCTTTTGCAGAGGGCTCCTACTCCTCACATGAAAGCAGTAAAAACAGATCAACCTGCTTCCACCAGAGAGCCTGAACACTTCCAGAAGCTGCAGAAGCATTTGATGGCGAGTGAGGGTTTCCAAGTTATTTTTGATATATACAGATATAATGGAGTATGCTTCTAGTGTCATTCCATTAGGCCACTTCTCTGTGAAAGTGCTAAAGAATGAGGATAAATAGCTGCAGAGGACACAGGCCACATCTTTGAAAGAAATCTGAGATCTTCTTCAAAAAGCTAAGAGCCCAAAGTATCAGCTTTTAAAGAAGAGTCATCATTTACAACAGTCATCATTAACGTGGGTTGCACAACTGGTTTCCAAGCAGCCCTAAGCATCTCTGCTTTCCAAGGAGAGATTCTTAGGGCGTGCATTTCCCAAGCATCTCTCCTTTTCAACAAGGAGCTACTGCAAGGCCAAGTGTAAAACCTTGAAACAAAATCTGGGACACAAATGGGAATGCAGAAAGATACTGGCCCAGAATGAACTTCATCCTGTGGACTTGTTCCACTTAATAAAAATCAGGAACCATAGGAGCTGAATAACAACTTTTCAGACTTGAGTATGTATCCTTTCCTTGGGGTTGGTGTTTCTTCTCCATTTCAAAGCTGTGGGATTCTTCCTCAGCTGCAGATGACCCCAATTTTTACCTTGCCCAAAGGAGAATGCAGTGTTGTGGTTCACTGGGAGTTTCATTTTGGGTATTTCAAAGTCCTTCAGAAACATAAAGGAATTTCACCTTACAATCATCTCTGAGGGTGAAACATTCCTACAAGGATTTGCTGACTGTGATTCAGGCAGTAGCAACAAACTGGTACAGAACAGGAGGATGAGGAAAGGGCACTATTCACTGCAAAATGTAACACAAAAAGCAGAAAAATGTTCCTCGGGCCTAGGCAACCACCGCAAGTCTTGCATCTAATTTGTTTTTCTCTCCAGGCTTCAGAAAGCAGTTCTTCCTCTGAAAATATCTGAAGGATTTTGGTGTTTCTTTCTCAGGATAAATGAGAAAGAAACACATTAGGAGGCAGTGTTATTATGTCACAGAGCCTTTTCCTATAATGTTTTTGTTTTAAAATCTGAAGCTACTTTCTGCTACACTCTTAAGGATCTGAATCCATGTCCATCCCTGCAGAGCAGGGCCAGCTGCCTGTGCTGCCTATTGGCAGGCACAGGGATCTCACTGATCACTGCAGCTGTGATTGCTCCCGGTACTTCCAACACACAGAGACACCAAGGGTTAGCCACCAAAAAAAACAAGGACACAACTTAACAACTTCCCTGTGCCCCTTGGAGCCTATCTGTGTCCATGAAAGGTTCACAAAAAAGGCATGTGGAGGCACAGGTGGGGATTCCAATCTGCATCCATTGCAGACACTACAAATAAAAGTTTGCATGAAAATCTAAATTCCACTTAAATCCCAATGACAAAATTAATCTCTGAATTTTCTTTAAAATGGATTAACAGTAACATAGCTCCCAAATGGCTTCTCTCCATGTGCAAAACTGCTCGAATTTTTCAAGGTCTTCGGTTTCTGGTTTTTCTTTTTTTCTTTTTTTTTTTTTGGGGGGGGGGGGGGGGGGGGTGTTTTTCTTTTTTTTTTTTTGGGGGGGGGGTTGGGGAGGTTGTTTGTCTGTTTTGTTTTGTGTTTAAAAGGTAGTTTTGAGGATCTGTAAAACACTGTTGCACTCTGTAAAACAAAAGTGCTTGATCTAAAGAACTACTGGCCTGAGTGAGAAACTCTTTTTCCTTCCACTGTTCTTTCCATCAGGCCTGTGGACATGCACCTACTCAACAATTTATTCATAGGATTCTGAGTACAGCTGTAATATTTGACCATTTACTATTGATAAAAACTGTGAAAAGTACAGACACCTACAACGTCTTTCATGTTATTTGCAAAACCTGCCATTCCTGTAAAGACCACATCAGTCAGGTAGCCTCAATGTGAGGGTCTCACCATCAGGTCTTGGGCTGAAATCATTGCTGCCACCCTCAGCTGGGTACAAATGGAAGGGTAGTAATTAACTTCATTAGCACACGACTGAGGAATGGGGCTATTTAAGTCATGACGCCTAACTAATTATAAAACACTTCATGTCCCTGTCATCAGAGAAACATCTCATCTACATTCAGTTGAGATGGAATAGCCAAAAGATTATCTAGCACCATGGATTGTGGCTCTAGCCCACTGTGATAGGAGTCTGTTCTCTGCTTCTCTCCTTCTCTCCCCTGCCATCAATGCCAGAGTCCTTTGCACTACACATTTGTCACTGGTTACTCCTCCGTTGCATCCCAGATTGAGCACGACCCGTATTAATGGACACAAATAACAAACTGCTGCTTGATTTGCAGTATTTTAGAGTAGATGCTGGGCAGAGATCCACCATAATGCTAAAAAGCAGTTAAAGTAAGATCAATGACTAAGTAGACCAAAACCACCTTTCCAATGAAGCACACAAAAAGCATATGATAAAGTGAGGGTGTAAATGTGGGGCCAAGTATGGAGCTTTTTTTTTTTACTTTATTTTTATTCAGGCAAATCCACTGAGCTATTTGGAGTAGCAGCTTTTAACCTATCATAAAATGCCATGTTTCTTTCCTCGTCTGTTTTAATATAAAAAAAAAAAAAAATCCCTGGAAGCTTTCATAATAGAAATGTATTTCTTGACAACAGGAAGCGGCCCCCAACTACCACCTGCAACATTCAGATTTTTTCATTAAAAAAAGCTTTCCCTAGATAGAAAGCATAGCAGATCACAAATACACATTTCTGCAGCATTTAACTTTGCTTGCATAATAGCTCTGCTCAGTAATTTGCAATGGTCTGGGAATGCTACCTATTATTTGTGCTACACTGCAAGTGGACAATCACCCTTATTTCAACTAGTTTTTGACACGCAGAATATTCCCCTGCAGTTTCTGTTGAAGAAATCTCCCTTGTTTCTTTTATTTCAGTTATTTGTTCTCACTCTTCCAATGTGAATGGTAACCCTCTGGGTTTGTGGCATTTCTGGAAACAACAGGAAACTGCCTTTGTCTGCTGTCAGCCTTCAGACATCCAGAGGGAGTTGTTACCCATCCCATGGCCTTTTCTTCACTAAGGGGTAGAGCAACACTTTCTATTCTGCACAAGTGGAATTAAATAACCTGTGGGAGAAGGAACAATTTGGTAAAAACTGTGTGAAACCACTGTGCAAGGGTGTTGATACTACAATAGGTTTCTTTAGGAGAAACTTTAACTTCCTTGAGCAAAGATGGGTCAGACTATCTTCCTGAGCAGCAAAGGTACGCCATATTGCTGCCGTATGCACCAATTTCCTTACAAAGATAGAGAAATCGGAGTGTGAATTGGAAAATGTTAGAAGTATTTTAGTCATCTGTACTTTCTTCAGCAACTCAAGGGCAAAAGTCAAGAGTTGGGCATTTTTCCTTAAAATGCCTTATTTACATGCCATGCATCCTCTTTGTCAAATGAGGCCATCAGCAGCCAGAAGCAAAACATAAGATCCTGAAGGTAGGAAGTACTAGCACTGCCTTAGAGATTTCTTATGTTGCTTTGACCTAAATAGAAAACCTGTTCACCTTTAACCTCTCTTCTCTGTAAGTATTTTTGCCACCACTGGCCTGTGAATGAAATAGGGAGCAGAAAGTTATTCTGGTGAAAAAGAAATGTTTGACAAACCTTCTATGAATGCTGGGTGTCACTAGAAACTATTAAATTCTGGGGGGGAAAGTGCAAAGGTCACAAAATGGAGAAGATGATTTCTAAACACAGCAGAAGAGTGCTTGTGGAGAGACCCTCTTCTGTCCTGTTGAAGCCTGAAGATACACTGGGCATGTGCCCCTGACTGTATTACCTCACCCAGCACAGAATGAACAAGGACACCATAACATGCAGCATTTTGGACATCACTGGTGAATTTCTGTGGCAAATAAACTTCTGGGTTTTCTATGTGTGAAGTTAGTAAGAGACCTGACACTGTTTCTCCATATGTTCCTGTCGAAATGAATAATTTGCATTCGTAATGCCAAACTTTCCTCTCATCTACCTAATATTAAATTGTAATAATTTCCCTGTTTAGCTGACAGCAGCTATCTTTGCAATCTGTTGCAACAAGGTGTCAAAGCATCAGCTCTTAACACTCCTTTCAGCTAAGCTGTCTCAAAACAGCGAACATGTTGGGCTGGAAATTGTAGAACATGTTCAAAAGCTTCAAATGTAAAGATGCACAAGGGCAGCTACAGCTGCTATAGCTGATTCCCTATTTTTTTTAAGGGGCTAACAAAAGAAGAAGCAGCTTAATGGCAAAAGTAACCGGAAGTGATAAATGTCAGCAGCTTTAGCTCTTGCATCATGATCCGCAGAGGCCAAGTGAGAGGATGTCTGAAGGCTGGTGACACCTGGCACAGCCACGTAGCCCTGTGGGATGTCACTAGAATTTACTGTTAGAACCCATCAATATTCCTGTCTCTCTAGCATGTGTTTCCTAGCTGAAAATCTTCAGATGAGTCTTGCTGAAATAATTCTTTTGTACAGATTTACAGAGAGCACAGACCATAATATCCTGAAGTTTAAATCTGCGTGCACCCGTCAAGACTGTGATTTATTCTGGCATCATGTGTCTCATCCAGGGTTCAATTAATTCCATAAGGTAAGGTTGTCTAAAGCTTATCTGTCACTTTAAAAGCTGCACTTTTTCTCACCTATAATGAAAAAGAGAATAACAAATCCAACAGGGACAAAGAGTTATGGAAATCAGGAATCTATTTTTAAATGGATTAAAAAAGGACAGTTTGGGGAACCTGGAAAAATGATGACAGAGAGGGAGATGCTTAAATTTGGGGGCTAGTAATAGGAAGAAGTAAAGTCAGAAAACTATGTTCTAGGAATGAAACTCTCTAAACTGATAATTAGAAGGACTCTAACAGGAAGAGAAGATCTGTGAGAAGGTCCCAGATAGTCATGGAGATTATGAAGTTGAATTATTTCACAAAAAGAGATTAAACCGTGGTAACTTGGAGTGTAATCTGTTCAAGGGGAGATTGTAAGATAGGAAAAGGATGAGATAGGAGCTTGAAATTAAACCATACATTATCAGGGTAAGAGAATTTGTTTGGCTTCCCATAAGGGGGGATGAAAGGAGACAAAATACTGTGAATTTGTTATGCTCTGTTCATAACAATATTTAATTAGTTCACTGAATACTTCCCAGCTTTACTGTTGCCTGTAGGCAGTGGAAAGAAATATTATTTCCTTGCTTGTTGTCTAACCTTGCTTTTGGGGGACAGAGAAAATTGGTTTTCTTCTGAAAGGTCAGAGATTAGCTACCACTGGAAAAGTCCCCTGGGCAGAATAGTTTGCTGCACCAGTGACAGCCAGAAGCTTTCCAATGTTAGTGCTGTTTCACTCACATGTTCTTGGTTAAACAGAGTTCTCATCTTGAGGTAAGAAAACATTTTCCTGTAACCAGAATCACAAGTGCCTTAGGTAACTTGTAGCCATGTGGACGGGTCTCAAGGTCCTTGACGGCCTCACCCAGACCGGTGGACTAAAGATATTCACCTGCACAAGTTCATTTTGTAAAGAAAAAAACCCCACCCTACTCTGCATCTTACATTGCAGGAAAGTGGGACATTGATCAGGCACATACAGACCAAAAGGTAGGAGCTTCTTGCTCTCTGGACAAGGAAAGATGTTGGATTTGTGAGTGTTTTGGGCCTTTTTGTGTTTGGTTTATTAAATTTTTTCTTCATTCCTCTTTCACAATATTTCCTTCTGAGTTTACAGGTAAAACTTTTTCTCTTTGTCATTAAAAAAATCATTATCATCTCTTTGATGGATCTAATAAGAGCAAGCAAACAGTGAGGCAAGCAGATATCAATGTGCTTTTCCAGCTGGTTGGCAATACCAAACAAAAAGTCTCTTGTACAAGAAGAATATTTGGGTTCATCTCTCTTTTCTGCTGACCATGATAGGGAGAAAATACCTTCAGTTTACTTTTACATCCTAAGTATATGAGATAAAATTTAAGAAAAACAGGATGCATGACAAACTTGCAAAGTCCTTTCTCTCCTATGATTGACTGCAAAGTCTGTGCCAGCCACAGCAAGGTAACAAAAATTTTTGATGCATTTTCATCTTAAAATAGGCACACTGGGACTTAAATTTTATGATTGATGAATTGCCATCTTCTTTCCACTAATTGTATGGGGAATGAAAGGTGATTATTCCTGAATGGAGAAGTTTCTCATTAAGTGCCCAAAATTTGAGCTATTGGCTGTCAATCTTCATCAGCTCCCTGCTTCTGCTACCTAATTAGTATAAATTTTTCAGGGGAAATAGTGTATTCTTTTGAGTTTCTGGTGGGTCAGGTATGAGAAGGAGACACCATAGTTTTTTTTTTCATAATCATAATCTCACCCTTCCTTTTGGGTCAGAGCACAAAATACTGTTTATTTTGAAATTCAAAGCATCCCTGGGTCATAGTTGGATTCTCTCTTTAGCCTTACTGCACATATCTTTTCTCGGTGCAATTATAAGGAGGTAGCTTTGCATATATGCATAGGCCCTAATGGATTGTGACAATCAAAAATACAGAAACCTAACAGCATATTTTACAGAGGCCTGTAGTTGAGACAACATCAAAGTGATCTAACAATTATTTTTAAAAAACAGAAGTTATAATTAAATCTTATTTTGAATGTAACCAGTGTGACATTTTCACTTAAATAAATTTCATGAGACAGAATGTGTTATATTGAATTAACACCTTTACAGGCTATGTGCTTTTTAAAGCAAGTACAGAAATTAAAAATATACCAAAAGACCAAATCCTGCCTTTCTTGAAAGTGAAATCTGAAATATTGTTTTCCAAGTTTTCTTCTGTGCCAATGATTTGATTTTATTTTTATTATTTAATCTGCGAAGGGTTGACTTTCATATTCCCTGTCCCTGGTGGGAAAAGCCCTCAGTCACTTCAGTGCCTCATCCAGCCTCTGTGGCTGATTTTACAAGTTCTTTCTGTCGATGATGTCCATTGCCTCTGCTGTAAGCATCCTGCAAGGGTCAGGCCCTGCGGCTGCCAGGCTGCAAGGTCATTGGTGGCTTGCACATTTGTTAGGAGCAGGACAAGAATAATCTCAGTTTGCCTGGATGCCGCATCTTTTCTCTCTCGAGCTTGGGATACTGTATCCTGGTAGCTGGGCGTATGTGAGCAGATATGAGAGTCATGAGGGAAGGGAGGAATGGCTTCAAACCCACAGAAAACATTTGTAGTTACTGTGGAGACACAACCTTCTTGGGCCTTTCTGCAAACCAACAGAAAGTTTCTTTCTGAGATCTTTGAGGATCTGATCTTATCTTCCTGCCACTGTAAGGCAGGAGTGGTTTTATTCAAAGGAGGCAACAATTTAGCTGACATCAATAGAGACATTTTCCACACTCCATTTCTGCTGGTATTGTTAATCCATAGTGTTTGCAGCCTGTGTGATGTTGGTCTTAGTGGTGTGCAGGTAGGTTTCAGAGAGTGCAACCGATCAGTCAAAAAACTCATTTGATTCGAGGGTGTGAAAAGTATTTGAATCTGGCTGTTTCTGGTAGTTTGTGGATTATTATTCTGTTTCCTTTACAATGCATTTTGAACTTTAACGGTTAAATATGAAGAAAGAAAAAAATTATATTTCATTTTTTTATTATTTTATTCATTAAAATAACTGGAACCAGCACTTTGCTATAGTTTAGAAATCTGTTACACTCACTTAGAAATTCTCTGTCAACTTCTCTTCTTTTGATGTTAATCACAAGCATCTAGAACTAGAATATAACGAAGAATTAGAAGATAAAAAACATGGAAAGATCACATATTAAAAGCAAAATCAAAGAGAAAAGAAACCACAATGACAAGGATATAATGAGAGTAATATAATTCCTCTTCAACTAGGGAGATAGGAAAATGTCCCGTGGCACTTTCACATAGGAAGAGAGAGAATCACAGACCATTCTGAGTCGGAAGGGCCCCACCAGGATCATCAAGTCTAACTTTTAAGCAAATGACCCATACTGGGATTGAGCCTGCAATCTTGGCATTGTCAGCACCATGTTCTAACCAACTGAGCTAAGATAGTGCTGTTTACCTCTGATGGGACAAAAATAGCACCTAAGTTGTGTTGAAGACTTAAGAAATAAACTATTTTGAGCAGAACTAAGTAGTCTTCTCCACAGTTTCCTCTGGGGTGAATGCTTACTGAGAAGAAGAGAGACTTAAAGATCCCAAAAGAACTTCCAGACTAGCACAGCATCCAAAGATTTTGAATATCGACAACTCTGGCTGATGATATCTGGCATGCTACAACCCCCTGGACCTTTAGCTGTACTAAAGTTAGCACATGTAAATGCATACCTGTAAATGGATGAAACAGGAATGAAAGAAGAGTTCAGGATGAATAGTTTGGATATAGAAAACCAGAGAATGACTTGAGAGCTAAAATACTAGATTCTGCTTTCATTTTAGAAGCCCAGTGTTACCCTATTTGGTTTCCTACCACATCCCCAGAAGGGCACTGGTCTCCCATGCATTTGGCATCACAGCTGCCAGCCCTGTCCATGTCTCAGATACTTTAGAGCATTCACAGAAACACCAGGTGTTTAGACAGGGAGGAACAAAAAGGACTAAATATTTTGGGAGCTGAATCCCACTGTGGAGCAAAATGGTAGGGAAAGAACTTCCTTGGCCCCAGAGGCTCCTATTCCTTGCACATGGGATGTTAATGCTTGGGTTCTCAGTGAGGAGCTTTCTGTGCTTCAGCAAAAAAGTATCAGCGAGGGAGGAATAACAAAGCTGCACCTCAGCATCTGAAAACAGAAGTACAAAGGCGAGGATCATTCCTGTGTGTTCGAGCATCAGAGAGCATAATGATGTCAAAACCACACTTTGAGTTACTTTTGAAGGATTTTCAGCAGCTGTACAAACTAGCACAAGGTCAACAGAATGGGCAAAAATATTCATTGGCTGATAGTGACTTTGAAACATTTTTTTGAGGAAGGTCTAGAGTGAGTATTGAATCAACCTTTTGAGCAATGTGGTTTTTAATCTGTCTCTTCTATTTCTTCTCTTTTTCCATACATTCAATTTGGTGAGAAAAGACAGTCCTGCACAACATTCGTTTCAGGCTTGCTGTACATATGTTGAGTCTCTTATATTGCAGTGGCAATAGATTCATGTCCAATCAACCTTGGAAACGTGACTCTCTCTCTAATCATTGCTATCACTGGGAAAAACACGCACAGACAAAAAGATCATGGCCCATCTTGATCTTCTTGATGGAAGGGCCGTAAAGTGGCATTTCTGTTGTCCAGTTGTCAAGTTGCCAGTTGAGTGACTGATAACCATACCCGCTCCCTTGCTGTTCAGCAAGGAGCAGCAATTTCAGTAGTGAAGACAATTATGTTTCTCTTCTGTGTAAAAGGACACTTTTGAGTCTGATGAGTCTGTAAAAAATGTGTGGAATAAAACTTTAAAAGTCCTCTACTCAATGTTACTTGTATTTCTGCTTGGCAGTTTTCCTCTTCATAAACAGACAAGTCTTTCCAAAAGAATAGCTATTGAACAAGAGCAGCGTTGTTTTTCATTTTCACCACATAAAATGCACTGATCACACTGTGAAAGTTTGCCTGCTATATTGCATTAGCAATAATCTGTACCATCTAGATGATACAATAGCCTCTGTTGTTGCTGCTGTTGAGTGACATTTTTAATCTCAATTTCCAACTAGAAATAACATTTTGAGAACCTCTTGAGTACATAAAAGATTTCTGGTACAAGTGTCAGAGAAAATAGACTTAATCAGCAGAAATTATTTGCAGAGTTCTGTCAGCCAATAAAATAATGAAAATTTTATTGTAGTCATTGTTTAAACTTCAGAAGTAGAAAGCTGCCAGTGATATTCAAAATTTGATGATCCTATAAAGATTTGAACATTTCCCCAGCATTTGAGGGCCTTCATTAACTCTTGTGTTTACTTCATTTAGTAAGCTGTACCCTATCTGCAGTTCTAATGAACATGTGTTTGGAAGTCTCCTTGACTAAACTGAATTTCAAGGTATTATAAACCTTTGGGAACTGAATTACTGCCAGTCTATTTTGAGAATTGCCAAACACTTTAAAATAAATACCTTCCAGGAGGATATCAGTCCGTACTGTAGCCAACTGTTTTCAAAGATCTGTATCGAACTAATGATAATGAACTAGAAAAAACATCTCTAACCTTCTAATACAACAACATGACAAGTCCAGAAACAGCCCCAAAATTAAACGAACAAACACGCATGTACACACACACCCACACACCCACACCCACAAAAAAAAAAAAGCATCAAAAAATCCAGAGGGTCAGCAACAGTTTAAACAAAATCCAGCCATGGTGATGTCCATCCCCAGTGCATATTCAGTGACTTAGCTCTTCATATTTGCAATGGCAAGGCAATGAATGGTACCAGGATGACACATTAAGACTTATCAGTAGATGAATGTAATTTCTTATTTAGTACAGACTGGATGCTTCAAATCTCCTCTCTTTCTGTGCACCTAGGGAACATCAACTGAGTGTGCTTACTGCAGTATTTTCTTGTCACTGAAAGGAGAACATTAAGCTTCCATTTCTTAGTCTGAAATTATTTCCTTGATAAATAAGGAAATATGCATGATATAAGCAGGTATTTGAGACCTGATTCAAAGGAAAGATACGATCAGTAGGTGTTCTTGCTTGGGTAGCCTGGTGAGGGCACTAATTGGGCTATGGGCTTTGAAATACTCTTTGTGTGTTTTCCAGAATCCACGGAAATTGCTGTTAGCAGCTCTACTAACCATGAGATGGAAACTGCGTGTGTCAAGTGATTTTCCAATGACTTTTGTTTAGGAGAATGATTTTTAATTTTGTTACTAGTTTTTAATGTTGAAAGTACGGCAAGAAGATAAGTCTAATTTTTGAAAGAGAAGTTTACAGTGAGGATTAGATTCTCAGAGGCTTCTGCCTCAATCCATCCTATGAGATCAGAAGTACCTCACCAGTTCCCATTTCTGGAAATCAAGTTGGATGCCTCTTCTCCACCCTTTGCTGTATTTGAATACGCATCCCTTAAAAGCTCAAAGTTGTTGGAACTTCAATGAAGAAGCCTTGCTCAGCAAAGCTATTCAGGGAGCTCATTCACATTCAAATCATCAAATGAAGTTAATGAAGCTAAAACTTCTGGATTAATCTGTATCTAAGATTCCTACTTTGTTATTTTGGGGGATTTGGTTTTGTTTATTGGTGTTTGCTTTGCTGTTTGTTTGTTTTTTTTTTTTTAATTGATAATAAGATGGAAAGATTATTCAAAGAAATATAATACGTAAAGTAACATTTGGATGGTTAATCTTTTTCTCCATTCTTAGAGGCTCCAAAGTTTATCAGTGTTTCAGAACATTTGGGTGGTTTATGCAACTATTTTTTTAATGAAATGGGCCCATAATCTAAAAAAAAAAAAAAACTTTTGTTTTTTTTTCACCCCAGACAGTGGATATTCCCTTCGGGGGAAACCAGCTCTTGATGAGAGAAAGAATAACGAGGGTGCAAAGAGATGAGTACTGAAAATGCACAAACAATGTTTTAATATGAGATCCTGTAGCAGATACACCTTTTTTACCTTTTAAAATCAGTAATTACTTACATTTCTGTGTAAAGACAAACATGGAAGAGACATAATGACTTTGAGGGTTTGTCAGTGACAGTTCCTAAAAATAATATCGGAGTCATAAACACAACCTACAAGCAGTCTTCTTCATCTGTCTGACAATTTGCAAACTCCCAAGGGATTTCTGGTATGTTCTGCCCCAAGCTGTTGATCATCAACCCAGTATAAATCAGATCAGCTCATTAGGAAAGGCCCATAATCCAGGGAGAGCACCAAAATGCAGGATATGATCATTAATTCTGACAGAAATATGAAGCAGGGGAACAGAAATAGAGGTTCTTGGATTTTTCTGTCAGGAATAGCATATTTGCTGAAAAAGGCAGTTACAGAATAAAGGAGAATAAATACGAATTCCATTCAAATTGAGCAGGGTTTTTTTATCAAAAAAGGTATATCTTTTTTTGACATTTATTTCTCCATATTGTGGTGGAAACAGTTTGTCTTTTTTATTTTGAAATAGCATGTATTTTTAAAATCCAGCTTGATTTTATTTTTAGAAGTATATTTTAAAAAGCTTAAAAATTAAGACATCCTTTAAATTTGTTCAAAATTGATTTCTTGGGGGTTATTTTTGTTTAAAAGAGGAAGAGCAAGATTATTTAGTTTTAAAGGAATTACGTTTGTTTGTAGATTGCAGATTGTTCTCTCAGCTTCTGAAGTTCTCCTGACAAATCAACATCTTACTAATGAATATCATGTTCTGTGCTGCTGAATGTTACACACTTCCACCTTGATTACCCATTTCCAGGAAGGTAATACCTGGAATCCATGTGGACTAATTCATATGATGGAAATTCTGGTGCTTTTAGCAATTTTTACTTGATTTACAACAGTTCATAGAGAAGGAAGACTTATGCTTTGTTCCGATATGAGTTGTTTTGGTTTGTTTTAATACTGTTCATTTAGGTAGAATTAACAGTTGCTATCATGACTAAAGCTGGAAGGAAACTGTAAATCACTCGAGCTGAACATACAGTCCTGAATCTCAAACTCAGGTTTCTAATAATAGGCTATGAATGATGCTTAGTATTTATAGAATTAAATGGAATTTAGGTGCCAAACAACTATTGTTTTCTCATTCCTGGTGTAATAAACTTCTATTTATCTCTCATCAGAGCAGAGAGGAGAGCTAATAATATGTCAACTGTCTAATGAAAAGGTCTTGATAATGAATAATTTACTATTCTTGGAGATGTTTGTGAAAATTAAGTCTCACCAAGGGTATAACTGTGCAGCCACTCAAGTGAATCAGAAAACACACTCTGTAAGTAGTTTTAAAATCTGGCTCAGAGCAAAGAGAACTTTCTTTCTGTATGGCAGTCTGTTTTCACATAGCTAAAGGCTGTCATTCATGTTTGTACTGAATATAATTCAGCTAAACAACACTAACATGGTGACAGAGATGTACACTGGGAAGGTAAAACATGCTTAAGAATTCACAAGCCCACAGTGTGTATTTCCAACAATTATTGTAAATTATTTTGGATGCCTTGTTTACTGAGCACTGCGTATTCAAGAAAAATAGTTACGGGAAAAGTGAAGTTGCCCTTCATTTTTCAAGAAAGTTAGACCCTTGAGGGTGAGGCCTGTTCAAGTTGTGCTAAACTGGAACTCCAGTTAGGTGCTCCAAAGAGCCTCATGTTTTTGGAAATGCTTGCTTTGGATAGAGGTGGGTCAAAAGGAGAGCATCCCCATCTGACAGGGCAGATATCACTCGGCACTGCGAGCTGCTGCTATGTGCCTGCCCAGCAGTGGGGCACTGACTGGCCCTGGTGCCCAAAGAGGCAGAGAGCTGGTTTGGAGAAAGGGAGAAGCTGCCCAGGGGTTTGGCCTTGCAGGTGGTGCCATCAGCAGGGACTGAACGCCAAGGGTCAGCTGAGAGCTCAGCTAGTCCCTGTGGGTGTTGGAGGAGGTAGCTCTCCCTCGCTTCTGGCTCAGTCTCAATTTATTCATACACACATCAAGAAATCACAGCCCAGGTGCTCAGCCTGGAGAAGACTTCAGGGAGCCCATATTGCAAAGGGTCAGTGACTGCAGGGAGCTACAAGAATGATGAAGATGGGCTTTTCACAAGGTCACGCAGTGATAGAACAAGGGACAATGGCTTTGAAATGAAGGAGGATAGGTTTAGATTAGATATTAGGAAGAAATTATTTACTATGAGAATTTCTTTAACATACATTACTACTTTTCTGGAGCAGGTTGCCCAGAGAAGTCGTGGATGCCCCATGCCTGGAAGTGTTCAAGAGCTGGATGGGGCTCTGAGCAACCTGGTCTTACAGAAGATATCCCTCTCAATGGCAGGAGGGTTGGAGCTATATGATTTTTAAGGTCCCTTCATACCTAAACAATTCCATGACTATGATCCTGTCTACAAACACTGGTACTACTGTTTTCTGATCCAACCAGAGGTAGCTATGGTGAGTGGGACAGAATTCCACAAGGACTCTGCTCCTGCTCTGGGAAGCAGATTAAACAGCACTGCTGCTCCACTCAACAGCATGTTAAAAGTGTCATCTGGCCTAGTCACAGTTATTCCTTTCTTTTCCATTACCTGTAACCTGTGTTTGAACAACTTACTATTTGCTCCACAGCCATCTGACCCCTCACTGCTTTCACAGAACTAATGTTGTAACCAAAGCTATAACTCAGTCCCTTCTCACCATCTTCTGCATTGAAATAAATTATTAATTTTTTTCGGTGTCAAAACTTGTTCGAATGTTCTTGCTCACTCACATATGGTCTCTGCCATTAACTCCCCACCTTATTTTTTTTGTCCCTAAATTTCTTCCTTTACATGACCACATTGAAAGTTGGGGGTGCAGGAGTCCGGAATGTGAATGAACAGCATTTTATAAAACTGACAGTTCCTAGACTGTTCTCATGTTGTGTCAGCCATTTAAAGCAAGGAGTATAGGAAAAATTGCTTAAAGGGGTGGCCTGGCATCTCACTGTGAAGTCCAGACTGCCCGATTTGTGCTTCCTAATCTAAATGCACCAACATCCACACACGGCAATTTACAGTCTCTTTCCTATATCTCTAAAACACATTGCTGTACTATAAACCTGAATTGCTTACATCCATTACTGTTCCTGCCAAAAAATAAAAAACTCTTCAGCCAGATTTACTAATGTCATATGAAGCATCATAAATACTATCAAATTAGTGCCATTTCCTTACCATGCCTAAATCTCAGCTATTTTGAAATGCTTTGCCTTTATTCTTTTAAAATGTGTCACAAAACTAAAAAGTCTCAAGACTAAGAAGTCTCAAGACTAAAAAGTCTCAGGTCTGATTCATTTGCCTTCTGTAGGAATTAAAATTCAAAGCATGACCTTAGAGGGACTCTAAAATTGCTTCCTGATTTAATCTTTAAACCAGCATTCTGGGTTGGTTTTTTTTTAATCTTCTGAGGCAATATCTAGAATAATGAGACTGTTGAAAACATGTGAACAATATGAATGTCACGTCCTTATTCTTTGGCTTGGAAAAGGAAAAGGTTCTGCTTTTTAACACAGAAGAGTCCAATCTGTCCCAAACATAATTGTTGCAAGAAGCAGGGTGAAAAAGCTTCCCTGTAGTGTAAGTAACATACAGCCTTATCTCATCTTCTGTCTTACAAGGCAACAAAACTGTTGTCTAGTCGCTGAGCAGGTCTTCAGTCAAGGAAGAGCAGGTGTTAGATCTGAAATCAAGGGAACTGTTTCATCCCAGATTAATATGTGGCATTGGATGCGAGTGGAAGAGCCTGAGAGATCAGTAACAACACCACTAAAATAGGAAATCATCTCATTTTTCCCCTTCTTTCTCTCACATGCACTGACACAATCTCTGAACAATATCTCAGGCAGCTAAAAGCTCTGACAAAACTGAATGTAATGTGAATGCTGGAGTAGCTCCGACGAAAAATGAAGGTATCTTAGAGTTAGGGGCTACAAATTTGGTCTAAGGTAACTGGTGGGATTCTCAGTAGCACTTGAGAACATTGGATCCCCTTGCAGTTCCAGGAATGACTCAGGTATTCTCAGGATACAATAAGAGAGTTGTTAAAACGAGCTCTGAACTGTTGAGATGCCCTGGCAGGGAATGTTAACCCAAAAGATAAATCCCGGGCCCTCATATTGCTGTGAAGATAATTAGCACTGGTGGGTTTTTTTTTTTGTTTGTTTTATCTTCAACAACTCTTTACTGCATAATATTCACAAGTTCTTGACAGAGGTGAGACCCTAGACTTCTTTCCCAGGCTGATACTCAGCCACTGTCTCCTCCTAAAGTCCCACAGGCTCTATAATCTCAGCAGTTACATGGCCTCTGGTGAATGCTGTGAGCCAGCTACACCTCTTTCAGGCTAGAGGACTGTACAAAAAACCACCACGAACCTGAATATCACTGAGACAGCAAATCATATATCCCTGCAAGTAAAAATATACAGTCAGGTCTGTACAGCATGAATAAAAAGCAAGACCTTTTGAATAAAAGGCCTTTTGGCACAATGTGTGAGATGGTATATTCTAGTCTGCTTAATTAAGAGGTTTCTGGACAATAAGCAGAGGCATCCAAAAGACCATTGCGTGGTGATGGAGAACTTCAGCTTTCTTTAGAAAAAATTTACAGCAGTATAATCATCCATCAAGTCTGGAAATCTACTGGCTTTGGTGTTTTGTTTTTTTATCCCCCCCCTCTCCCAGGAGCTAGAGAATCATCTAGAAGAATGACTGTTTCAGCTTTCTTTCCGTCTAATTAGGAGGAACTGACTAAGGATCCAAAGGTAAGTGGTAATTTTTGAGAAAATTGCTGTGAAGAATAGCATTCACTGCTTTAAGGAATGTATGAAAAGGGTCTGTAGAGTAAAGCTAGGAAGGCTCTTGTTTGGTTGGTATGCAAAGAGATGGGTAGGATGTCTGGGGAACACAGTCCAGTTCAAAGCAGGCAGGTGATCTGACAGGGATTGTATCACATATATAGTAGTAAATTCCCCAAATATAGAGGACAGACAAGAAGCAAAGCACAGTGGTTGTGGCTGAATTAAGAGCCCTTAAAAGGTTTGAAAGCAAGAGTATTAAAGAATTGTACAAGTGACTAAGAATGAACATAAATGGATAACATATTGTGAGAAGAGGAAAAAAAAAAAAAAACCAGAAAAATATACAAAGTTATTCTTAGCGAAGGAAAGAAAAATCTGTATAAATACTTCTGAAGCAAAAGAAAGAAAAAAAAAAGCAAAACCAACAAGGAAAACAGAAATTCATTACCAGATGGGAAAGAAAATCCTGGCAAACAGCTAGTGACACACAGTAGGCTACAGAGGAGTTTGCCCTCTCTGAAAGGCCTTATTACAAAAGTGGCATATGACCCCAAGTCAGAATGAGGTTCAATAAAGACAAAGTGAAGAAACAGAGGAAAAGTATTAAGGATTATTTAAGGAATAAACGGTTCAGCAGTTCAACTGCAATTCACTCTGTGGTGCTTACAAGAGTAGCTGGCTAAGTCACCTCATCGTTTGTTGGTATCTTTGGTACCACATAAGGCATGAGTGGTAGTGAGAACTGAGGAGACACAAACATCTGATCATCTCTAAAGGGAAAGAAGGATTCACAGAGAAATTCAGGTGGCTCAGCCTCACTCAGGCTGTTGGAATGAGACTTTGACACATTGTTATTACATAAACTATTAATAATGTAAAAAAAACAGCGAGCATGGAATTTTCAAAACAAGTCAAATCAAACCATTCTAATTTGTTGTTGTGGGAGGAGGACAAAGGAGGTACAGATAGTCTATCTAATTTGCATTGCAGATAACTTATAAACTTGAATTCTTAAGGGTTTGACACTCTCTCCCTTTATATTCCTGTAAAACAGCATGGCAAAAATTTTCTAGATAAAATCATTGTATTTGCCCAAGTGATTGGTGCAAAACATTTGTAGAGTATTTTACTGGGAGGTACTGTACCCTGTTTGTTTCTCTGTGTGGCATTTCAATTAATAACTGCTGGAATCAAGCACATAGTGATGAAATATTAGGATGACCTCTCAGTGAAATAAAGTTAAACTGTGCACAACACCTTCCATTGCAAATTTGATGTGAGCCAATGAAGTCACACTGGTGCAGAAAGGTTGAGTGCATGTCACTGTGGCATTAACAGCTGTGCTGTATGTGAAGAAAGAAGGGGGGTAAATATTCTCTTTGACTCAATGTTTATGAGGTCCTAACTGTAGTACTGGGAAGCCTCCATGGAGAAAAGGGAAGAGAGGTATGTTATTTGAGGGAAGATTAACAGACCTGGGCCTGTTTTTCCAGGAAAGGGAAAAGTGATCAGAGCTGCAGAGCTGAAGCCACCCACCTTCCCTTGCCAAAGGCAGACTGTATCTATCCTTTTGTTTCTTAAAGGTTAAATCGATGAGGCTACCACTGTTTTGCAAGGCTTTTCTTGCACCTCTCCACTTTTTTTTAACAGTGCATTTTTCCTCAGCCCCCTTATTTTTAGGTTAAACTCTTATTTTTTTCTCCTCACTTGTAGGCTTTTTTTAAATCTCTGATCATCCCTTTGATTTTCCTTCTTTGAGTTCTCTGCAACTTCCCTAAGCACATTGCCCAACCCTGATTATCCTCCTTAATATGTCCCTTTTAAGGAACTGCAAGTTCTCTTTAACACTTTCTGTGTGCATTGGCCTCCCATAAACCCTAATCTGTCAGTTCTCTGACTGGATTGAAGTGCCCTGTTTTACACTGTCTTACACTGTTTTATCTCTTTTTATTGTTTTTTCTTTATGGTCTCAGGGTTGAAAAACCTGCCATTTCACTGGCTGTACTAAATTTTTTCATTCTCCAATCATTGTTTCTGCTTTATTAGAAAAAGATCTCGTAAAACCTCTGGGTATTTGCGATTTTAAATTTCCCTACTCAAGGCAAGACAAACCAACCAAAGAAACCAAAACAACAAAAAGCCCTTATCAAATACAGAACTTCTCAGGGTATTCCAAGGATTGGATGGACAGACTTATTTTTCAAAAAGTCCCTGAGTGAGTGTCAGTTTGGGCTTTTAATCATTTAAAGCCCTATTTTCTGGAGAACTTCAGCAGTTTCTTGTAAAGGGTTTCATCCATTTAGATTCCAGTTTGATGTCCTGTCCTTTGATTTCCCTAGTGACACAGTATTCTCATTCTTAATCATTCAGACATTTTCAGCAGTTCTAACCCACTAGATTTCTATTCTATACTTCTGAATATGCAAAAATATAACCAGAACATAAGAAATGTGGCTCCTCGAATGGGTAAAGATTTGGAAACCTGACACGGGCTTTAGCTTGGATGACTGACTGTGAATAAAGTGAATGTCTCCATTTTTTCCTTTGTTTCTACTCTGTCAAAGAGCTATTTTGTCTTATTAACCTTTGAACTTTTCATATCCACACGTATCTACAGTACTTCATATCAAAACATCCTATTTCAAAACCCTTCTCCCAGTTTTAGCAACCAGAGCTGACCTTGCTTTCTTTCTGTGTTTCATCCCCATGAAATACTTCAGTTTAATTAAAAAGTTAACAGGAAATCTGGAGCTTGAAGAAGCAGAACTATCAGCCAACTTCTATTATAAGGAGGACAGTGATAAATTATTCTATGTATTCAGGAGAGGAGGAAAATAAATATTTCATAGAATCACAGAATGGTTTGGGTTGGAAGGGACCTTAAAAATCATCCTGCTCCAACCCTATTGCCATGGGCAGGGCCACCTTCCACTAGACCCGGTTGCTCAAAGGCCCGTCCAACCTGGCCTTGAACTCTTCCAGGGATGGGGCATCCACAACTTCTTGGGCAACCTGTGCCAGGGCCTCACCACCCTCACAGTAAAGAATTTCTTACTAACATCCAATCTAAATCTACCCACCTTCAGTTTAAAGCCATTCCTACTTGACTTTTCACTGCATGCCCTTGTGAAAAGTCCCTCTCCCGCCTTCCTCTAAGCCCCCTATTTGGAGAACTATTTTAGCAAGAGACTTAATACTTATAAGAAAATTTTTTTGACTCTAAGACACATGAAATACAGGGATGGAATTTGTGGAATATGCTTCACTAAGAGGTTTTAAAAAATGAGTTAGATAAATGTCTGTCGGCAGTCATCTCTTTGAAAGATTAATATTGTGGTGACATATGAACACAGAGCTACACAAAGGTCTTGGAGACCATTTCAGAGTGCTGTAAATATAGATATAATTGATGGTTCATGTCATGCCATCTCAAAAAATAAGGAGCCTAACTAGACCTTGAAGATACTGCCTCTTAAACATAAAAAGTATTGAAAGAAAAAAGAACCCTTTAACATTCAAAAGAGATTTCACTGTTGTGATAAAAAGATTTCACACAGGGTAATAAAGAAAATGTGAAATGTCAACATACCAAATAAAATGTTCCTTAGACTATTCACAAGAACCTGATGGAGTTTGAGCTCATTATATATACAGCACCTTCAGCAGAAGGCAGAAATCTGCACAGAAAAAACGAATAAAAGAACATTCTGCTGTTATTAATAACTCTAGAGGGCAAGATCAGCATTGTACTTGAATATAATGTTCAAACCTTTCAAAGTTTGTGATTAAAGAAAAATGGCTGAAGAAAACATTTCTTTGGCTGATTTGGAATTTCAGTTTCCTAATGTTGGGAAAAGAGGTTCTAAGACCTGAAAACAAAAGGATGTTGAAAGACTGCTGTGGATACATGACAAGGTAAGAAATAAAGCCTATTCTCTCCTCTTGTACTTTCCCGTTGGCACGAGTAACAAATATATATCAGTGTATTGTGGCAGGTTTACCAAATGAGACTCAGGTTGGATGATGTCCTAATTTTCTTCATCCTTTGTGTAGTAAGAATATCGAGATACCAAAATATTTGGAAAAAGATGCAAAGCCAACATGTAATGTAAAAAAACATGCTTCTAAATCATAAAAACCAATCCATTAAAATAGGACCCTGTCAGCTGATTTGACTGAAAATAAGCCTGTTTTCTTAAGCCATTTTTCTTCAAGCCCTTTAATGCCAATCTCCACCATCAATTGGATTTGCAGACTGAAAATCAGAAGTCCTGAGAATAAAATCTGAATAGAGACCAGAAAAATTATGCTGTCAACATTTTCTTTTTAGTTACATTTAACACTATTTGCTTTATTTGCTTATCTGCAAAATGAAGCTATTTTACTAGAAATCCTTTGGTATTTGGGTAATGGAAATCATCATGAGCTGAATTATGGTCACTGGGTAGGGGTTCTGCTTTCAGACACTGGCTGCTCTCCCAGCTCTACTGAAGTTGTGAAAATTTGTCTCTGAAACATGGTTCTTCATGGCTCACATCCTCAGACCTTTTGTTCTCAGCATTTTTTTGCTACTTTACTTTCCTCTCTATTCTAATGCAGTAATATAAAGCACGTATAATATAGGCATACAAGTATATGGCACATGGTAAAGATGCGTTTCAGATGTATACTGATGTATGACAATATTCTGTTTACATAAAGTGGTTATAGAATATCAACATTCACCTCAGCAGCATTCATCTTATTTTATTGCAATGTTTCAAAGGGCGTGATTGAACTCATCCATCCATAAGAATGAATTCCACCATTGGGAAGCCACTTTTGACAGAATTCTTAGAGATAGATGATGCTAAATGCATTGATTATAAATGCATGAAAAGAACTTATGACCATTTATCTAGGGATCCTTTGGGAGAATGAATGGGAAAAATCCAATATTTTTTCCTAAGAGCTGCAAAGTATTTTAAAGTCTTGTCACACAAATAAGGGCCGAAACATTGGCTTCTCAATGTAAATCTATTTTTCTTTCCATCCTTTTGCTTTGCAGAGCCAACATTTAAATCATCCTGTTGATTACATGGAATAATGTGTGCACTAAATAGAATTTTAATGTTGTTTTCTGTGCTTGCTAGGAAGAAATGGTTCCAGACACCTGTCTCATTTTCCCCAGACACGTCATCTGGAAAACTGTATGATTTGTGGAATTGTGCTCAGACGGTGATAAAGAAGCCTTTGGTTAAAAGGTGCTTTAACTCAGACTTGACTAAGTAAATGAAGTGGTTTTTGTCACATCAGATGAGGTTGTTTCAGTTTGTTCAGGGAGGTTTTGTTTCATAGGTTGGAAAGTTTGTTTGTTTGCTTGTTTGGCGTTTTTTTAAGAAACAAGCAAGCCTGTCCTGGCCTTTATTTCTGAGAAGGTGAATATCAATATCAAAAGAAAAAATGAGACAATCCTGACTTCTATACATGACAGAGATCTGCAAATGACCAAGAGTAGCTCAGACATTGGGAATTGCTACAGACTGTTACCATGCATGGCAGAAATCTTGGAAATTCCAATTTGCCTGTATCCTCCCAATTAGAACGCACAGGTCAATAGCCGTATACATGTATGTCCCACTGAGCATGCATCTACCTTCTAATCCTTTAGCAAAAACATTGACCTGCTGGAGAAACATATTCAAATTTGTATCACAGCTTGTGACAGGAAGAGCACTTGAGCAGGTCACCTCTGTAGCTACATACCATGTTTGTTTGGTGAGAATATGGGAATGATAAAGCATGAAGACTCCTGATGGTTGTGGAGGATCTCCAAAGCACAGTGACATCCCGTTTCAAGCAGAGCTGGTGGCTTCGTGCATACCAAGGTCTAGGAAGGCTTCTGGTCAGAATACTTACCTCTTAAAGGGGCTGTAAGAGTAGTTGAAGTGTCATTCTGAACAAAAATCAACAAATAATTTGACAAAGAAAAGTCTCAGGAGGAATATGTCATTTCTTTTGTGTTTACTGAATAACTCTGAGTAGATTGTGACCCTGAATGCATCTGTTGCTTGAGATATGAAGTATTTAACTAGAAAATGAAAATATTTGCATTTATAAATGCAGGCTGAGATTAACACCAATGAAACAATTACCTAGCTTAGAGTTCTCTTAGAATCACAGGTAGATGAAATTAAATAAAACAAAACAGAGACTACAGCGTGTTTCAGTTAATATTAGTGGTATTTGCAGTAAACAGAACAGAAACATTTGTTTCAAAATGCACTTGAATTTCATGTTCTGCCTCTCCTTCCCCTTCTCTCTGAATAGAAAACAGCTGTGTAGATAGTGAATGGAAATTTTCTTCTGGTTTTCCCCACTGCTGATATCTTATTTATGGCATTTCATATTCATACTGTGTCTTGCTGGAATTGAACAGTTTTACAGCAGGCTGTACACTGTAGGCTACTTGGAAATAAAGATTCCTACCTATTCCAAACCAATCTATATGCTGAAAAACTTAATATTACCTGAAAGCACTTATTGCCTCTTTGCTAATATAGCACATCTCATCACTGTCACAGATAATTTGAAGTGATCTGATGCAGTGTAATAAAAGACAAACATATCAAGGGGGATCAAGAACATCTTCACCAACTGGATGCGAGTGTGTGTAGAATGTGATCCTTACAGCAAGCACTCGCAATTAATGTAAGTCCTCAGAGCGTCACAGCAGATGTTATTAGTCACGGTAGGCAGCATTATTTTGGATAAAATGAAGATTATTTGATCTGATAAAAAGCAAAAAGACATTAAATTACGTTTTGAAGGATTTCCCAAACTAAAAGATGTTCCAAACACAAAAGACAAGAATAAATTCCCACAAGATTAATGAAATAAACAGAAATCAATGAAGACAAGAGTCTCAAAGCAAGAAAGAGAATGTTAGAAAGGAATTACTGCTAAGAAATCTCAATGCAATAGGCTGTAGGAAATGTGACATGCAGTAATGAGCCATGGTGGTTAGACAGGTTGGTTTTCAAGCTAAAGAAAGATAATTTTGTGGATTCTTTTGAGATCAGAGACCAGACTGCTGGTCAGATGACAGGTGTCCAAGGGCAGCCCTAGAAGAAACCTCAGGGTGTCTCAAAGTTTTAGGACTATTTTGCCCAAATAGCTCAAATTTACATAGGAAATAAAAAATGCAAAATATTTCCTCTTTATGCAGCACTCCCCAGGCTGCAGGTTGATTCCAGACTGCTGTGGAGTGTAGTACTGGACATCAAAGTCTTATGGTTTCAGAAATGACATAAGAAAAAAGCAAACTGGACAAGATTAGCTAAACTTCACAGAATATTTAGTGTTACATAGTCACAGAAATAATGTTGTCCTAAACTTATACTTGCAGTCACATACAACTGATAGGAGGTTATTTTATATGAAAGGTACTACTTAATCCACGTTTGAAGTTTAAAATCCACATGGGAATAAAGATGGAGGTGCAAAATGTTCCTGGAAGTTTGAAACTCCTTTCTTATACAAAAGGATAGCATACAAAACCTACCCCAAAACCCACTCCAACCAGCAGATTCTCTTTATCATCATCCCCTTCTCATTAAGAATTTTTTTTTATTTGAGTCTGAAATTATTAAGCCGATATTGAATACATTATGAAAGTTTACTTTAAATGCAGCCTCAGTCAGACATCCTGATTTCCTCTCAGTCCAGCACCTCCTGTGTCCCCACTGACAAAGAATACAGATTTTTTTGAGACCTTCTGCCTGTCCTGCAGGTGGCCATATCCTAGAGCCCTTGCACAGCTGTACAGCCAGAGAGCAGTGTACAAGACACAGAGCCCAGAAATGGCACCAAGGTGATGGTGACTGTGTAGGAAATGAGCAACTTGAGCTGATTGTCCTCAGGATGGTGGGATCTGGGGACATGGAGACCCTGGCAGGAGCAGCTGTTCCTGAAGAGCCACAGCCCAGGGAAGGTACTGACCTGGGGGAGGGAGATGGGGTAGGAGAGGGGAAAGCATTTTATTTTTGCCTTTGTTGCTCACTACTTGATTTTACTCTAAATGAAAATAAATTAAATTACTTTTCATTGGATCATAGAATATGCTGAGTTGGGAGGGACTCATAAAAATCATCAAAGTCACTCTTCTGGCCCTGTATAGGTCACCGTAACAATCCCACCATGTGCTTGAGTTCATTGTCCAAACACGTGAGTTCTGTCAGGCCTAGTGCTGTGACCACTTCCCTGGGGAGCCTGTTCCAGTGCCCAGCCACCCTCTGGGTGAAGAACCTTTTCCTGGTATCCAACCTAAACCTCCTCTGACTCAGCTTCAGGCCATTCCTTTGCCTCCTGCCACTGGTCAGGAGAGTGAAGAGATCAGTGTCTGCCCCTCTGCTTCCCACCATGAGGATGTTGAAGAACACTATGAGGTCTCCCCTCAGTCTCCTCTTCTCAAGGCTGAACAGACCAAGTGACCTCAGCTGCTTCTCATCCAGACTTCCCCTCTAGACCCTTCACCATCTTCATAGCACCTCTTTGGACAATCTCTAATAGCTTTATGTCTTTCTTATGTTATAGCTCCCAAACTGCACACTTGAGTTTCCTCTGTTCTGTCTGTTTTGACTGTGATGGTAAATGATAAATGATCTTCCTGTCTACATCTTAGCCCATGAGCTTTTACCTCCTGTATAGTCCCATCATGCTGAGAAGGGGGAGTGGATGGGTGGATAGGTAGGTGGGTATCTGGCTGCTGGCCAAGGTCACCTCACCACAGCAGTTCATGAAGAAATAGTTGCTGTTTGAGATAGGTAGATATGCTACACCTGCAAATCTCATAGTTACTAGCAAAAATCATGTAAAACACCTGTCATTTCATTATTTTGGATGCTGTCACCACTCACTCTTCCTTTGTTTTTTTGGTAATAACTCACAACCCCCCCAAAAAAACCCAACCAACCACCCAACCACCACCACCACCAACAAAACAAAAACAAACAAACCCCACAAATAACCCACACAAAAGACCCCAAAATCATCAGTCACTCTGGGGTAAAATTTCAATGAAATTATTCTTGTCTGAATAGTATCTGTTCAATCTCTGTTCTTCTGTAGCTATTTAAGGGCACTCCATCAAACCCAGCAAATGTGGAAATAAAGGAAGAACTAAAGTGCAGATGATGAATAGCAGTGTATAGATATCCATGGGTATGTGTAAGATTCAGTTTATTACAGATTGGGACTATGTTCTGTCATTTTCAGCCATCCCAACATCCATCAAGAATCATAACAAGGAGATTATTAAATCCTGAGTTAGTCTCTTAAGTGATGATACAAAAGCACCACTGGTAAAATTTTAAAAAAACCAAACCAACAAATAAGCAGGCTATAAAGAGTTCTCCTGTTCTAGCAAAATAGTTGGATAACCTGAATCAATAGCTATTTACCCTGTCTAATACTAATCATTTATACAGATTTTTTCCCTATTTTTATTATTATTATTATTACATTTTCAGTTTCGATTCAAATCCCAGAAATTATCTACCATCTAGCATTAGAAAAGGGATTAATCTCATTCTAGTTACTGTGTCTCTAGTGCTGATATCTTTGTCATAGCTGTTTAGGCTTCTCTTCTAGTAGACATAGACTGAATAAATGGAATTAATGTCTTTTCAGGTGTGTTGCATCACATCGAATTTCAGTGAATATTGCATGTTTTATGATAAGGAAACTGTGTTCTGATCTTCTCTGTTTAATTTGACAAGCTCTCTGTATTGACACATGTACAGGGGCTTGGAGTGAAATGCTTAAAAAGATTTTTGTATTGAGCTATTAAATGTCATCTTTTCTTGTTCAGATGTGAGTCTGAAGCATAAGTTTTGCAATGCTTTTGGACGAGCATTGAACAGCTGCTCTATATGGAGTTGTTTCTTGTTTCCCCTTCCTGACATGGTACATGGACAGACAGATGCTGTTTCCAGTTCTCCAAACTGTGTTTTACAGAAACAAAACGCCTGGATTAAATAATTTTTTCATAATGTCAGGGTTTCAAAAGTGACCTTCTCTGTCTAGGAATAGGGCAACAGATCTCTGTTGTGTTGGCCTTCAAAGCTAAACAAGATATGTAGAATAAACAAAAAACACTTTCTGCAAAAAGCAGTAAGTTTTCCTTTGGATTATTCCTCTTAAATCTAAGTGTCAAAGACAGAACTTATTTTCCATTGTAAGATGTAATATTAACATACCAACTAAAAAAAAATCTTTGTCTTCTTAGAAGAAACCTGTACACATTCAATAATTTAGGAATTGGGGAAACATGTTGATTCCTTAAGTTGTGCTTGACTGAAGTTGGTGAAAATGAAACTTCTCTTTTCCACCACTGCTAGTTCTGCAGTCTATTCAGAAAGAATTTTTCCACTTTACAGCACAATATTATCACTATGTGGCCAAGAAAAACAATAGGCAAGGCAAGTAGGTAAAAGCTTCTCCATCTGTGATTCAGTTTTTAGCATCTTCCTGTAGAAGGGCTGTGGATAAAATAATCGGAGTTTGAAAAGCTTGTGATATAGTCATGTGTGGATACAAGAAGATTTTTTTTAGAAACTTAGTGAAGAAGCTATATATTTCCAATTCATTAAGGCAGTTCTTTTCGTATTTTGGAGACAACAATGGCTTTTCCTTTCACTGAAAAAAAAATCTTTGCTAAAGATGCCTAAATATTTCTAGATAGCCTATTAAAAATTGACTGTTCTTAACAATTGATCAATCTACCTAACTTTAATCACGTCATCCTCTTGGTTTTGTGACAGGTTTAACTTTCCAGGTCACAGCGTTGCAAAATTCAGATAATACAGATCTTTTCTGGGTGTACAACACACAATATTTCTTTTAAAGACACTATATTTTTCCTGTATTTTCTGGAGATTTTGGTAATAGAATTTTTCTTTCCAGCAACTTAAAGCAGTAGAGTTTTATCTTACAGTCAAATTATGCAAATCTGTTTTCTTTGTCCTACAAGTTCATAAGCATAGGACCCTCCATGGACTAAGTATTCTCTTACACAAAAAAATAAACATTGGAAATACAATAAGATCACTTAATTTCCCCTCAAGAGTAATCTGGAATGAATGAAATTAAAAGATGTTTTTTTAAACAAGACTATGTTTGATTCTCTAACTTCAATTGAGATTTTTCTTTAAAGTGAAGTACATTTCAATATCTTGTATATGCCCTTTCCATGTTCTTCTCTATAACCATTAGTCACTCTTCTCAGCACTCCAATTTACCCCTCTAATGTTAAAGAACCCTTCTCCTCACTCAGCCAAAAGTTACTTTATAGAAGACAAAGTGCTACGCAAGTGTTAGCAAGGCTGTATTCTTCAGGTTTTCATAATTTAAACTTTGGTGTAGGATATACAGACAGAGCTGAGCAGCATTAAAAAAGCTTCAGTGCTGTGGTCTAAGCAGCACTCCTGCAACGAGTACCAGCCATAGAATACAAAATGTGAGGGCTTTAAAATACAGAATCAATATTCAGTGATGTTTTAGAGTGAAATCACAACGGCTAAAGTTTTACTAAGCAATAAATAGCTCCAAAATACATAACAAGGGGTTAGAACTATGTACAAGGAAAATTGAGTATAAAGAACAGTTGCTAGTACATGAATGGAAATGTCAAAATGAAGCAATGGAAAATATACAACCTAAATGAAGGGGATTTACTAAAGGCAGAGAGCAGACAGCCTCTATGCTGTGGTTACATAGTATTTAAGGAAAAAAAAACCCTAAAAATGGCAAAAAAGTAGCAAAGCAGGCCAGAAATACAGTTCACAAATCTGGTTTTAGTGTATACTCAAAGCCATAAAATCTTATTTTATTAAAACAAGTGTTTTTCAATAGTCTTGAATTTGGCACTACTAGAGCTCTAAGAGAATGAGTTACTTGTCTGGCTCAGTTGTCATAGAAACAATTATTTACTTCCATCTGGATAATCTTTATCATTACAGACCTGAAGCCAATTGAAAAAGTGACTGAACTTCTGTGATGTCAGTATATATTTGTTTTTAAAAAGGGAGACAACTGCCCTAGATCTTACTATACTTAGATTAATGGGGCAATTGGGGTTACAGCACCACAGAATAACACAGTGGTTGGGGTTAGAAGGGACCTCTAGAGATCATCTAGCCTGGCCTCCACTCAAGCAGCTTGTGCAAGGTCACATGCAGGAGGGTTTTGAGTGTTTTCAGAGAAGGAGACTCCACAACTTGGGCAGTTGGTTCCAGTGCTCTGCCACCCTTGAAAAGAAAAAGTTTTTCCTCTCCTCATTGGGCCCTCTATCACCTGTGACAAGAAGTTATTATCAATGCTCTGCAGAAGCCTCCTGGACTGTGTATGCCCTGCAGATGTCAGGGTGGTTGGAATCTCCCATGAGTCCAGGGCCTGTGATCCTGGCTATTCCCACCTGTCTGTAGAAGGCCTCATCCACTTCCTTTTCCTGATCAGCTTGCCTGTAATAAACACACAGCTTCACCCATGTTAGCCTGGCCCCTAATCCTTATCCATAAACTCTCAACTAATTATTCATCTGCCCCCCTAGACTACAATATATTCCAGTTTCTCTCTCTCATCAAGAGCAATTCCACCACCTCACAGAATCACGGAATCACTGAACCAACAGAATATTTTCAGTTGAAAGAGACCCACAAGGATAATTGACTCCAACTCTTTAGTGAATGGCCCATACAGAGATCAAACCCATGACCTTATTGTTATCACACAGCCACCCATGGCAGCATTCCAGCGTTCCATGTGAGCTGTCCCACCATGTCTCTGTAACTGCAATAAGATCATGGTTGTGCTACTGCACACAGATCTCCAGTTCTTGCTGCTCATCCCCCATGCTGCGTACATCGGTATAAAGGCATTTAAGAGAGGAAATCAAGCATGAAGATCTGCCAGGAGGGGTGCAAGAGGATCCACCACAGCTCTACTACGTTTCAGGTGATTGGCCTTCTCATTCTCATTTGGGGAGGCAGCTAAGGAACTTTTGTTGCTTCTCTGGTTGGCCTGGCTCATTCCCGGTTGGATGCAATGGTGTGCACATCGTCTCTTTGGAACCTGGCCCCCAAGGCCTTCATTTTAAAACTCACCTCACGAAACTGGCCTGCCTGCTGCCCAAGATTCTCTTGTCTCTTCTAGGCAGGTGAATCCCATTCCTCCCCAGAAGCTGTAGTCATCAAAGAATGTCCCTTTGTCATCAAAGTCGAAATATTCATGGCAGGACTCATGAAGTCAGATGTTGATTTCCATTATACATCTCTTTCTGCCTGCACCCTGTCTTCTAACTGGTAAAATGGAAGAAAAGGTAATTTGGGCACCATTTTTCAGTTGCACCCCCCAGGGCTTTACAGTCTTCCTTGATTCTGCCTAGGTTTTGGCTTGTAATGTCATTCTTGCCCACATGAAAGAGAATCAGTGGATAGAAGTCGGCAGTCTTGACAAGCAGTGGCACCCTCTGGGCAAGACCTTAGGTCTCAGAATGCAGCATAACTCACGTGACTCTGTCTGGCCAGCAGATGGGTACCTTGGCTTTAACCCAAGATTGAAAAACATGAATATCTGACTGGCTCTTTACTTCTGGAATGTCTTTTCAGGTGCAGATTCTGCTATCATGAATCAACCTTAGTGTTACTTTTGCTTAACGACAAGACGTAATGTAACAGTAAGGTTATCCCTGTTTTAATAAACTTAGCACTGTATGATTGTCAGAGATGACCTGAATCCAGAGAGCCTATGGATGCATTTGGTTAAGACATGTCACATTTTCTAATCAACAGCAGAGGAGAGAATGGCTGGGAGAATTTATAGCTAGGTCCTGAAAGAACAGTCTTCAGTAGGAGTCACAGAATCACAGACGGGGTCAGGTTGGAAGGGACTACAGTGGGTTGTCTGGTCCCACCTCTCTGCTCAAGAAGGGTCATCCCAGAGCACATGGCACAGGATCGTGTCCAGACAGTTCTTGGATATTTCCAGTGAGGAGACTCTACACCCACTCTGGGAAATCTATTCCAATGCTTGGTCACAGGACAGGAAAGAAACTCTTCCTCATATTCAGGTGGAACTTCCTGTGTATCAGTTTCTGCCCATTGCATCTTGTCCTATTGCTTGGCACCACTGATCAGAGCCTGGGCCATCCTCTGGCACCTCCCTACAGATTCTGACAGACATTGATGAAGTCCTCTCTCCATCTTTTTGAGGCTGAACAGGCCCAGCTCCCTCAGCCTTTATAAGAGAGATTCTCCAGTTCCTTAATCATCTTTGTTGCCCTCCACTGGACCCACCCCAGGAGCTCTGTGCCTGCCTTGTACTGAGGAGCCCAGAACAGAGCACAGCAGTCCAGGTGAGGACTCAACAACTCTTGAGTAGAGGGGCAGGATCTGCCTTGACCTACTGGCAATGCTCTTCCTGACACGCCCCAGGATACCTCTGGCAAAGAAACAAATTTCATATTTATACTCTTGAACTATAAGAAGAAACTTTTCTGCATAAGAAAATTCCTACGACTAGCTGGCCATCTCCAGCAGCAACATTGCAAGGCACCAATGTGTGAGTTGTAACACATCCCACCCACTTGCACTGGGACATTTATTTAGTGATTAAATGAACACAATCTGGAACTCACTGAGTCATCTCATTAAAACCTGTGTTGTCACTTTTGCAAGTTGACTAGTCAGACTAGGCCTCCACTTCAGAGAAGCAGCATTTTCAATCCTAAAATGAAAAAATTACACTTATCACTATGTAAGATATTTCAAGGATGTCTGCTATGGGCTGACATGTAGGGGATTAAGGGAAAGTGAGTGTTATGTTTGTCATTACAGAATGATATTGCAAGAGTCACTTATTGACTGAGCAGTCTTATCAAGAAATAATTTGACTCAGGGAAATGTTCCTATTAATTTCTATTGTAAATCAACCGTATGGATCAATGATTGTCTAATTCAACTCTACTCCGTTAATACAGCTGCTTAATCCTCTGTGCTGGTGGGTAAATATAGATTGGACTTTCAAAAACATAAGGCAAACATATTTTTAGTTTATTTATAAAACAAACAAACAAACAAAGCAGAAAGCTGGTAACTGAACAGAATGACAAAAAGAATTTGTTCTTTAATTATTTCCTAAGAAAATGAAGAGTTATCTCAAGAGTACAGGCCCTCGCAGCACACAGACTTGGAGAGACTTCAATCCCTCTGCTGATTTGGATATGCAAGACAAATTCAGGTACTCTTGAGACTCTTCAATGTCTTTGCTATCAGGTGCCTTCTATAAAATGTCTTGCAAGAGAACATTTGATAATCCATCTGTTTTAATCACATAGGTTTGAGATTTTCCAAATGAATGCAAAATTGATAAAATATAAGAAATGAGCATTGCATCAATAGATTTTATATTGTAGTGATAGAAACATAGTGTACCCAAACATACACTTATGTCATCACTGGACTCCAGTAAAAACTATTTAATTCAACCACTCTGAGGATATGGAAAACATAATTATGAAAGCTGTTACATGATAGGTCAAGAGGATCTGGCAGCATATCCTTGCAGCCCAGGAAGCCAACTGTGTCCTGGGCTGCTTCAAAATCCCCATGGACAGCAGGTTGAGGAATATATAATATATATTCTCCCCCTATGTTATTCTCTTATGAAACCCCAGCTGAAGTCCTGTGCCCTACTCTGGGGCTCACAATACAAAAAGAACATGGGCCTATTGGAATGTGTCCAATTATTATTAGATTATCAGAGGATTGGAGCACTTCTCTTAAAGAAACAGGCTGAGAGACTTAACACTAAGATGGAAAAGACACAGCTTCTAATTAGTTTCATACTGTAAGAAAACTTGTGATGTCAGGTCTGTCTATTGGTGGGAAAGCACTGAAAAATGCTTTGCCAAACATTCTTGTCTTTGTTCAAAGAGCCCAGGCCATCAGGAGCACCTAGAAAAACATTGTCATCGTATATGTGATTCTGCTCATACTGGCTTTTGCTGTATTAAAATTAAATGTGCTCAAGGATGTATATAAGATACATATATATGTACCAGAATTCACTACATATCCTGAGCAATAAAGCAAAGCTTTGGTTTTGAATGGCTGAGCAGTTGCAGATTGGATGTAGATGGCATAGACTAGAGTTTAAATGAAAATACAGCGCTTTCTGTATGGTTCAGAAACTAGATAGGGACACTAGGATACTTTACTATCGAAATGTTTTTAAACTCAGTGTAAAAAAGTGGCTTTGCTGAGAATTGTAATGGAAAAACCTACTTATTTCCTAGATTCGGTTTTCAGATTCACTAGACATTACTGGTTTTAAAAGCATGAGAAATGCCATGCTGAATTGTAGTAGGATTGCACTGCTCTGATATCTTGTGTCTAACTATAAAAGTTTGGGGAAGTTTATGAGAAACTTGCAGCAGCTGAATGTATGGCATAATAACCCTATGATCAGATTACCATTCAAAGATTAGCTCAGGGCTGGAAGCAAGAGATTTACTTCGCTGTAAGTCTGTGTTGTAATTGTAATGAATGATGGTTTCTATAGACAGAACTGTTACCATTCCTTTTCTAAATCCCCTTTACTTCCAGCCTCAAACTGCCTCCTGAAGCAAAGGGTTCTATCAGATAATTGCAGTATAAAATGGAACTCATTCCCTCTTTGCAATTTTCAGTTCATCACACTTCAACTTCATTTAACACTCTCACATATGTTTGCTAGGAAACAAAGGGAACAGAATTCCTTGTCTGAACTTTTCCAGTTTGTAAAATATGAGTACATTTCTTCTTATGACTTAATTTAATAATTTCCATTCCATACTAAACAACCCTGTTGTTTTGACTTCTTTAGCTTGATACTTATTCCAGGTTCTTGGACCTTTGCCAGTACTTCTCAGGTCATCTAGCTGTGCTACAGCATCCTCTTTGAGATGAAATGAAGAACAACTTTCTCCATTCAAAATGAGGTCACATTACATAGCAAAGTAATGATGGTCTCATTCTTTGCTTTTATTTGAATCTTTCATTTTATTTGGGGTTTTTTTCTGAACCTGAAATTGAAAGTAAAAAAAGGATCTCTACTGAATTTTCCTGTCAATTTAGTACATAACTAGCTCAACTTTATTACTGTATTATTACTACTTTATATTTAGCAACAGTTGGTTTCATCCAGCATTTTCTTGTTTGCTAAAACAGCTTTTTTGAATTTTTCTAATTTCTTTCAATCATCTCCAGGTTTGACTAACCCGTCTATTTTGTGTCACCTATGAATCATTCTGTTTTCTTACTAAGTAATTCCAGATGAGAGGTTTTCATAATACTTAATGTAAAGTGCAAGTCCTAAATGTTACATTTGGTTAGATAATCACTACATCCAAGTTTGATTCATCCCTTGTGTAATTTCGTTGACACAGTTAGGATTTTACCTAGGAAGCTTCGAGCACAGCTGCAATGTTACATGTGTTTTTGCAGAAAATATATTAGTAACTGACTTGGGTCCTGATTCAGGATGCAATTTGATATAAAACCGGAAATACTAGAGCTGATGCAGATCCTAATGCAGGGCGCCATTTGAAGTTAATGGCTTCTGAATATTTTCAAATAACATGTTGAACAAACAAAAGGTTTCAGAATTGCTTTGACTTGCTCATTCCATGCATTTGTCCCTAATCCAGACTGCCATGTTTTTAAACATGAAAAAATGGTGCTACTGGGACAGAGAGTTACAACTACGTATGTGAGAAACAAAAGATAACCAACTATCATTTTTCTTTTACTTTTCAGATTGCAGGCAAAGGTAATGTAAGAATTTTAATAAATATTCGAGAGCAAAACAACAGAACTCCAGACTCCTACTGAAATTATTGACAGGATTACTCCAACAGGTTTTTCATTGTGTAGGAACTGTTCAAGTTCCTTGTGTGTTAATTTTCTTGTAATGGTGTAAAATCCCTTGAAGAGATGGGGCAAGTGTAGCGGAATTAATGTTTTGTAAAAGATCAGATTTTAATCTTCAGGTTGGAAAGCACTTGGAAATTATTTATTGCAAATCAACATCATAAAACTGCATGATTTTAAATGGCAATCACATTATTCAATGTAATTGTGAGCAACAAGTGAATGCTTGCTAATGTGCTTAGGATGCAAATTGGAGGCCTTTATTATTCAGGTAGAACAGCTTTATTAATAAAGACTTAACATTAAATAGCTTTCAGCCTCCAAAGTGGTCATATGTGAGAAATGAGACACTCAGACTTGTTCAGAAGAGACTTTTGCCTACCATAAAGATTTTTTTAATCACGTGGCAGTTAATTAATTGTGTCTTAGGGGATTTGAAGACTATAAGTTTGGAAATGCTTACAATCAGGTACAAAATACTCTTGGCATGGCAGTTACAATACAGAGGACAGTCCTGAACTTCAGCCCAAAGCCAGCACATATCCTTATCCTTAATTTATCAGAAGTTCTGGCCAGGTTTCAACACAGGCAATAGAGCGCAGCTGAGGCATGTGTGCTTCGCAAAGAGCATTTTCTTTTCAGGCTGCATCTCCCAACCTTTCTACTGCTTCTATTATTCCTCTTTTTCAAACAATGACAGTTTCTCCCTTGCCTGCAGACTGGTTCCAGCTCTTTATTTGAAGATGCCCAGAGAGAGAGCAACAAGCAGTAGCTCTCCTGCCTCTGTGACTTTATCAGGGAGCAGATCCAGCTGGTGCTTGGCACATCCCTGCCTCCTCCAGTCTGTGCTTTCTCAAGTGCCCTGTTTTTACCAAGGCCAAGAGCACAAGGGCATCATAGGAGCTACCTCTGCTAGAAATCCTCCTCAAGTCCAAGTGCCACTTCTTGGACTGTTCTTAAGATAGACAGAGTAGGGACAGCAAAGACAGAGAGCAAGGCCTCTGCTAGCAGCTGAGGATCCAAGCACCTTTTCGTAGTCAAGGTGATAGAACTTCTCTCTGTCTGTTGATCTTTTAAAATAGATTTATAAATTCTTGTATACCCCGAGGAGTTACCACATCAATTTATGCAATTAACCACTCTACAATACCCAAAATACCAAACACCAAATGCTGCTAACCGAATCAAGCAGATCACTGCTCTTTCTCTCAATCCATCCCCTGTTCAAAGATAAGCTGTTGCGTTCTTATGTTCCTACAATCTAAACCCCCAGTGTCTAAACAAACAAGGGAAAAAACAGTTTAATGAGTGGTCTGTGCAATGCATAGGTTGTGGGGAGTGGGCTGGTTCTCTTTCGGCCATGAGTGCCAATAACATTTAAATCTAGATTACTTTTATATTATGAAATACTAAATAAATAAGGTTTATTCCTAGGGACCCTGTGATTGGGTATCATCATATTAAATTTGAATATCTAACAGTAGGCATCTAAACCAACACAGGCTCCCTTGATAGAAGCAGAGATCTATTTGTCTAGTCCTGAAGGAGGATTTGTTAATTTTACTTATATCCCCTGCCAGTCTATTGACTATAGGGAGATCCCAGAATCTTAAATTAGGTGAGGAAACAACATATTGGTATTCTGCGTTTGTAACAGAACACACCCATTTCAGAATTTCTGGAGAACTTATAGAGAAGATCTAAAATATTAATAAAATTATATGTATCACTTGGAATAGCTGCAGCTTCTGTAAAAAAAACTTTCATTGTATTATCACAAGAAGAATTAGCTACAATCAAAAAGAGAGGGTTCTAAATGTTAGGTCTCTTAAGAACTTAAAGGAAGGTGATAGAGGATCTCGTTGAAGCATCAGGATAAAGGGAGTCTGAACACAGAATCAACAACACCGCTGAGTACCTCCACAACATCTTCCTTTATAATTTAATGAATACAAGAGGTAGGTAATGCTGAGAAGGTCAAAATGAGAGACATTGTCAACAGAGTAAAGTAAACAATTTCATAAAATGAGGTGATCTAAAGTAATAGTGTAATAGAAATTGGATCAAGTTCAATAGTAACAAACGCAAGATGTGTTCATTGAAGACCATTAAATCTGCAACTATGAGCTAAACAAGGTTAGATGAAAATTACTAAGGAGAAAAAAAATCTATGTATTTTGTAGCAGCAGACTCCACATGATAATGTTTGACATTTCTCCTAGCATCTTCATCTGAAATACCTGTTTCATTACATGTCACACATTTGAGAGCATAAAATACCATGAAATCAAGAAACCCATCAACTTTTTTTTTTGTTAGAGAATGTTAGAGAGCAGATGCACTAAACATTCAGATCACACTGAGCTGGGTCTATCAGTCAAGCAAAAGGGCAAGGAAAGGACATGTTTTAGCTGGAGCTTTATAAAAGACTTATGGCTTCCAGTAAAATTCCCCGAAGTTGTTTTCCGCAGCCCATTTCAAATACATTCAGAGGTGGGTCTGACCTCCACAGGCTGATGATGCTTCCAATTGGCAGCTGATAATCATTCTCAGTCTCTTAAGCACAAGGGGAAGACTGTACTGTTGCATAGTACAAGTTTTTAATCAAGTTGTTCCATCATCCATCTTAATTTTTAATATGCTGGATCAGTCTTGGCTGATGAAGAATCTTAATGACAAAAAAAAATTAAAAATTAGTTCCTTCAGAATAGAGTAGAGGACACTTCCTTTTTAATAATTTGTCTATCAAAAAAAAATTCATCTTCATATATGATGTGAAACATTCAAAAAATCAGTGGTTTCTTTGCTAATACCGGCTTTCAGACTCATACCAGAAAGGCTTTATGCTTTTCTTCCAGTAACAGTGATCACATTGATTGCCAGAGTTGCTTCAAGTAATGGAGTCCTTGGCCCTATGGGCCTTTCCACTCCCCTTCTTATTATGGGAAGGAAGAACAGGGATGGAGGGAGGGAGGCAGCAGTAACATTCTAAAAAGTAATCAGAGGTGTCAGACTGATACATAGGGTCATTTGAACAGGAGGGTTTCCACAGATAAGATCTTAGTCCTACTTCAGAAAAGTAAGTGACAAAATTCGTCAGTTAAGAATTCATTTTCAAATATTATCATATTTTGCATAAGTTGCAGAAATCTGCTCAGACTGGATGAACAATTTCCCCTAAGCATTTTTAAACATCCAGCACACGAATGTTCTTAGGATCCTATGACACACAAAGCTAGAAAGCACTTTCCCTCCTTCTGAAACTATTAATCATTAATTTGAAGCAAAATTTGCAGCCATCTGAGGGTGTGAGATTTGTCTCAACGAGAGCTGGAGAAATTGTGGAGTGTCAGAGTGGCTGAAGCCTTCTGTATCTACAGCTCCCACCAGCAGCACAGCGTGAGCTCTTCCTCCCCAAAAAGAGAGGCATTTTTGAATCATAGTCCATGAAGTTATGTGCCACCACTGGAGGCTGTCGAAGACAGAAATGATTTAACAGTTTCTTTACATTTTTAAACATCCAGCACACGAATGTTCTTAGGATCCTATGACACACAAAGCTAGAAAGCACTTTCCCTCCTTCTGAAACTATTAATCATTAATTTGAAGCAAAATTTGCAGCCATCTGAGGGTGTGAGATTTGTCTCAACGAGAGCTGGAGAAATTGTGGAGTGTCAGAGTGGCTGAAGCCTTCTGTATCTACAGCTCCCACCAGCAGCACAGCGTGAGCTCTTCCTCCCCAAAAAGAGAGGCATTTTTGAATCATAGTCCATGAAGTTATGTGCCACCACTGGAGGCTGTCGAAGACAGAAATGATTTAACAGTTTCTTTATGGAGTGAAAAAAAAACCTGCAACTTCCTTCTGGGTATGCCTCTGTAGAATTCATGTCTTATTGATGGTATAAAAGATAACTTTTGCATTGTGTTTAGGAGCTGGTTTCCAAAATACTTCACAGTAAAATAAATATATTATTTCAGAAGCCATCAGCCTTTTATAGCTGTGTTATCTAGACAGAAGCAGCTACAAGCTATGGTCCAGAACTGAGAGGCCAATCTCTTTCAGTCTATTCCAGTTGTTTTCAATCTGCAGTCTTCATTTCCCTGGAAATCCACTGACTGCTTTTGGGAAGCCCACAAAAGATGGAAAAGAAAGCCTTATTTTCAGGTAGCCTGTATGGGCACGGTGTCTCCAGAGAAGGACATTCCTCAGCCTCCCTTGTGAGGACTGTTCCAGTGTCTGAGCACTCCTTTTATGAAGGTTCCTTTTTCCTTGTACCTAATGAAAAATGCAGTTTCTTTGCCTTGTCTCTTGTGCACCTGCAAGAAAATGACTCCACCTCCAGTGTAACAACCCAACAGGCAGCTGCAGAAAGAAATAAGGTTTCCTTTCAGTCTCAGTTTATTAATAAGGGCAAATAAATTTTTTTTGAAGAGATTTCAATTCCATGCATGAAGTTTAAAGGATGTGCTCACTATTATTCATTTATTATGTCCTTAGTCACAACACTGGCTGTGCACACTGTACCAACAAAGTCAATCCTGCTGCGTATTGGTACCTGCTGCCCCAGATCCATGAAGTGTGCTGCTTCAGCTCTGATATATTTTTTGAAAGTATTCTGCCACCTAAAGGAGATATTTCAGACAATACCTCCTCAAAATAGTTGGTTTTCCATGATTAATTGAGACTATATATAGTTTTCCCAATTTTAATTTTATGATTAAAAGATTCAGGTTTCACACTCTGGAACTATTTCTCCCCCAAACAGACAATTCTTCATTTAATTTTTATCATTTCACTAGGCTTCATGGCCTCAGTCTCTCAGTACCTCATTTCCTCATTTTTAAAATGTAAATGCCCTAAAATTAAAAAAGTATTTGAGATTTTTTTCAATGACTCCTAAGTCTTCAGAAATTACTTACATTTTTTCAAGGTCTTGGGCTCCCACTGAAAGTTAATTCCTCTCAAAATATTTAAAACAAAATCGCCATGTCCTTTGGCATTCTAAAGGAATATTGCTTTATCCTTAATTTTAAAAATGTAGAATTTCTGAGAGTTTGGCTGAAGGAAAGAGAAAAGCCCCGCTTAAAAATACGCTGGACCCTGAGCCTGAACATGAAGGTAGATGTAGAGATGTACAGATCTAGAAAACTCTTCAGTTCCTTGACGTATGGAGTAGTTCATTAAACCAGCTAATTGATACCAGATCTATTATTTATGCTTCCCCCTAATGAGTCAAATATGCTTTGCATTAATTCTATTGCCAGAGTTCCGTATTCTCAGCTGAAAGCAGTGACATCCAAACCAATGTTAGACATAAATATTCTCCAAGTCTGAAGTTTGAACACAGCCCTAAAGCAAATGAGTTTTTACTCACCAGGCGAGTCCAAATTGTGTTAAGTGAAAAGATTTGGGAGCAGGAAGAGAAAGTAATTCAAATAGAACAGCATATTCATATTATCTGTCAGTTTTCCATATTTTCTAGTAATTACACAAAAGTAATTTTCCAGTTATTTTTCCATCTCTTCAGATTGGTTGAACTCAACAGTAATTCTTACTGGAATCCAAAGACAAAATAAATATATATTTGGATACACTAAGTTACTATCATTGTAGCCCAATATTTATCAATAAAATTCTTATATCTTATATTTTTCTCAAAATTATATACATTTACAAAATCTCAAGCCTACGCGATTGAAACACTCTCTACTTTTCATTCAATATGTAACATAAATAACAGTTCAGAAGAGAAATTTCATTTAATAATTTATTTTCTTTTTTAGAACACTGGAATAGCTATTTGGACTTTTGCACTTGGGCATTAGGCAATTACTTACACTGAGATCCAATTTTCAGGCTTGCATGGAAATAGAATTAAAACCTTCCCTTATTTTTATGTATATTTCAATAATCAGAGTTCTAAATAAATTTGTGAAATTGCTAAGTATTTACAAGAATACTGAGCTGTGTATAACTCAGGTTCTTTCTTCCAGAATCAGTCATCAATGGCCACATTATCCTTGTGGTCCTGGGAGATCCTGCTTTTGTGGTTTCCAGGTTTTGTCTCTATTGTCTTCAGTAAGACAAAATTAATTAATTTACCCAAGATACCAGTAAGAATACCAGTTCATTCCTGCCCAAAAAATTTAAGTAAAAAACCTGACTGATTTTTCAATATTCATAGGAACTACAGGCACAGGTAGCACATGTACTGTCAGGTTTCTCAGTTCCTTCTTCAGCAAAATATTTTGTTTATTTTTTAATTCTCAGGTGTATTCTTGCAGCATGGAGATGAAATTCTGTTTGTATTTTTCAGTGATGAAAGCAAAATGCCTACATTGACATTTGACATAGCATTTTTTGAAAGCTTATCAACACTTTTTATTAGCTAAACAATCCCATTTCACGTAGACAAGGCTAAGTTTTTCTTAAAATTGTGGCGAAGTTGTTCATGGTTTCCTTTAATAGTCTAGGTTTTGTAAATGCTGGCTCGTGCTTTCCCTCAAAATCAGGGAAAGTCTTTTTTTTACCCATATCTCTGTGAATTTTGTTTTTGTGGTGCCATCCACTTAACATGATGCAAGAGGCTACTTTTTCATTTTCTCTTTTTTTTGGCATAGATGTATTTTTTTTCCAAGGAAAATGAATCAAACACTTTGTGTAGTTTCTTTTTTGGCCATGGTCGTGCCGTTGCTTTAAGATTTTTTGACTATGTAGAGGAGTCAGGCAGGAACATAGGGTAAATAAATCAAGATCTACTTAAAACTGTTTATGTGTTGTACTGAGTCCCACCAAGAAAATCTGTTAGTCAAGACCAGCGGTGTGAGGTTCAACAACACCAAGTGCCAGGTCCTGCACTTGGGTCACCACAACCCCAGGCAGTGCTCCAGGCTGGGGGCAGAGTGGCTGGAAAACCGCGCAGACGAAAAAGACCTGGGGCACTGGTCCACAGCCACCTGAACATGAGCCAGCCTGTGCCCAGATGGCCCAGAAGGTCAGTGGCATCTGGGCTGTGTCAGCAATAGTGTCACCAGAAGGGCCAGGGCAGTGATTGTCCCCCTGTGCTGGGCACTGGTGATGCCGCATCTCAAGTCCTGTGGCCAGTTTTGGGCCCCTCACAGCAAGAAAGGCATTGAGGTGCTGGAGCATGTCCAGAGAAGGGCAGCAGAGCTGGGGAAGGGTCTGGGGCACAAGTCTGATGAGGAGCAGCTGAGGGAGGTGGGGGTGCTTGGCCTGGAAAAGGGAGGCTCAGGAGAGACTCTACAACTCCTGAAAGGAGGCTGTAGCCAGGTGGAAGTTGGTCTCTTCCCCAATAACAAGCAATAGCACGAGAGGAAACGGCCTCACATTGCTCCAGGGAAGGTTCAGATTGGATACTAGGAAAAATTTCTTCATGGAAAGGGTTACCAAGCACTGAAACTGGCTGTAGAGAGAAGTGGTAGAGTCGCCATCCCTCAAGGTGTTCAAGAAACAGCTGGAAATGGCACTCAGTGCTATGGTCTATCTGACAAAGTGATGTTCAGTCAAGGGAATCACTTGATGATCTCAGAGGTCTTTTCCAACCTATGTGATTCTGTGATTCTGTAAATCAGTACAATTTTTGCAAGAAAGTGAAAGTGCTTTGTAACAATACCATCTCCATGTAAACATCCCCAAAGATTTTTGTTTGTTTGCTTTGCACACAACTTGTGTAAAGTTAAGAAATGAACATCAGTTTCATAAAGGTCAATTTAATCTTCAGTCTGCTGCTCTCTAAATGAGATAAAAATACTTCTAATGCTCAACAAGTACAAAGGATCTGATATAGCCTCCTGGGGAAGCGTCAACAGATATGCAATGCAGCTATAATTTGAATCACAGAATATCCTGAGTTGAAAGGAACTCACAAGACCAACTCCTGGCTCTGTACAAGACCATCCCCAAGGATGACACCATGTGCTTGAGAGCATTGTCCAAACCCTTCTTGAGCTCTGTCAGGCTGTGTTGTGATCACTTCCCTGGGGAGCCTGTTCTGGTGCCCAGCCACCCTCTGGGTGAAGAACCTTTTCCTAATATACAGCCTAAACTTCCTCTGACTCAGCTTCAGGCCATTTCCTCACTTTCTCACTGCTCATGAAAATGAAGAGGTCTGTCCCTGCCCCTCCACCTCCCCCCACGAGGATGCTGAGGACCACAGTGAGGTCTCCCTTCAGTCTCCTCTTCTCCAGGCTGGACAGACCAAGTGATTTCAGCTGCTCCTCCTCGGGCTTCCCCTCCAGACCCCTCACGATCTTCACAGCCCTGCTTTGGATACTCTCCAATAGCTTACATTAATACTAATTTCTTTTATTGTGGCTCCTGAAACCGCACACAACACTCGAGGTGAGGCAAGTGCATCAGGTGAAACCTGTTCCTGATTGATAGGCACAGGTTTCTGGGGCAGCCTGAATTCTTTCATGACATCTTTTAGGTAAAGACTGAAAGCTGAAGTATTGCTCTACATCACCACATCAGCTTTCAGAAGGATGGCTTCTACATTTGGTGCTTGCAAAGGAGAATGGCACAGAGGGGTCTTGAGAGGAGCAGGCTTATTAGCAGTTAGGCAGGGTTGCAGACTACGCCAATTAGCAATTTCTACTTGATGAGGTCTGAAATATTTGGGAATTGAGATATTTTTATCAATGTTTATTGATATTAATTTTTTGAAATAAAAAAAATTCAAGTTCACTTATTTTTATTTGAAATCCTAAATTCATACCACCATCTTTTAAAACCGCTTTCTGCATCTTCTCTGGTGGGGAAATTTTTTAGAAAGCTGCATTCAGTAAGATGTTAAAGCTGAGTGGAAATTATGTAAGGAACCAAGTGAAAGAAAATCAAAACTGACTACCAGGGAACTCTCCCTGTCGATGAGGGTAAATAGGGAGCTGTGAAAAAACAGTAGGGTAATAGTGGAAGCTTCATCACAAAACCTGGTGAAAAGAGGAATAAATGGAACCATGAAACTGTGGAAAACCAACTCAGATGATAAGAGTGAGGGATCACTTAGCTCTTTTGTTTATCTATAGGCCAAACCCTGATGTCTTTTAAAGTAAATGCCATGGTGTTGTCCATAGGAATCTTGCTTGTGTAATGATATCTGGGTTTTACCTTATGATTTTACAGACCAAATTCAGCATGGGCATAAACGAGCATAATTACTGTTGACATCAGTGAGGTGAGACCTAACACAGAGCATGTCTTAATTGGATGATGAGATTTTATTTCCCATGTCTGCAAGCACTGCTCAGTGGCATACAAGTGTGCTTAGAATACTATCAAGCATTAACCTTCAATTTGTGTGTCTAGTGCCTACAGTGTCTAGAATAAATGCTCCTACATTCACAACTAAAATTAGAGCCAGCTTAGATACTGATTTTTTTTTTTCAGATTTTTGGAAGGATAGGAAGAATATTTGTCTATTAGGAGTTCTGTACTACAGAGAGAAGAAGCAACTCTCCTGTCTACAAATATCCTACTGCATCTGGGAGTATCTTAAAACTCAGAGTCCTCCTCAGTTCTGTCCTGGATACCTCTCATGTCTTGGATTTCCTCAAATCTCAGTAGGAACTGTTGAAAGAAACACAAGAAATTTGCATTGCTCAGCCTTGAAATGTGCAGCTTAACTGCATAAATAGAAATATTTGCAAGTCATAGTTGCCAGCTTTATTGGAAGGCACAGCTGTCTGCTTAACCCATCACAGCAGAGATTTCAAGACTGCCTGTATAAAAAAGTCAAATGTAAACATAACCACGTGTCTTCTAGCAAAAAAACCACTGTGGCAGAAAGAGCACAGTGCAGTCAAAGAGAAGGATAATTGCTCAGGTCACTGCTTTTCTGCTCATTATAAATCAAAGCCAAGAGGAAGCCCTGTCTGACCATCCCATGAAGTCCACGGCTGTGTTTATTCAGCTTTGTGTTGCCTTTGTGTCGCCTCTATTCCTTTGCATACAATTCCAGTTATAACCCAGCACAGTCCGAGAAGTGCAAGGGCAGCAGCAGAAGACCTCAGCTCCCAGCTGGCTGAAATCATAAACCATCCCTTTGCAGCTCTTGCTCTGCCTGGCAGCCCTTGTGAAGACTGACTGACCATGTTGCGAACTCTTGTGGGCTGCTGTTTCACAACTCAGATGAAGATGTGCACGCTGCTGTTACGATATTACATATTGGCACAAAAATTGGCACATAGAGAAGGGATGATATTGCAGAGAAAGGAAGATCAGTTGAAAGGAAATACCAATGTAGATTGAGCTCTAATTAGCCAGCATATTCTCTCAGCCTCTAATAAGACCTTTCTGGGAAGGGAGAACAGGTATCAGTGATCCCCTCCACATGCCTTTCCTACATGACATGAAGAATGAGATCAGGCAGCCCCTGAAAATTGTGTTCCTTACACTCAGGGACTGCTGGGAGATGGAGTTTCATGTCCTGGACACAACATCTTAGTGTCACTTTCTAATCACCTCTCTTCTGGGTGTTCCTTGGCATCTCTGAGAAATGTGCATATATGAAAGTGTGACCCTTGTTGAGCCAGAAACAGGAGGAGAAGTGCAGATATTCTCTTCCAGGTCCCTGGGCTCCTCGGCTGGGATTGTTTCACCTGTGCCCTGAGTTTGATGGTGAGCACGTTTACAGCAGAGCCAGTGTGAGCTGAGCCTGATGCAAACTGCTGGTGGGAGTCCTAGCCCAGAGAACAGGCAGAGTCATGACATAAGGAAATTAAGAGAATATTGTGAATATTTAAAACCTCACAGAGTTAATTGATTTGCTTGTGCTCATATGAAAAGTTTGGAGAAGATCTAGATGGGATCCAGAACTGCTCCATCCCTGTCCAGCATCTCCCAGTGTAACTATTCTTTGCTCTGCTGAATCCAGTGGGGCAGGATAACCTGTTTTCCTTATTTCTGGGGATGTCAGTGCTGGATGGTAGCAGTAGTAGCAATAGTCACAATGTCCTCCTTTGAGAGATCCACTTTATTTTTCCATGCAGGAGCTGATCTATGAACTAGGCATATAAAATTCTAATCCCGCGAACTGCAGGCTTAGAGTCATTGTCCTTTGCTGGAGATGTCTATGCCGTCCTATGACTGCAAATGCTAGATGAGAGAGAAATAGTGGATCTATGTCCTAATAACGGAGTCACCCTGGACCTAAAACTCACAAACCCATATTTTATTTCCAGTTTAAATAAGCAGTATGAATATTTTTGCATCTCGGCAGTGCCCAGAATTGACCAGGTACCCTCATGGGTCCTAAGAAACAGCCCTTCTCACGCTCTTGGCAGACTTTTACAGACATGCAGGTACTTTCAAATGCACTGGTGATTAAGCCTTTTAGAGAGGGGTTCATGGGTGCTGGGTGGCAACTGCCGGTTCTTCTACTGCTATTTAGAACAGCTAGGTGCCTAAACTCAGTCATGTAACCCAAGATACAAGCAAACACATGGCAATGACAAAACAGAGATGTGAATGGAGGAACATTGTATTTGTTATAATTCTTTTTATTACTAAGTGTCTTTCTGACCCTGTGTTTAGTATTTTATAGGGACACAGTCATGCTCCCATAAATGAAATTATGGCAGTGCTTTTAAAACAATTTTTTTTCCTTCTTGTAGGAGTTGTGTTTGTCATAAATATTCTTTCTTCTTAAGGATGACAGTTGAATGTTTGAATACTCTTATCCTGATGTTTTCTTAATGAGGCAAACAAACTTTCTGTGGAACATTTAATAAAGTTTTATTCTCTCTTGTCCTTTCTTGTGAAGCCAAATATTCCTGCAAAACCAAATTTTTGCTTGACCACAAAAATTTCAGCATCTCTCTGATGCCTTTGAGACATTTGAGAGACCAATTCTCTGATGATTTCTCTGTAGCAGACCTGCTTTCAGCTCCTGCTTGGTATTGATATCATTGTAGTGTAAACTGAGCAATGACTGTAATCAAAACTTCAGTGTTTTCCCCAGAACACAGCAGGTTGCTACGTGGGTGGCAGCAGGGCAAGGAGAGTCTGCAGGAATGTTTTTTTGGGGGACTTATTATTGTCAGCAAAGATTTAGCCTGGGGGCTGTATTGACAGGAAAAGAAGTTGAACACAATAAAATGAAGAATGAACTGTATTTTCACAAGCTGCTCTCCGTTGGTCACAGAGAATTTCGTGCTAAAATTCTGCTGTTATCAGATCACTGAGCTCAACAGCTCCTTTCTGTAGAAGGTCTTTTTTCAATTACAAATATGTTTCCCCTTACAGTAGTAAAGTTGAGTTCAATGTCTTTACTGCTTTTGATGTCATTTAAACTCCCACAGACCTGGATTAATGTATTATTTTTATAACTCAGAATTGAGCCACTTATGATTCACAAGTCACAGAAGTAACAATATTTTGAACAGAATAAGATTCACTGACAAAATAATACCCAGACACTTCATTTATTTAATGGCATGTGCAACTCTGTAAGGTTGTTTCTTTGCCGCTAGCCTAATAGAGTTCTCCCTGCTAGTTTGAACCTGGTTTTTGAAATATATGCTGTACTGTGACAGCCAGCTACTTTTTAAGTGTTCCATGGTGCTGAAAGAAATCTCCCAATTCCGATGTAATGCTGAGAATGTGTCCCAGATTTATGACTAATGACTGAGTGTTTACTTTGCTCAGTGCCAAGGATAAAGTCCCTTTACTTACTCCCTATTTCCAGTCAGTGAGAGCAATGCCTGTGTTACATGTCAAGCATGAAATCCAAGGGAGTTCAATGGTCATGTTGCACCTCTTAAGCTCTGGCATTCATGGATCCATTTCCAACCATGCCTTGGCACAGGCATATATACACACTTAGAGTGCTTTGTGCTTCAGGAGGATGATTTTGCTGCACAGGCTGCATAGGCAGCCTAATTATATCAGTAAATTAGATAGAGCTGGGGAGTGTTCTTGGTCATGGAAATGTGACAGAATGTACTATGAAACTGTTTGAAAAGTCCCTGGTGCAATTTCAGCCTATTATTAACAGTCTCCCAAAAGCTCTAGAGCACTGCCTGCACGTTAAAGAAGTCCGAGGGCTATGCCCAGGACATGATGTGTGTGAAACCACTCTCCTTTGGAGGCTGAGAGGGTTTAATAAAAACACATGCCAGTTGGCTTCAGTGCCTAGTAATGTTCCTAGGCACATTCATCTCCAAGTGCAAACACTGCCATAGGGTTTCCTCAGCACTCACAGATTAACCCCAAAGAACAGCTCTGGACCTTCTGTCCCTGATTCAAACTGGCCACCTCACCCAGGGCTCAGAGGAACTAGGCTTTCTGTCTTCACTGTCTTGTGGGGAGTGTCCTGCCCAACACCAAGATCCCTGCCAGTCTTTGCAAAGCCTCCCTACAGTTGTGAAAATCCTCCCAAAAGGATCAGTCACAGACACCAATGCAAACAGGACCAACAAGTGTCCTGAACTATTGATGCTCAACAGGAGGCAACATGGCACATATAAATAAGGCGGGCTGGATTAACAACTTCCTCTGCCAGCACCTGAACATCAGGGTGGGTGAAGTCTCAGTGGCACCAAACCAAACCGAAGCCGAAGCCAGAAGCCTCCATGGTGACCACCGGTCTCAATGTGAGTTGGCCATTGTAAGGTAAATATCTGATGACAGAACTGGAAAAGCAAACAGCAAACATCTGTGTTGTCACAGGGCCTGCAAACTTCAACAAATTGCAGTGGTTCACACAAGAGAAACAACTCTAAGGAAACCAGAAGCAGAAACTTCTGATTCATACTGGCAATTAAATCTAATTTGTGAATCTGTGCTATTATCAATTATTTTTACACGCCAGTAGATTTCTCAGTTAAACATAGCATCATTTCTCTCTTCTTAACTTATTTTCTCCCTAGTTATTTCTGAAGAAAGAAACCTCAACACACATAAAAATGAAGTTAAAGCAGGCATGTAGATATCCAGACTTGGCCTGAGGTTGATCCTGCAAGGCAAAAGTGTGAGAAATTATTCATTGCTGCAAGCAATGGAAAAGGAAAAGCAGGTGGCCTAAGCCAAAGTGGACTTAAGCCAATAAAACAGTAATGGAGAACATAAGAGGTAAGAGGTATGAAATGAGTCTTAGGAACTTTATGAGTGAAAAATACCAAAAGCTATTAAAATGAGTGTACTGGCTTACCAGCAGTGACTTGTGAAGGCCGAGACTGTCGTAGGAGTGTTAAATGAGGAAAGCCAGGCCCCATAGGAAAGGGTAACACAGCAGTGGGAAAAGAGGAGAAACATGGACTATAAGGTGAAGAAAGTGATCAGATCATGGTTGCTTGAGAAGTCCCTGTTGAGCAGTGTGGCGTCTGATCCCTGCAGTGAGGAAGGGAAATAGAGCTCTGATCTGCCCTTACCGTGTGTGTCTGCCTTGTTTCCTCAGCCAGGGGCACCTGGGGTGCTCTCGTTAGCACAGACTGAGGGACACTGTGGAGAAGATGGAGCATGGACCAAGTATCCCAACATTCCATGTCTGAATAATGTGCTGGGTGCAAGGGCTGCCGCAATGTTACTCAGCAATTCTGGTCAGAACTCAGTGAAACAGGCCAAAATAAACTGTGGGGCTATTTAATTAACATTTCTGGAGACAAAACTGGATTAGCAGACTGCATCTTTTAAAACAGTTTTGATTTCCAGTGGGAACAAAAAGGTAGGCAAAGAAAAGTAGATTGTCCACCTAGGCCAAAAAAAAAAGGCAAATAAAAACCTAAATGATACATTCTCCCTTCTGTTAAATATGATCTTAGTTGCAGAGTACATACACACTCCTTGATGCATCAAGAGCTGTTCAAGAATAGAAAGTACACAAGTGCACTGAAGTGAAATCTCTGACTTGAGTTGTTTTTCTACTGCAGACAATGAGATTTGGAGCTGTGCCATATAATTCAGTGCACGAATACTAAACCTGAGGTATTAGCTCATAGAAACAGAAGCTGGAAAAGACTCAGGCTCTATAGATCTGCCTCAGAACAAGTCATTATCCATGTTATCAACAAGCCCACGCCTCAAACCAAACACAGCACCATGGAGCACTGTCATCCAAGACTGAAACTCATCCTGAGGAAATCTCCTGTAGATTCACTAACAGATCTGCCATCTCCCTGTGGATGTGCCATTCCAGCTGCCAGCAGACACTTGCCACTCTGCACCAAAAGCCTACTTGAAGGTGGCCTCAACAGCTTCCTGGGCTCCACCAGCTTTTGGGTCTGGATCTCCATGGAAAGAACTCTGGACCACAGACAGGCACATACTGCTCCTTTTTTTCCTTTCAAGCTATAAACACTGAGTGACATCTAAACCACTCCCAGATAGCCAAGACATCCACATGAGAATTAGATCTTCCCCAAGACCTATGGGTGACTTGTGCTTTCTTGGAGCTGGGACAGCCCACAGAATCCCAAAGGACACAAGAAGCTCATCTTTAGGCAACTCAGTTGAATGTCCTTATATGATCACCTACAATGAGATGTTTCAGTTGGAAGAAGAGAAGACCGATGTGTTCCCAGCTGCATTACAGGTCTGTGAGACTTCAGACAAGCAGTTTTAATTTCTCATTTGTCATTTTGCAGTTTATAGGGAGTACTAAGAACTTCTCAAACTTAGCTGAAGAAGATGAGACAGAAGCTAAATCATTAATGTGTATGAAATGAAAGTTTTATGACATTTCTGTATATTACATCCACAAGAAGGTAGCTGTTAGTCTCGAAACCTTAAACATGTTTAGCACTTTTATGTCCTGTTTGGAGACTAGTAACAATTCCTACAATTGCACTCAACTCTTGTCCTGACATGTAGCAATAAAATGTTCTATATCTACTCTGGAAAACAGAAATATAAAGGAAAGATAAAAAAATAAATTAATGGTGACTACCTCTCATTTATCTTCTGGACAAGTTTGGGGGTTTTTTTGTCTTTTATTTGCAGTGTTACTTACACTGTTTTGCAGTATTGATCCATATTGACCCATTCTGTTAAGTGGTTTAGTATTGTATAAACACTTTCAAAAAATCTGCATGTTTCTTGTTAATGCATCTGTGATTTGGAGGTCAAAACAGAGATAAAGGCAGCTGTAAAATGCATTTTCACTAACTTTCAAAATAGCTGATTCTTTGACTTTGGATAGGCTATGGGCATTGGCGATCTAATACTGAGTTCTTTTTAGAAAATATGCATTATCTATACCTGACTCAGTGACTAAAGCAAAAAAGGTTACCAAGATCTTCATCTGCTCTCTGTGCGTTACGTACTGTTCATACTTTAAAAAGCAAAGTGCGTGCAGGGGACAGATCATGTATTCACAGGATCATTAGTAGGAAAAAAATTCTTTACCATGAGTAGTGAGACACTGGCACAGGTTACCCAGAGGAGCTGTGGATGCCCCATCCCTGGATGTGTTCAAGGCCAGGTTGGATGGGGCTTTGAGCAATGGTCTAGTGACAGGTCGCTGACCATGGCAGGGGGGTTGGAGCAAGATGATTTTTCAGGTCTCTTCCACCCAAAATCTTTCTATATTCTTATGATTATGAAGTTTTGTGTCTATTTCTAAGGTACCCAGCACAAGAAAAAATATGTAGTCTTGCCATTGGCAACATCAACATCTCACTAAAATAATTAATATGTATGTATGATAAAGATTAGAAATTCAGTTTCAAGGCCACACTGAATCTGAGTCCAATGATCAGCTGTGGTTCAGAAACAATCTGCCTTGTGTAAAAATACAAATTCTTTTGGACCCATCAGCTGGCAAAAATTCTGCCCTCAAAACACCATCCTCAGAACACAGGTTGGCATTAAAGATCAGGAATTTTCTCCTAGCATCTTCACGATCATCTGTAGAAACAACAAATTGAATGCAAAGTGGCATGTTTTAAACTGACATCACCACAACAAAGGAAAAATACAGCTTGGATCTACCAGTATTAAGAATAAAATAGAAGTCAAATATCGAGATGTGAAGATAACTAGCAATGATGTAGTGGACTAAAGCAGATAAAACAAAATATATTTATAAATGCTGAGAAGCCTGACATTACTTGTTAAGCATTAATATATGGTAAAGACATACGTGGAATTTGATACCAAGCTAAGTGGAATGATTTCAAGGAAGTCTGAATGAATGGTTGAAAAACATATTCAATTAAGGGGTCCTGACCTGTCTGCAAGAACAAAGTGTTTACAGAGGAGAGTGAAGAGTGCAATGGATGTGACATCCAAAACAAAATGAGAGAGATATAATGGCATCCTAATAAGAAATGTACTGTAAATTTGATTGAGACTAATTCATGCAGAATTTTAATAGGAATTTCAGAATGTGACAGCAGTGGAGTGCAGCCAGTCTGTCAGAAAGGAGTGTCCTCTGTGTTGTGTGTGAGCACACACACACACACCTCTGAATAAGGCTGTGCCTGATGAAACGCTAAATCTTCTGGCCCCTCACTCAAGGCTGTCTAAAGCTGGTGCCTCTCAGGACCAAGTGCAATGTGAATCCTCTAAATTACTGCATCTGCAGAGATGCAGGTGCAGTTGGACAGACAGAGATTTGTTACAGCTCGAGACAAAGGCAGGTATTGGGATTGTCATCAAGGTGGCTGCTAATAAAAGATATTATCCCAGAAGACTAAGGCATGTAAAAGCAGTACAGGAAACACTTCCTCATGTCTAAGAGCAAGTCACTGCAGCATGGTGGTACAGACAAAGCAGCAGGTCTTGTCCTTCAGCAGAACAAATTACTTCAGACACAGAGACAAGCTGTTTAGTTTGTAAAGCTTTCTGGCCTAAAGGTGGTGCTGGCATCTCCTCATCATTTTCCTCTGCATGAGGACATTGCCTCTAATGACTCCACTCAAGGTAAACAAGCTCAAGCAAAGCTGTTCACATTAGGATGTAGCAGGAACTCTTATTAAAATTTACAGACAGTGCAATGAATGGATCAAGCCAGCGTTTATCTGTATTCATGGTGCTGCACCACTTGCTGCTCCAGCACATGAGTCAGGATGGCTTGAGCTCCATTTCCCCAGCAGCAGCTCAGGGAGTCAGGCAGCAGCACCCCAGCATATCTGTGCTGTGCCAGATGTGACTGTGGCACAACTCCATGAGCTGACCTCAGGCTCGAGAACTGAGAACTTCTGTCTCCATGGAGCCCCGGGCAGTGAGGGACTACAGCATTTACCCATCTTGTTGGGTGTATTTTCAGTTTGTAAGGAAATCCAAGCTACTGTACTCCTCTACTACAACCTGATATAACTGGACAAGGATTTCTATCTATACATGTTCCCAAGAGTCGTGATTCACGGGACTTGGATCAAAACCTGAAATACACTCCAAGCTAAAACTGTTACAAAACAAAGCCCATCTAGGAACTAGAATCCTTCAAAAAAGATCTGAAACAAGTTGCTAATTCTCCTGGACATTAATGAACTATTCTCTTCTCCTCTACTGAGGCAGACTTGGTTTCCTGTAGAAAATCATCCCCCATCTGTCTTTGACTATTAGCTCATATAATGGATCTGACAGCAGATGGAATTTGTGCCTAGGAGAAGTGCCGACCCTTTCCTGAGAAATGAATAAATCTTTCATTTACCAAGCAGACTCTATATAAATAGAATGGCAGTCAGTAAAAAGGAGGTGGTCTCCTGGGAAGATAAATAGCTGGTTGTGTTCCTGACAGTAGGAATACAGTTCAGGGAACAGTACTTTCATTTATTTCACTTATAACAAAGGGGAAATATTACTAAGGAAAGCTGTTTCTGAGGTGATGTCTGTGTGCCTTGGCCTAATCCATTTGGAAAAAAAGATTCTAAAATGGATAATGGCCCAGATGTTCTCTGGCATTGTAAAGTTGGGCCTCGCACAGTTGCAGGACAAGCAGGACCTGCTCCACTTCCTGTTATGCTCTGCATCTATTTCTAATGATTTCCGTGGTCTTGCTCTGCATTTTCACCAGTTCCAATAGTCATCCTCCTGCAGCACTAGAGCTGACAGAGGCTCAGTACTGAATGCCAAACAGCCCAGATTTTAAACAATTCTGTCTTGGCTTTGCTCTACTTTCTCTGCTCTGTCAAAGGTTTGACAGATCAACACGAACTGTTTGAACACATGGATGTTTTCAGTCTCTGAGATGCAGAGACAATCATCAAACAAAATTGAGCTTAAGCCAGCTGGGGTCTTTCTAGCAGCACTCTCAGCTGCAAGAGGGTTTAGATAAGCTCAAAGCCTTCTCTGGTAATATTCAAATTTATTTCAAGCAGAAGTGAATAGTATTGCATTTGGATCAACCTGTTGATAATCATTCCTCTGTGCTTTGTTTTATAAGAAAAACAAATGAAATTTTGCTGTTCTGTGGTGTAGTTATAATTTCTCACACATGTGTCAGATAGATTACCAGTTAATTATACAAGCACAGTTCCTTTTGGCTAATACAGACTTTGCTTTGTCCTTTCTTTTCCTTTTGTCTGTGTTCCGGTAACAAAACTTAAAGGTAGATTAGCCCTGAGCTTCCTGAGCCTGTGGAATTAAGTGAAATGAGAAGAATAATTATCTATCTTTCTATATGGATACACGTATACAACAGCTGTGTGGTGCAGTCAACACTCTTGAGGAAAGGGATCCCATCCAGAGGCTGGGATCAAACCAGCCTGAGAGATGGGATCGTGTGAAAATCAGGCAGTTCAACAAGGCCAAGTGCAAGGTCCTGCACCTGGGTCAGGGCAATCCCAAGCACAAACACAGACTGGGAGGAGAATGGATTGAGAGCAGCCCTGAGGAGAAGGATGTGGGGATGTTGGTGGATGAAAAGCTCAAAATGACCCAGTGTGGCGGGATGTGTCTACCCCCTCTCTACCACAGATGATTGGTGCATAGGCAAGAGATAACCCAGGAGGGTCACAGGCCCAGCATGGAGTCATCTCTGTCACCAAAAAGACTCAGGCCCTCAGCTAAGAATCAACATTTTAGTCTGGAAAGCAAATGTGGGAAGAGATGAAAGAAAAATAAATATTCTTGACCGAAAGACACGGTTCTTATGTCTATAAGAGCCCACACAATTATCACAGAGGCAGAAGCCTTCTACCCACACACCTTGAAAGCGTGTGAGACTTCTCCCCAGAGCCTGGATGCAGATTCAGTGGTTACTTTCCTGGAAATTGAGGGAAAGAATTTAGATGTGTGCTCCATCACTATTGGATGGTAAGAAACATTGGATCCTAAGTTATATTATTTCTTTGCTAGCTGTAAAATTGATGGTACCTTTAACCTTGTGTATATAATACTAGTTGTCCTCTTTTTATCTTATTCCTGTGTAGTTATAGTCTGTTTTAAGTCTGATGTCTGTTTGTTTTGTGTCTATTAAATAAATAATTCATTCTCTAATAGACTGAATCAGCCATTATTAAAGGACTTATGAATGAGAGTGGGTTTTGGGGTGCTGGCCACCTCAATAAAGCTACTGCTTGCTGCCAGAGGCCTGGGCAAAAGGCAGGGACTTACTTTAACCCACATCTGTTCATAACACCTGGCAGTACGATTTTGCAGCCCAAAAAGCCAAATGTGTTCTGGGCTGCAGCAAAAGCAATGAGGGCAGCAGGTCAAGGAGGTGATTTTCCCCCTCTGTTTTTGTAAGACCCCACATGGAGTGCTGTGTCCGTCTCTGGGGCCCTCAGTGTCAGAAGGACCTGGACCTGTTGGGGCATCTTTTCTGTAAAGACTGACTGAGAGAGTTGGGGATATTCGGCCTGAAGAAGAGAAGGCTCCAGGGAGAACTTAGAACAGCTTCCAGTACCTAAAAGGCCTGCAAGAGAGCTGGAGAGGGACTCTTGACAAGGGTGTGGAGTGATAGAACACGGGCAAATGGCTTTTGGAAAGAGAGCAGGTTTAGAAAAGATGTTAGGAAGAAATTCTTTGCTGTGAGGGTGGTGAGGCACTGGCACAGCTTGCCCAGAGAAGCTGTGGATGCCCCATCCCTTAGAAGTGTTCCAGTCCAGGCTGGGTAAGGCTCTGAGCAATCTGGTCTAGTGGAATGTGTTCCTGACTGTGGCAGGGGGGTGGCCCAAGATTGTCTTTAAGGTCCCTTCCTACCCAAACCATTCTACGATTCTGTCATGTTGCTCAATATTCAGTTTTGGTATTAGCAATTATGATCCCACCCAGCTTTATTTCATCCTCTTTTTAAATCTAGACTTTCAACTAAAATTCCCACTGGTTTCACTAGGAGCATTTCAGTGCCCATGTCAAGAGTAGGGATAATTTTAGAAATGAGATAACTCTCTTCACATTTCACACAGTGAACTGAAACTTAATGTCATCTCAAACTGTTAATAAATTCAGCCCAGTTCTGAGAACCCCCTTGATTCTCATTTGCTTTCCCAAGATAGGCAGACTAATAATTGAAATATTAAACACTATAACATTTTTCTTTAGAAAACTCACATTCCGATAAAAGGACAAAAAATACAGAGCAATCCCATATCTGGTGCAGCTCCTTTGAGTTCTTGAGAGCATAGCTTGGTTTTTTTTCACTTTGCTTTAGTAAGAGAAAATTACACTCCGAGTTTTACCATTCTCAATGGCATTTACCAATGAGTTGACTGTCAGAATACTCAGGGTTGACTTTTTGGTGGGGTAGAAGGGATACACAGACATAAGCATCTTCCTATAATCCAAAGAGGCAAGATAGAGGTTGGAGATATATAAAATTAACTACCCAAAAAAAAGGGAGCAAAACATGATGTGAAGTTTAGGATTGTGGTTTTTTTCAATCTCTGTTTAAATTAGAATTTCTTACCATCTAATGCTATAAGACAGCCTAGAAGGAGAAGCTAAAACTGGCCTGATTCCACCCTTGTGATGCATGTGAAACCCAGATAAGTTCATAGTGTGTTGACTATAGAAGTGACACTAAAGAAATTATCCCAATTATTCCTCAAGCAAGGAGGAGGAGAGGAGCAGAGCTGCTACTCGCCTCTGTTCTCTGAGGCATCCTCCAGTGTGGTAACATAAAAAGTTAAAATAAGTAACACTCCCTTGTGGTTTCCATTTTATATGTCCATTATTCTGTGACTGCCAACTATTTCTGTATATCTGAGGTTTCATACATCCCTAAATAGCCTTACCTAAATGGACATAGCCTCATACCCATCTTTTGTAAATGAGTAGTTAGAAAGTAGTGAGAAATTGTGTCCAGAATCATTGATGTAGGCACATCTTGTTTGGGGAAGTTTATTAAGTTTTCCCACTGCAGTTCTGTCCATCATAAAGGTCTCTTTTTTGACACTCAGGAGTGCTGGGGTTTGTGCAGCAAGAGATGAATGGATGAATGCTGCTGACCAGTGATTTCCCCTCCTTTCCTCCTCTTTCATGGGGAACTTTTGTGACACTGACTCCTTACAGTTGATTCTTCTGTTTTCTGCTATGGATTTGTTCCAAAGATAGTTTACAGCCAATGTCCTCTCTAACAACTTTTGCAGGTTTCTTGCTTAAATGATGAATAGTTTAAAGATTCTTTGAGGTTCAGTCCCACAATAGTGTTTTGATATAGGAATGGATATCCATGTCATCTTTTTGTCCAACCGCCATTTTTTCAAGGGTTTTTTTTTTCAAAATTCTTAACATTTCATTTATTCATATTTTCTCCAGATTCTGCTTTTGTTCCTGTTAAAAAAAAAAAAAATTAAAAAATTCTATTGCAGTGCAAATCCTTGCAGGACTTCAGCCTGGAAACATTTATTCGTGTGAGAACTCCCTTTATGCTTGAGCAACTTCAGTGAACATCAACAGATCTATGGAAAAGGGTATGGATTACCACAGGTGGGCAAGGCATCATCCTCTCCCTTGTCACAGGTAAACAGGCACTGAGTATGTTCAGGGATGGCAAACTCATTCTCTCCCTGTCTAGGAGAATAGCTCAGAGATCCAGATACTCAGTCAAGTTGCTAAGAAACCTAAAGAATTTTAAAGTATGCAAGGTTACAAGGCTAATCTAAAGTTAGACTAATACTGTGTAGCATCCCCATGGCAACCAGGAGTGAACGGCATGTGAGGTGAAAGCAGAGGAAAAGACAGAATAATAATCAGCAATAAATAAGCCTTGGCAGGGCTTAGTGTGATTATGTTATCAATGAGTTAAAGAATGCTGCTGGCCTGCTGAAGTTCAGCTTGTCTGCAGGGGACACAGCTTCTCCTTGCTGGTCCAGAGCAAATGGTGGGTGGCGTTTCTAAAGGCTATACTGGCCAGCTCTGAGAGGGTTGATGCTGAGAGGGTCAAATGAAACAGAAGTTGACCTGAACACATGTGATGTAAAAAAACTCTCTTTATTATCTAATACTGAGAAGAAAATTTCCATATCAGATCAAATAGTTGTGCCCCTCCTCTCTTTAAATTTCCTGCAGCCCTGATGTGTTTGCTGTGGTATTTCCTCTAAAGCACCATCTGCATAATTTTGCCGGTACTTATACTGTCTTAGGTATGTGACCTATACCTGAAGCAGAATCTGGGTACTGAAGTCAGTTTGAAAAATCAACTTTTTCCTGTTGCTGTCTTACAGCACTGGATTTTATCTGTTCATGTTCATGCTCCCACATAGCCAAGGGACAAGGTTCCTGGCTGAGGAGACGTCTAAATACTCTGCAGATCAGTGGGTCAGTGACTTCAGGCTTCATGGCCACCACCATGGTCCATCAGCCGAGCTCACATTTTCTAGCTTCAGCCTTGTGATTCAGCCACTAGTGCACATGAGCCACTACAGCATTTCCTGAGGTGCTGAATGTCATGAGCAAAACTCCCCTGAGTGATCAATAAAAAAATTGGCAATGCCCCATTCCCGAGGTTCATTCACTCAGAAAAGGTCTGATTTTTGGGTCTTTGAACTCAAGTTCATTTGACTGTTTTTGTTGCATTGAATGGTAAATTGAAGCACTTTTGAACAGACTTCTCAATCCTAGATAACAACTGCCCTGACACTTCATCTGAAATTTTTCTGGCTCTCTTCACAACGACTCCTTGAGAAGTTAACACTGTTAAACCATTCGAGAATATCACTATGCACTGCAAAAATACTGAGGTGAAACCGAGACAGGATGCTCCCCTTGTCTTGACCACCAATGGATGGATGGATGTGCATGAAGCTCATGAATTTTATTTGAATCAAAGCAGATAATGTTGTTTTGTGTTTCACAACCCATTGGAGTGGAGATCTGAGCTCCAGATTGCCTTCTGGTTGCTTCTCACACCCCACTGGCATGGGCCCTACGTGGAAATGCTTTCTGTTCATCCTACCTGAGCTGTAGTACTTAGCAAGTTAAATCCTTGTTTCTGCTGAGCATTATGAAGGCAAGCAAAACAGGCACTGTGTAATCACCACCTGCTCTGAATGAATGAAATGCAGTTTGTGAGAGTTATGGGTACTCCTGAGCACCTGAGGCATTAAGATTCCTATTTTCTGCTTGGTAAACAAGGGTGCCACACAAATAAACACAGCAAAAGACCCTTTCCAAAGTTCCTGTTGCTGTATAACATTAGAATATCTTAGAAATTGAGTTTTCTGATTAGATGTGGAAGCAGGCATCTATACTAAACCACTTTAAACTCTCATTCAAAGTCTTTACAGGGTGGATCTTTCAAATTAAAGCAGGTGCATACAGTTGGTCAAAGAAATCCCATACCTGATTTTACTGTCTACATTCAGTGTATCTCCACCAAGTGTGATAAGAGAGTCCCAAACACTCCCCCCACAGAGCTACAGCCTAATTCTTTTCACTTTACCACTTTCAAAGATAATGAGATGCCATTCTAGCTAGAGATAGGGATACAGAGAATGCTCTATTTTCTATTCTTGAAAGTGAAGAATGTTGCCAACAGCTCCAGATGGGGATAACCTTGAATATTTTTGGCGACCTGGAACCTAAGCAGGTTTGATAAAGTTTTCCTGCGTTTGTTTCATGACATTGGAAGTTTAAAAGAAGAAACAACTGATATGCTAGTATGCCAATGAATTACTTGTTTAAGGTTACATAGTAAGACTGAAGCATAGCAGAGATCTGAATTCAGTCTCTATAGATGCCATAGAATCATAGAATCAGAATGGTTTGAGTTGGAACAGACCTTAAGACCATCTAGTTCTCACCTCCTGCCATGTTCCACCCTCTAGAACAGGTTGCTCAGAGCACCATCCAGGCTGGCCTTGAACACTTCCAGGGGTGGAACAACCGCAGCTTCTCTGGCAAACCTGTGCCAGTGCCTCATCACCCTCTGAGTTAAGAGTTGCTTCCCAATATCTAATTTAAATCTCTTCTCTTTTAGTTTGAAACCATTACTCTTTGTCTTGTCACTATCTGCCCATGTGAAAAACCACTCTTCTTCTTCTTTATAAGCCCCCTTTAAGTACTGAAAGGCTGCAAAAAGTCTCCTCTTCTCCTGGAGTCTCCTCTTCTCCAAGCTGAACAAACCTGTCAGTCTCAGCCTGTCTTCACAGCAGAGGAGTTCCAGACCTCTGAGCATCCTCTTGGCCCTCCTCTGATGTCCAACAACTGTTCTGTCCTCTTCTTTACTGTGTTTTTTCCTCTTCAATCCAGTGACAGGGATATCACTTCTGTCTCTTGGGAAAGCTGTGCTTCCTGACAGATGAACTTTTCACTGGCTGAAACTGACCTGGAGCTTCGTCAAGAGAAAGGACAAAACCAAACTGTGGAAATATTGAGTTCAACTCAAATCTCACAGATATCAGTAAAAGTCTTTCCGTGAGTTTCAATGAGCTATGGATCAAGTTCACAATGTTTAAGCAATAAAACACTCTGACATTCACATTAGATAGTCAATGGTCCATGATGCCACATGTGGAAATCCTCTTAGCATTAATCTATTCCATGATGACAGTCAAATATTTTTTATATCTCAAGGACTCATGAATTTTTAATGCTTCAGTCTTAAATGCTTTCTCTGAAATTGTTTATATTTTCTAGTTTAATCGACATTTCCCATACTTCCAATTTTAACATATTTAATATACTACTAATGCTGAGTAGTAGAAATGCTTACAGGAAAAAAAAATCAGCCATGAACTCATCAATGAAAGGACAAAAAATCACTCATGAATTTCTTAGTGAAAATAAAAATAATTTAAAAATATTTGAATCAGATTATTCCAAAAGACCTAATTTTAATGTAATTGAGTAATTATGCTATGTTAAGTAAATAACAATTGGCTTTGAAAAGTGATTAATTAAGGTTGCTGATTATAAATTTAAATTAAGAGAAGTTTCCATAATAATATTACTGGATAATTTCATTAGTATTTCAAGACTTTGGGGAAAAAAAACAAAAACAAAAACAAAACAAAATCCCAAACCATCATGGAAGTTGATTTGAAGTGTGAGGAAATAATCCATTGACTTCTTCAAGTTTTCAGACAAATGTTGTTGCTCCAGGTTGAGATCCTCTAGGACTAAAGGCTAATAAATTAATGATTTACGACCCTTCAGGAATCTACTTTAAATTTTAGTGGAAAACTAGGATGCTATTTCAAAAACTTAGCTTTAAAGTATTTCCAGTCTGGAAGTTTCATTGCCTGAAGATTTCATGTGTGATACACAGAGCTGGTTATTAGGTGAAGAAACAACCTATTTCAAACCTGTGAGGACTGTTATCAAAATATTTCCAGTCCTTAAGTGAATCCCAACATTTTAACCTTGCAATGATTTTCTAAATAGAAAAAATCACTTCTGCTTTGAGCATTTTTTCCTTTTAAAAATGTTTTCTTTCAATATATTTATTTGCTCAACATAACCACAAGCCATTATCAGGAGAGATGTCATTCCCCTGTGTGGTAATGTCCTCTTCTTTTGCCTTTGCAAGGGACTTTTTACAGATTAATTATCTGCCCATCATTCTGTTTCCAGTGCACTTTACAGTATCTGGGTTTAAGGGTTATTTTTCTTCCCATTTTTAATGCATTTTCTTCTCAATTTGGAAGCTGCTGCTGCCACAAGACATTCTTTTGTTCAGCTGCACATCCCAGGTCTGAAATTCATCCTAGCATCTGTTCTCTGAAACCTGAGCAGATGGAAGAGTCCAGGAGGGACTACTTGTGCCAGCATAAGGTAGCTTTATCTTTCTGTGGTAAATGTTCTCCAAGAGTAAAACTGAACTCCAGACAAACTTGTCAGGAAACCTACAGGAGTTAAGGGAAGGGATCTCTAAGTGTATAAAGTAGTATGTACGTCTTTTGGGGGAAAATTAACAAGTTGATATTAGCTAAAATACAAAGCAACTGTATTTTCAAGTGTATTTATGGCAGTATTGAGTAATTTTCCTTTAACTATTTTAAAATTGTCCGTATGATCACCTTAAGTTTGTGGCAGATGCCCTTAGACAGCTTCTGAGCAAGAGAGGAGTAGAAAACCTATACACATTTTCAGGAAAATCCAAGAAAAATATTCAGTCACCCTGTAAATATAAGAATAAAAGGACAAATGTATCCAAGGACACAGAACACCCTGTAAAATGGAGAGAAAAGAAATTCAGTATTTCATCTGTTTTTTTGGTCCTTCTTGCAAAGCAAAGCAGTGACCCTGGAAACCCCAGAGAAAGATGTACCTTCTCTGCACCACAGAAGATCCATCTCCAGAGAAACTCGGATTCTGAAATGTCTTCTCTTGCATAGTCTCTTCTGGAGGTCCCTTTGGGATAAGCTGACCCCATACCATTTAAAATGTTGTTCTTTAGTTGTTGTTTTTTAGTTCCTTGAGTAGGAATCTGTATTGCCCTAGACCCAAACAGACCCTCAGTCAGTGAGAGAGGCCTGGCTGCTGAGATAAGCAGGACAGGGGGCACCAGTTTTGATGAACGCGCTGCTTGAGGAACAGCAGCTTTAGCTGCATATTATTACATTTCTGCTGTTCAAGTTTCCCATGTTTCCTTTGGAAGGAGTGCAGCATTAGCCTTCACGTGGAGACTAATTTTGAATCCTGGGAGGGAAAGGCTTTTTAAGAGGGATTTGTCTAATTGATGAGGGCATAGTCGCTTTAAAGTCTCTCAAGAGTACATTTCTTTTAATGGTTATTATTTCAATTGTGCAAACAGAAAAGCAACATTGATTTTATATCATGTACAATATAGCATAAGAAAACATCAACAAACATCTCCTGTAAGGCACAATACCTCCACTTCCTGACTAAGCCATTGACAACACCATTCAAGTCAGGATTTAATTCTCCCCATTATGTACTCCTTGTATTTCTTAACTTCTTACCATCTTGCCTTTACAGCTTTCATTGATTTAGTCTGTCCTTGTTTTGTGGTGAAGCAAGCATAATGCCAATTTTTTACTGACAATAACCTTCCATCTCTCCTGACTCTCCCCTTGGGTGAGGACACTGCCCAAGATGAACTAACTCCTGGAGGTGGAGAGCCCTCATTTTACGGAGTGAGTGATTGCACGTGCTGGGTTACCCTTCTGAAGCTTAGGAGTCCTGAAGTCAGTTGTGTAGTAGAAATTCCATTTGACATCCTGAATCTGTAATCCATCAACACTGACAGAGCTTTGAATGGTTTTGTAAAATAAATTACATTTGAGTACCTTTTTTGGCTCACTTAATTTATAAGACTCTGTGACGGAAGTCACCATCAACTTTTCGAAATAATATGAATCGACTTTTTTTGATCAAAAAGAGCCCAATGACTTAGGATGTTCTAGAAAATAGAAAAGGGAAATGTTGTTTACGTTATTAAAGAACTAAAAAGTATCATGGTTCCATTAACAGGATTTTGCTATTGAAATAATAACTTATTCAGAGACACTTTGCATTCCTAGCTGAGCAATTAGACCAGGGCTCTGGAAGCTGTTCTCTAATTCAGCTGTTGTGTTGACTTGCTTTGGGAGTTCAAAAAAAATCACCAACTTTTACATGTAGACAAAAGAAGATTTAAAAAATCTAGTGGAAGCACTAGGATTTCCATACTTCTTGTGAGTACCCAAGAGAAATGTAATGTTCTTATTTTTTGACTGGTCACATTGAGATAATCATACATCATTTTCTGCCTGGATTTTTCCATCTCTCTGCATTTATTCAGGCCATTGTTATCTCATCCTTATTAAAAAATGACATGTATGAGTTGAAAACAAGGTATTTCCCTTGCACTCTTTGAATAATGAAAGATTTTCTGCCCACTGAGTTTCATAACTTTTAGCACTGTAAACCAAAGGATGATATTTTATTTTTTTCTAAACAACACTTAGAATCTCTGCTTTAAAACTTCATCCAAGAAATTATTAAAGAAACCATATTCTTTCAATTTTCATCTAATAGGAAAATACCATTCCTACGCCATCTTCCACTTATAAACCTTCTAGTTCTGTTATCACTGGAAAATGGAGAATGTATCTTTTATGGTCATCCACATAAGGAAAGGTGAAAACAACTGTTTACATAGAACCCCACAGAGGAAAAATCTTCAGTGACAGGAACAATTTTTGCCTCACTTCAACACCACTTAAAGTAATGTGAGATGGATTCCACCACGGCTGCTGTCACTCAGTCCATCGCAGTACAGCGTGATCAGCCACCTCAGATTTACCAAAGGGAAGTTATGCCATAGTCACCTTCCACAACAAACTCTTATCTTCTGTTGACATGGGGAGAGCAGTGGCTACTTTACCATGGACAGCAAAGCATTTCACACTGGCTCCCGCAGTCTCCTTCCAGACAAACTGGCCAGACAGACTGGAGATGGTCTGGTAGGCAGGCAGGAAAAACAGGAGTGGGGATCAATGTTCTTCTCTCAGGCTGGCAGCCGGTCACAAGCGGGGTCCTCCAGGGGTTGATACTGCCCTCCACACTTTACAACACCTTCCTGAACGATCTGGATGGAGGGATTGAAAGTGCTCTCATCGAGTTTTCTGATGACACCAAGCTGGGTGGTGAGGAGGACATATCAGAAGGAAGACATCTCACAGAGAGACCTGGACAGGCTGGAAGAGTGGGTTAGTGAAAATTGTATGAAGTTTAACAAAGACAAGTGCAGATTCCTGCCACTGAGATGACATAACCAAAGAGCCCTTCACAGGCTGGGCTCTCTGTGGATGGAGAGCAGCCTTGCTGAAAGGGGCCCTGGGTCATAGTGGACGAGTGGCTGAACACGTGTCAGCAGTGAAGCTGTTGCAGCAATTGTATTAAATGAAGGTAAATGAAGGTGAATGGGATCCTGGGCTGTATCCACAGGGATAAAGATGTACTTGTCAAGCCTGGAGTACAGTGTCCTGTTGGGGTGGGTGACCTGGCAATGGTAGAAGCCGAGATGCCAGAAACCCCTGGTGCAGGGGTTGACCACCTGCACTGGTGGGTCAACTCAGAAAGTAAATAGCTCCCCCAACTCGGGTTACAGGAAAAGACTTCTCCCATCAGGCAGTACCTGTCTGGTACCTGGTCCCCCACTCCGCCCCTTCACTCTCCCCATTGGTTGTTGTATCCCTCTGCCTTCCCCCTGCCCCTTGCCCTCAGGTAATTTGTTGCTGGTGCTTTGCCAGCCCCCTTTCTGTTACCCCTTATAAGCTGGTACACGAGGCCTGCTCGCCCTCTTTTGCCTCTGGACCCTTCGGAATAAACCTTTGGGAACCCATGCGGAGAGCCCTCCACGCTCCTTGCTCCTGGTAACACCTGAGCTATCCTGGCCTGGGTGCGGGGCTGTGTCTCGGTGCCATCCATCGGCACGGGGGCTGGAAGTCGGCCTGCGAGGTGCCGAGCTGCACCCCCAGGGCACCCCTTGCAGGGGATGCTTTTGGGTTAAAGCAGGGATTTCAGCCATCCCACAGCACCCCACATCAGTGTCCAGCTCTTGTTCCCACAATTTACGAAAGACATGGACAGACTGGAGAGCATCCAAAGGCAGGCCATGAAGATGATCAGAGGGCTGGAAAGCCTCATCTGTGAGGAAAGACTCAAAGTGTTTTGTCTTCTTACCCTGGAGAAGACTGGCTCAGGGATGACATCATCACAGTATTCCAGTACCTAAAGGGTATCTAGGAAAAGGACGAAGGCTCTGTTTTCACAGAGGGTCACAAGGAGAGGACCAGGAGCAATGAGGACAAGTTGCACAAAGAGAGGTTTAATCTCAACATAAGAAGTGAACATTTCACAGTGAGAACAATCAATCACTGGAACAACCTCCCCAGGGTTGTGGTTGAATTCACATCACTGGAGATGTTCAAGATACGACAGCATGGTGAGCTAGATGAACCCTCCTAGGCTCCCTTTTCCATGAAAGATTGGACCAGGTGATATTTCAAGGTCTCTTCCTACCTACCTGGGCTATTTTATTATTCTTTTATATGGCTTTGCCTCAATCCCTCACAGAGGTGATTTTAAATGAGATTCTGACCTACTGTTGTAGAATATAAGCATACCCAGCATGCTCATCTCAGCTGATGATAAATAGTAAAATACCACACCTGGACCTTAAAAGAAAATCTTGCAGCTGCAAGGCAGACCTAGGTATCCTTAACGAATTTTGCCAGACCATTTTTCTAAAAGGAGACAGTGGCTGCTTAATTGAGTCATTTCACTCGGTAGGAATAAACACCAAAATGAATATTCTGAAGATCACTAAAAACATTTTGGAATAAAAGAAGAAGGATCAAACCTCCCTAACCATTCCACATCTGAACAGACTCTGTAGCGCTCATACTAACAGAAAACAAGCAGAGATAACTGAGAAACAGATGAAGCAATTGAAAAAGCATACTTATAGTCATTTTCCCACACAATTTTAATGTAAGCAAGAATCTTATCTATGTACAGAGCTGAATGACTCCCAGCAGATACAAACATGGGCAGCAATCTGAATTTTGTGTTACAGATGGCTTCTGCAATTTTTACTGTTTGAAGTACCATATTGTCCTGTGTCAAAGAGTCTCAAGGGCCCCAGACCTGTTCTTTTTTTATAATATATAGCAGAAAACATTTTCCTCTCCATTTAACTCATGGAATAAGGTCTTAAACCAGGAGCTCTCTGAAGTTGAATTAATTTGTGTCTGTGGAGGACTGTGAAGCACTGTGGGGAAACATCTCTTAAAATTACAAAGTATTTTTGCTGTTACAGTCAAACTCTCAGTGGAGTGGTATGAAAAGAATGTTAAGTGTGAACAAATCTGCAGTTTGTGAATGGTGCAGACATTTACTGACTGTGGTGAGCAAGTGTTTGTGTCTACCTTATCCACTCAGCTACAGAAACAGTCACTCAGCACTAATTGCAGCTTTTCTCCTTGGCAAACAGGTGTGCTGAGCCCTTCTTAAAATTCAGGAAAGAGGGTGGCATGGCAAGAGTTTATTTCTTTAGTGCTGACACTTTGCTGTGCTGGATTTCACAGTGTAAAGACATACTGTGAAATGATTAAGTGGAAATCAGCATGTTTGCTTCTCTTCCTCCATTTTCATGCTTTGAATAAATGCAGTTTCACGATTTTGCCTATTGCTGTGGATCGCTTTTTCCTCAAGGCTTGAAGCAAACTGCTGAAAGGTCTTCTTGGCTTTAGCGGGCCTTGGTCCAGTTTTTTAGCACAAGGTCACTGATTGCAGTGCTCAATGTCTGCTTCCAGAGCCAGGGTAGGATTTGTTCCTTGTCATGCTTGGTCCTTCTTCATGGAAAAAACAAAACAAAACAAAAACCAAAAACAAACAAAAAACCCCCCCAAAAAACAACAACAAAAAAAACCCAAAACCAAAACAACAAATCCAAAACCAACCAACCAACCAAAAAATGCCACCTAACTAAAAAAATAAGAAGGGATGCAGGAAGAGCAAAGTCTGATACTGACATTGGTAAACTGTGAGCAAGACCAAGACGCCAATATCTCACCTACAAACAAGAACGCTTTAGCCCCTGGGGATTTGAAAGTCTTCAGGGTACTCATCCCAGAGTGCTTTCACTCATAAAGAGATTGGTATTAAGGATTTGATTACCCTGATGTATCTGAAAAACCCTTGTGCAGCTGTGACTCTGCTGGGCACTGGAGAGTCCCAGGGTTACATGGCTGCACTCAGGACTGCCCTGGCTTGATCAGAAGGGAGGTGATAAAAGTGCAGGAGCCCCTCTGTCCACAGCGTTTTGTGTTCACAAGGTAAAGGCTCCTACCAAACCTTTTGGTACCAGTGACCAAAATTGTGTTGTCCCCATGGACTGTGGACACGACAGCCCATGACATGTTTTCACTGGGTCCATATAAAATAACTGAAAGAAAGCAAATTTATTGTAATTTGGATCAACGTCCCTTATGTAGAGCTCTGCACCAAAACACTCTTACGATTTTATGAGTGAAAAACAAGTGATCTCTGATGATGTATAAACACTCTTCCACGATGCGTAAATACTCCTACCTTTATTAACAGCAGAAATGAACCTAAGTTTTTCCCCTTTAACGAAACCTCTGTTATTTATCTTGCCCTCTGTGCCTGGACATTTTCCTAAAACACAATAGGGTAAGGTGAGCGTTCACAGATTCTGTAAGTGGGTTGGGAGCTGCACTGAACTAATGACTCATTTTCTCTAACTGCAGAACATAGACAGGAACAGCAGGTGTTTATTTTTTTCCTCCTCCTGATGTATCATTTAGGAAAGAATATGTGTAGAAATAACAAGAAAATAATGAAAAGATAAATTCTTTGGACATGACAAGGCTATCTTGTGATAAACTGGTGAAAAGTAATGGAAACATCAAAACTTTCAGAGCAACCAAAGTTTACAGAGCAGTTACAAAGAGACAAAGACTTTCTTTCACAGTCTTTAACTACAGTAAATATCACCATCCAACACCCTCCCAAAATAATTCTGCCATTTGCCATACAACTGAGAAAGAATGGCAGGTATCCTAGATAAGAGAGGGGATAAAAGCAAAGCACAAAGGATTAAGTGACTCATGCAAGATTGCTCAGGAAATCTGGCAAATATGCTGCGGGGTTCCCGAGTTCTATTCTGTTCACATCAGTGCAGAAATGTTAGACATCCAAGTAGGGTACTACAGTCTTGTTTGCAAATGTTCTGGTAACGTGTTATTTTTCATTATTGTAAAATTACCATTTGCTGCAACTTTTCATGTGACTACAAGTGTTTCCCTGAATTTTGGCCAGTAGAGATTCTTTAGAATCAAGAAAGAAATTCTAGTCAGGGTCTCAAAATGTCTTCAGATATGGGAAAATCAGACCAAAGGGTGAATTCAATTAATGTTCCACTACTATTTAGGATGTGACACCTGTAACAGGAGAGCCCAGGACAGCCTAGTAGGGTATTTGCTGTGGATGTAGATTTTCATATCACAGATTCATGCATTTAGCCACGAGCTAGAGACCCACCTGAAGGGCTCTCACTGTTGGTTGCTGTAGCTGATCACTTAGTTGGATTTTTTTATGGCTTAGGTTTAACTTTGTTCTTTAAATGAGGAAAAAAATATTGTCATCCTGAAATAACATAGAACATTCATATTTTCAACTCTAAAACAATATTTCTCCAGGCACAGGTAGCTGTATCCTGCATTTCTTCCCATGCTTACTGCCAACAATCTGCTTAAAATCCTACCAGAAAATATGTTCATTAGGCACAAAAATTGTTCATGGATTTACAACTTCAGCTTCCTTCATCTTACAATTGAGCCCTGTAGAACACAGTAAAAATGTCATGGAATCACAGAATCATGGAATGTTCTGGGTTGGAAGGGACCTTAAAGATCATCTAATACAAGCCCACTGCCACGGGCAGGAAGACCTTCCACTATCCACGTTGCTCAAAGGCCCATCCAACCTGGCCTTGAACACTTCCAGGGATGGGGCATCCACAGCTTCTCTGGGCAACCTGTGCCTCACCACCCTCACAATAAAGAATTTATTCCCAATATCCAACTCAAACCTACCCTCCTGAACTTTGAAGCCATTGCCCCTTGTCCTACCAGGTCACTTCGGGTAGCCCATTTTGCAGATGTACTTACTGTGTACAGCTTCTGACCCCTCAGTCCTCAGCAAATACAGTCTCTGCATCTTCCCTGCTCCTGCAGAAACCTCGGAAGAGCTGAAAACTTGGATAAATTGCTTTTCCTCTTAAATGTGCTTCTGGGTCGTGGTGGTTTACAGTTTCTAATCTCTAGATGGTAATTTCTTTTCTCGGGTGAAAAAGCTTCAGTGCTTAAATTGACAGATGTGTTGTTTTTTGCTCTTGTGGTTGCTGTTACCTTTTGTTTATGAGTTGGGATGCCAAACTTCCAACCTCGTTTCTCATGCATTTTCTGCATCATTAACTGTTTAAATTTCCTGTGCTTGGACGGCTGCTACTTCTCTCTAGCAATTCCCTCCAATGTGGCTCTGTTAAAATGCAGAAACTGTTATACAATCACAATAGAAAAAAGACCAGATGGCATCAATAACTGCTAATATACCCCCATGTTTATGCTCCAGCACGTGTCTGATGGATGGGATAAGTGCTAGTCACTGGTACTCTGTTTGTGTCATTGTTTGCTGAGTTTGTTTTTTAATTAACCATATGCTCCCTAGGAAACCTTGAAAGCATTTCACGTGGCTCCCCAAAATACACCTGCATTGCACCTTAAAAATGGACAGCATTTTAAACAAAACTCCTTTTTCTTTGTAAAAAGGAAATATATTGTATGAAAAGAAACTGAACTACTTTCTCTCCTGAGTTTCTATTCCTGTTTCTCCCCCAACTGCTTTCTAAGGAAGAGCCATCCGCTCACATGTTTATTGGTATCTAAGCTGCACAGTCTCTAAAGATGTGGTTTTGGTATACATTTTTTTTAATCCAAACACCAGAATAATTATCAATATGACCAGACAATAGTTAAAGCCACTTTGATTGTTCAATCTCCTAAGACTCCTGACACCCGTTAGATGTTTATGAAGGCAGCGCAGGATGCAGACTGTCACACACCGATTCTCTGTGCAGTCAATGAAAACAAGCAGTCACATCCCTGAAATCTGGAACCCATAGTAAACGACTAAAAATGGCATCCTAGTTATGCTTTTCCATCATTCATGCAGTCAGCTTCCATCTGGCAGCCTTAGGGAGCAGGTTGCTGGATTTGTCCCATGGTCTCACTTACTGTATTCTCTCACATGTACTCAAAGCAGAGACGTGACATTCATGGCAGAGGAATTGTTTCTGGAGTTTGTGACTACAGGTCGTTCTTAGAGGGAAGGGACAGCTGATCATGGCAAGGAGAAAGGCAGTTTTACGTAGGTTTTACTGATTGATTGATTCTAACGAACAATCAGGTTAGAACAGTCTGGTTTGCACCAGCTTAATCAGGATTCAAAAAGTATCCTAGAATCATAGAATACCCTGAGTTGGAAAGGACCCACAAAGATCATCAAGGCCAACTCCTAGCCCTGCACAGGACAGACTCAAGAATCACATCATGTGCCTGAGAGCATTGTCCAAGTGCTCCTTGCACTCTGTCAGGCTTGGTGCTGTCACCACTTCCCCTGTGTGTGTTACTTGCATTTCACTGTGGCTTTTAGGGCCGAGTTTGTATTTCTCAGCTTCCCAAAACTTACCTAACTAAATTAGCTATCCAGCAATGTAAGCATTGACATCTGAGCAAGTTTCTTGTGTTCATATTACAGTTAGTAGAAAACAAGTCCACGGAGTCAGTGAAGCACAGGGTGAGTCATTTAACCAAACGTAGGTATCGACTTTAGGATGACATAAATCACACCCTGCTCTTCCTTGATCATCTAGTTCATCTAGTTGCCAAAGGCAACTTTTAAAGATGCTGATGCCACCTTGCATTGTCTCATATGGTAGCTTAATTAGTGTGCTTTGCCTCCCACCTTAGTTTCTTGACTTGTGAAAGTGAGATCGTACAATCAGCCACCCAATTTGCGAGAGATGAAGATAATGAGTTCATGTTTGTACAGTGCTGAGGAAATATGAAATCCAACAAGCTGTGCCTTAACAGTATAGTCTTAACCCATACTGACGAAGACATACTGTTTACATACAGACAGCAAGAGAGCCATAAGCTCTGGTTAGCTGGCAGCCCTTCAGGGCTTCTACATGGCTTTCAACATTAGGTATTTTGTAAATAGGAACGTTAGGGCAGATATGTTGGAAAACTTGCCTAGAGTAAAGCAGAACATTAGCAGCTGAGCTGGGATAGAGATTTTTTTGTGTACAGCTCTTGTGACAATTGCTAATTGTCAGCTATAACGTAGCTCTGTCTTCTTGTGATTCCCTCATTTACTCCTGAGCAGATACAGATGATTTTTATGTCACATTTCTATGTTGGTTACCCAATGTCTAAGAAATGCCTTCAGACATTTCAGGATGAAAAGAGAGATAAATATTATTAATTTTCATTGCAAGTAAGGTAATTTGTTCCAAAATTTCTGCAGTGTTCATATATCTAATGAGTCAGGGGGTTTCATAACTCATCAGACTTCAACTGATGTTTTATAGCTTTCCTGTGTCAGAAGGAATAACTGATTGTGGTTGTTGAAAGCATGGATCAGTGCAGAATTACTGCTACCATCTATATGTTATACAAATATCTTAAACCAAATCTTGGCTACAGTATTTCATCGAGGCAGCCGAGTGTGATAAATCAGAAACAGCTGAAATCTGTGGTATCAAGGCACAAAAATTGTTTGCCCATTCTCCTGGCAAAAATTTCAGCAGCAGATAAATTGCCATGTCCTTAGAGGTGAGGTAAGATACTGTAGACATGAGATAGTCTCTGAGGTGATAAAGTCGAACGATAAAACTTTACATTATAGTGATGTATATAAAAGATGACTGGATGGCATAATCCTTTCAGAAGAGTAACACTACCAACACATGTCTAATCTATTCAGTAGCAGCCTAATTTGCCCTTCTCCTCTCTGAAGTAATCTTGAAAATTACAGTCAGAAAGGCTAAACAGCACGACCACATACTGCTTCCATGGAATAAAGAAAGGCAATCAGGATGGATGGTAAAAACACATCAAGAATTAAAAAAAAACAACCAAAAAAGACCAAACCCAAAGGGAAATATAAGTCTATTTCTTATCCGAAAAGAACTAATAAAAGAAGAACAAGAAAGTTTAATAGTCAGTATTCAAATATTATTTAAGTGAATTTGGATCATTAAATCTATTATTTTTTTAAGCGGAAGATAAGAGTCCAATATAGAACAAGAAAAAATAGAATAAGGAATTTTTCAGGAAATGAGGAGTGTTCAAAACAACAGTATATTCAACACCCAGTAATGAGTGGTGTCCCTCAAAAGTATAAATTGGGACCAGAACTATTTAATATATTCATCAGTGACATAGTGAGTGGGGTCAAGTGCACCCTCAGCAAGTTTATAGACCACCAAGCTGAGTGGTGCAGGAGATCCACTTGAGGGAAGGGATGGCATCCAGAGAGACATGGACAGGCCTGAGGAGTGGGACCATGTGAATCTCATTAAGTTCAACGAGGCTAAGTACCAAGTCCTACACCAGGGTTGGAGCAATCCAAAACCAGACTGGAGGATGAAGAGATTGAGATCAACCCTGCAGAGAAGGACTTGGGGATGCTGGTGGATGCAAAATTAGAGATGCATTGACGAGGTTCACTCACAGCCCGGAAAACCATCCATGTCCTGGGCTGCATAAAACAAAGCATGGCCAGCAGGTCAAGAGAGGTGATTCTGCCTCTCTATTCCACTTCTGTGGGAGGCCACCTGGAGTACTGTGTCCAGCTATAGGACTCCCAACATCTGGCTGGAGGATGTTCAGAGGAGGCCGTGAAGATTCTCAGAGGGGTGGAGCACCTCTCTGGTGAAGATGTGCTGAGAGAGTTGGGTTTGCCCACCTGGAGGAGAGAGGGCTCCAGGGTGGCCTTATTTTGGCCTTTCAGTGTACAGAGGGGGCTTGTAAGAAAGATCAAGAGAGATTTTTATCAAGGCCTGTAGTTACAGGACAAAGAGGTAACAGTTTTAAACTGAAAGAAGACAGGATTAGATTGATAAAGAGGACATTTTTTATAATTAGGATGGTGGGACATTGGAGCAGGTTGTCCAGGAAAATTTTGGATGTCCCATCATCAGAACAGTTCAAGGTCATGTTGAATGGGGCTTTTGAGAAACTCGATTTAGTAAAAGATATCCCTGACAGGGGATTTGAACTAGGTGATCTTTGAAAATCTCTTCCAATTCAGATCATTCTGTGATACTAATGTTGATTCCCACTACAAAAAGCAATTTCTATTTTGAAATCATCTTCCATGTATAACATATTGAAAACATCAGTTGTGGGAGGTCCAACCTCAGTCTTCCCAGTTGCCCATCAAGAGGGCTCCACCCTGAGCGACGAGAGCTCCTCCTTCGAGGAGTGCTCCATGGGCGGGACTGAGGTCTAGGGCCCTCCCCTCCCTCCAGAAGCTTCTATTTAGTTCGACACCTCATTGGTTCATGTTAATGTCAGTTTGTTGTACCCTCCCCTCAAGTTTGTTGATTGGACCCTGGATCCCCAGACCCTCCCCTCAGATGCGACCCCATTGGATGTAACCCTGAACCCCGCCCCAGTCTCGTGCCCCTTATAACCCAGTGCACAGCTTCTTCTCCCTGGAGATCTCCCTCCGCCCCTCTCCGACCCAGACCCCCGTTGTTTCCCTTGTTATTAAAGGAGACTTGGAGGAGACCCCCTCTCGGCTCTCTTTATTTCCTCCGCTCGCCATTCCGTTGCACCCCGCCTGTGTGCCTGCCCGGAGAGGTCTCGCCTCTGCTGTGATCCAGCCACGAGCACCAGAGCCCTACTCTTCGGAGCGCAGGGCCCCCTCCAGAGCCCACGTCCTTGGCAATGGCCAGGGGGACATCGGCGACAATCAGTCATCAATATTCCACTGTAATTAGTAGTAGGGGAGTCTGAGCTAGAAATCAATGACTGGCTCTGGATACCACATTACAAATATTTCTGAAAAATTTGAGTGCAAAGAGATATAAAAAACCCACGAAACAGGATAGCAAGCAATGTGGTAAGCATGACCTATGAGAGAATCGCAAAGAAGTGAGATTATGAGAAAGTATACAACAGTCCTCAGATATGCAAAAAACTTGTATTTCATGTTCTCTGTGAAAGAACAAGTGGAAATCAGTAATAATTTGTAGCAAGAATTACTTTAGCTACAGAATGACATGTATGAGGATGGTGATATGGAGTGACAAAGCCTGCTGCTGTCTCGATCACTGGATGTCTCTAAAAATGCATCAGACAAGGTCAGAATATCTAAACAAGAAGATTGTCTGAACAGTCACTCAAGGACCAAGCAGTTACAGTTCTGTTCCCCAAATATATTCTCACTGTTTTGTGTGGAGAGAGCGGAGAGGGCAAGAGCTAACAGATGGGGTCTGCTCATGAGAAACTGTAACTGTATCCTATACAGATTATCTGAGTTGTACAAATGGATCATTTTAAAAATGCTCTTATTGCCCTGTTCACAGGGGAGCTAATGTGGAGGTTGTCTGAGACAGCCTCACTATGTGAAAGGCACGAACAAAGGAAGTTGGATTAGCCTGTGTTTGGAGCATTCCTTCAATTGCTATCCAGAGGCTTTTTCTATAGCACAGGGAACAAGAAAATACCACGAGTACATTCTGTCTGTAAGTAGGAGTACTTGATTGAAGAAGTTTGCTCACTCAGTCTTTTTTAAAGACGGGTTTTCACAGACATCAGTGTAAATTTGATGACCAGCTGACATTAATTTCTGGTGGAACTGGAAATTTTGTATGGGAATATATTTATCTTGTTTCAATTAATGGCCACTGGAGAAGGTATATCTTCAGCTAGTATTTCAGCCCCTGTTTTCCCTCCAAGCATTCTGCTCCACCTCACAGCCAGTGTCTGACTCCTTGCATCTCCTCAGAAGCTTCTGCAAGTTGCTGTCTGTTAACAGATTGCCCTGCCTGGTGCAGCACCCTCCTCACCAGAGCCCATTCCTGCTCACCCCTGTCTCAGTCCAGCTCTCTTTCAGGTCACTTCCATGCCTTTAAGCACAAACAAACATGAAACACAACAATCCTTCTCTTGCTGTCTCCCAGCCTCCAGAAGCCAGGGATGCAGAAGTGGCTAATTGTGTATGGCATCTTGCTGGACTTAAATGGCATTGAGAAAAAGCAAGTGTGATCCAGCTAAAGGCTATGTGGGCATGTCAGCAGTTACAAAACCCCAACTGGACAGCACAGGAGTGTGAAATGACGCTTCTTTAAAAAGTGAGGCCCTTGAGGTTTAGCAACACATTCATTAAACGCACTGGTGCCTAGATGTTATTTTAGTTTCAAGCCTTTGACCAGAATGAGGTCACTTTACATTTGCTTCCCTGTTAAAGGAATTTGTTAATCATGAAATATTTGTGCTGAGCTCTAACAGTGTTGTTTATTTAGGGACTGCTTCTTTTGTGACACAGTATTTTTTCTGTGCTTTATTTATATGACATAGGTGCATCAGGACAAACCAGCTGTGGATATGGCTATTTGTACAGGAGAACACATGGGATCAAACCAAATATCTCTGCCTCTCACATCCCTTCAGAAGGCTGCTCCCAATTTTCCACCCACGATATTTTCTACCTACGACCGTAAATAAAATCTCTTCCCGTGTATTTTCTGGCAGATTGTATATGAAGACCTAAATAAATTATTTTAAACACCTTAAAGAACGTAAAGAAATGCCAGCTGGGTCTACTTTCTAGCATGCATTCACCTGGAACAGAGCACAACTCTATTGAGAAAAAGACCCTTCGAACTGCAAAAAAAAAAAAAAAATTAACAAATGGACATATACATGAATTTGAAGAAGTAAGAAACAGACTGGATGCAATAAAATCCTGCCTCATTTCCTTAGGAGAGAATAGAAAAAAAATAATATTGAGATCAGTGACAGCTCCTTGAGGAAGCTTGTGATATATTTTGGAAGGATGTGTGGAAATAGGTAATGTAAAAGGCAGTGGAAGACAGGTTTTATGAATAAAAAGAGGCATCAAAATCCACTTTTGACACTTGCCTTCTAAAGTTCAGCAAGTTTGTGGCTCTCAAATAGCTCAAGAATGGACAGTCATGCTGACAGTTCTCAAATGGTCGGTTTGAAAAACTACTTCAAATCTACTTACTGTGGTATGAGATCGCTATCAGACCCAGCTACCCCTTTAGAAAGTATTCATTGCTTTTCTGTTGAAGACTAGTGCAGCAGCCTCATAATTTTAGTTTTCAGTCCTGGCTGAGGAATTCAGTGTTTCACACTAACTAATTTAGCTTCCCTTTTGCCCAAAGCAATGAATATAATAAAATAGACTGGACAGTAGACATGCTCCAAGTTCCACTGTGATTTTGTGACTTGAAGTTATGACTTTCAAGGGCTGTGTAAGGTTTAATCCCCAAGTGAGACCTTATCACACGAACTCAGCAGTAAGACAGTTGCAGATCTCAAATGGAAACTTTTAAAAGGCGCTTTAATTCAGATGAAGAGAATGATTTCCCTAATCAAGAGAGACTGTAGGCATTTCTTGTAACATAATCATCATCAGCTGCCAGATCAGGACGCGCTTTCCTGGAACACTGTTTCCTCCCACCAGGTGTTGTTATGTGAAGATCAGAGGAGAAGAATATCCCTAAGGAGCAGCTCCTCATCCCTTGATTGCACATTCTGCAGTAGTTCTCACTAACAGGATCTCCTCTCCTGGCTGGAGGTACAAAACTATAAAGAAAAAAGATACCATTTTCTGAGCAAACCACTTATCTCAGGACTGAAACTCCTCATGACAAAATCATAGTGACTCCAAACTAGTTCAGACCCTAAGGGTGAATTCTTGGCCTAAACAAAATCAAGGATAAAATTTACACCATCGCCTGCAGCCTCTTGAAGCAACACGAGACTTTCCATGGATTTCGGTAGGCTGTGATTAAATTGAGAAAACAAGCCTTATTAGGTAGAGAAAAAATATCAGTGCTGAATAGGAGGACAGCTACCAGTTACAGCCAGGTGTTTTAGCACAGAGCAGCTACACACACTGAGGAGTGCTCAGCATAACTGTCCAAAGCTCTTCCAGGAAATTTTGTGGAAGGGACAAGGCAGAAGTTAAAGTGTTCTGAGGCAGGAAACAAAAGGGAGCTGCTTTCTGCAGAGGAGAGAAAGGAAAATATCTTGCTAATTAAAATTGACCGCAGACAAAGCAGCTGAGTACTTACGGAAAGATTACACCTTCAGCAAAGGCCTTCTCTGTCTATACATGCCATTTGCTCTTTTTGCCTACTGTTTCCACGACCTGGATAAAGATGTGTTTGTTGAAAAACACCTCTTACCACCCTGATGCGGTTCAGAGGCAGATTGGGGCGGTGGGAGCTCTGCGCCAAGGCCTCTACAATCTCATGGCAATTAACACCCCAGGGGTATTTCCTCTGCTCAGCTCCAGCTCCTCACCTCCCATTGCCAGCGAGCCATTGGCAAAGCCCACTCCCATCTGCTGGTGTCATGTGGCAGCCGCCCCCAGGGCTCTGTTGTCTGCACGGGGTCAGCAATGTATGGTAGATGTGGTGTCAGTGTATGGGAAATGTGGTGTCAGTGTATGGGAAATGTGGTGTAAATGTGGTGTAAATGCATGGTAAATGTGGTGTCAATGTATGGTAAGTGTGGTGGCACTGGGTACAGGGCACATAGGGCACACAGGGCATGTACCTTCTCAGCACAAATACAGAACTCGCCAGACAGGTGAGTTTCCTTGCCCAGGCTAACTGGAGAATGTGTCAATGGCCAGGCAGTAAGCAGCTGAAAACACAGAGGAAAAACTGCTGAAAAAAAGAAATTACTTCACTAGGAAGGCAGAATGATTTGGCATTTTGCACAGCTTGGACATCCAAACCAAACAATGCAATTGTTTCTACTTTGATTTCGGGAAAAGAGCAACCCAAGAATCTAATTTTTTCACTAAATTTACCCCTGAGTACATGTCATCTCCACTCTTTCTTCTGTTTTTGCCACCATCACCTTCCTGTCCTCATCTGCCTTGGGAACATTTCCATCTGAGCTCTTCTTTTCAGTTATCCATAGGGCACTGAATACCCCACAGCCCAGATTTCTCTTAGACTAAACTTTCATTGAACACATATTATTAATCTTGTTATGCCTGTGAATTCTCAAGTGAGTCTAAAATTTGCAGGTTTATAATAAATAAAAAAAAAAACCCAAACCAACCAAACAAAAAAATGCACTAAACAAAACAAACAAAACAAAACCAAAAAAAGAGGAAAAAAGTTAAAAAAGAAAAAAAAAAAGAAAACTAATCTATCTACAACTTTTTATGGCTCAGAGCTCAAAAAATGATTGCTCCTGGAGTGACATTCTATTGAGGAGGCTGAGAATTCAGGAAAGGCCAAGGGATCATAAGTAATTATGTTACAGCAATTTAATGAGCTCCCAGTCACCTGCCAAATCACAGTAAATTTGATATTTATTTTCATATGCTATCCCACCTACTGTGTCAAATGCATTCTCTGAAATCACTATTTGACTTCTTAAGTAGTTAGACCACTTTCAGATAGCTGTTAATACTCTGAGGATATTTATTTACGATCAGGTCTCGTCATTTAAAATGCATATATGAAAAGCAATAGCAAAACATTGCTAGATGATTCACATTGTTTCTCTCTGCTTTTCATGGAGGCCTCAGTGAATAACAGAGCAAATTATTAGTAAATTTCCCATAAGAATTTGAAATTATCTTGTTTAATCTGTGCTTATGCAAGTTTCATGCTCCTTTCTGCAAGTATGCAAGTAATTGCTTTTTATTGTCCGTGGAAAGTGAATTTAGAGATGCAGTTTTTACATGAGCTGGCAATGATTGTGTACATTCAGGAGCAGCTTGAGAAAGCAATGTGAGTTACCTGAGACAGCAGCACAGCTCAGCCTTTGAATATACCAAACCAGTTTGTAAAGTTAAATATCGGTTAAAATAGTTGTTAATTAAGCAATCATAGCAAATTCATTGGAGAAAGTGAGAATCTGTCTTTCTGTATTCTAAACCCAGAAAATAAGTCAGTAAATTAACATATTATTCATGTGCACTTCAGATCTAATTGCTGCCCTCTTTACGTGTCTTTTATATGCAGGAGAGTCTAATGACTATGAATAAACAATACGCTCTTGGGGGAATGATTATATGGTTTCAGGCTTGACTTCCTCGAGTACAGAAAGAGGTGGCAGATTAAACTTTATGGGCTGTCGTTCCTCCACTCTGTGTGGGACAACATTTTAATGACATTTTCCTAGGCACTGGTATCAAAGGCACTGAGTATTTGGGAGAGAAAATTGCTTTGAGATAAGAATTTGTGTAAAGTGCAGTGGCATTTCTGAGAGGGGCAAGTCAGATCCCATCCAATATCACACTTCCTTGATCCAAGGTGAGAGAGGCACTATGGTTTGACAAGGGCTATGCAGAACCTGTGCCTAGCTTATGGGTGAGCAATGTGTCACCTCTTCTGCTCCTCTCACCTGTTTTCACCTAGTCACACGGCCTGACAGGCCCCTGGAAGTTTGTTTGCTTTGCTGAATTCCCTGGACAGTGGTTTACATCTGTATACTGAAAAAATAAAATGAAAAACCTGAGACAGACAAAGTAATTCTGGAAGGATATTACTGCTCAGGGAATGTCATTATGATTTTGTCTTCATGAAATTACTGACCTACATAATCTATACTCGGAAGTGTAAGGGATATTGTAGATGACCTAGCTCCTATTAGATCCCAGCAATGGAGCTTGGCATCTTTTTAAGCTGATGCATTAGTATGTGTCACATTCAGACAGCCATCTGAAATTACTAGCTGAGATTAATATAATTAATTGTCTACCATTATGTGTGCCCAAATTTTGGTAGGACCCTTTCAAAGAGTGAGATAATTTGATGTATTAGCTGGAAAATATCCAGACAGCTTATGTGCAAAATGATAAGGAGGCAATAAGACATATTTCTTGCTTTCGCAAATAATTCTGTAATGAGGTTGTAGAAAAACAATGAAGTTTACAAGCAATAAATCAAAGCAATGTTAAAGCTGTTGATAATTGCACTGCAAATAGAACCTGGAAACATTTTCTGGCTAAGAGTTTTTGTCATGACTGAGCAACACAGCCGCGAGGACTGACTCTATTCACTAACTGAGGGGGCAGATTGAACAAAGGAAGAGACGATCCTTTGGTGCAGATGACACAATATTGCTCTTTGGTGCTTTTACTTCTTAAAATGGCATTTTGTTTCAAAAGTGAATAGGCAACTTGAAAAGCCTAACTAAGCCCAAATCAAAATGATACCTTTTCCTTGTGGTCAATCTTCTCTTTGTGACACAAAAAGGAAACAAAGAGTGAGTTTTCTCAAAAAAAAATCCTGTCAAGTCCAAAACCATATATTATTAATATTTTTTATTTCTTGAAAAAAAAAATCCAAAATTTTTTATTCTCTCCTTCCCCTTTTTTTTAATGTTCAAATGAGCAACAAAAAAATTATTTCCTCTGTCTTAGGCATGACTCCAATAGAAATTTCTTAGTTTGACACAAAGTGTAAGATGCATTTTATAATCCAGTAAGAAGCATTTCAGAAAGAACAATGATTTCTCCATCATATTAAATTTTCACCAGTCTCTGCTGTGCTGCACTGAAAAGGTACACTGTAACCTGTCTGTGAAAAGGAGGAGGCAAGTTACAAAGGGATAATTAGGTAAACAAAAGCAGGAGATGCACAAAGGTTATGCTGTCCTTATGAGCAGTGTAGTAATGGCCATACACTTCTGTTAATAATTATATGGTGACAGAAATAAGGCAAAATACACAACTTTTTCACAGTCACATTCATGCCATGGAACAATGAAGCGATACCTCCCTTTGTGCTGCCCCAGATGACATGTCCACGCTGAGCAGGACTGTAGGGAAAGGTTCTGGCTCAGGCCTGGAACCTCTTTACAACATCATGTGCCTACTGACAGCTCCAATGCTTTTTAGCTGGCGAGGGTCTCAAGAAAATAAGGTAGTGGGCATGAGTCTGTGTGCATGTATATAACACAGTGTAGAATTAAGAGAATGATAACATTTAAAGAAAGAACAGAAAAGGTTATCCTTTGGAAAGATACAGCTAAAAAGACAAGACTATTTATTTATTACAGACTGGAAAGCTTAGAATATTGCTACTACCTAACTGGCCTTATAACTTCCTCCTGCAAACCCTTTTTGTGCTCAGCCCAGCTGGAAAAATCCTCTCCGAGGGTCATTGTACTGGCCCAGAGACGTAAAAGATCTCTGCAATGTGTTAGCGCCTTCACTAAAGATACATCAGTATGTAGGGATGTGGACATTTGCCACATGTTGCATCAAGTTGTTGTAAATCTTTACTTGGGAATTTTGCTGACTCCGTCCAAGTTCACAGAAGATAGAAATGTGGCAACAAATGAGCTCAAAGAAGGCTGTGTAGGAGGAACTTGCAAAGTCCTTTACAAGAATGTGCCTCCTTTTTTTACCTCCCCACACATAACCATTAAATATTCTCAACCTGTTAGTATTATTTTCACTGAGAATGGCATCTGCTATTGCTGTTTTATCCAAAATGTTCTTCTAAACCTTTGGTGTGTTTTGGCACTGCTGCTTGCCACTGTTGAGGCAGAAAGCAAGGAAAGATTTTGTGAGGCTTATAAAGTTCCAGTGGGGTGAGTTGTGCTGTCACCGAGGTCAGAGCCACCCCTGCATGTGACAACATGCTGAGACTAATAATTCTGACTTTAGGGGCTTAGTGTGTGCTAAGGACATTATTTCACTGCACAATTGATATCATCAAAGCATGAAACAAGCTGCTTGTATTAAACTAGATTATCTGGGGTCAGATTATCTGACAGAGTATCCTGTCTCCAGCATGGATCAGCGAGTGGATACAAAGGAAGGAGCAGAAGAAAAAAGCAGGTGTGCAGTGATTCCTCTCCAAGGTTCTTTGCCAGTCTCCAAATCACTTATAACTCACAGGCTTCTTGGAAAGTTGCCTTTGCTGTTGAGAGCCTCCATTAGATCTGGACTTCATGAAGTTGCCCAGACACTGCATCTAAACTTCTGGCACCCACAGCATCCTGAGACAGGGAGTTCCCTGTTCCCACTGGGTGTCTACCGAAGAGCTCTTTCTCATAGCCTGAACAGTTCTTTTCCTTCACCTTGCCATCTAGCAGCTCAAACTTCAAATAAGCTGCAACTCTAAAGAAAGGAAAACATATTCCAGATGACCAATAACCCATCTTTTGAAAACCAAAGTGTCCAGAATTTTTTTCTGTCTCTATCTACACACAATCCGTATTCAACCCCAGTTCACCCCCCGTCTCTTGTGGCTGTGAGACATTTGAATTTTAATTTCCCCGAGGACGACAGACCTGTTTCCTAAAGCCGGCTGCCAAAAACTGTCAACTCATTCGTCCTTCTGTCCAACCTCACCAGCAGTAGACTCCTTCTTCCCCTACAGAAAGGAGAAACTCCAACTTTTCTTCAGTCCCACACTGACCAGAACCACAGTGACCAGAGGAAAAGGGTCAAGGCACCAAGCAGGACTGGTTCAGCCCAAACTGAGGCCACAGTTACTGGTGGTACTGGTTAGCTGCTCCCAGCTGCTCCATACAGACAGCTGCCTTCTTCTGATACCTGCAACCAGACAAGTTTGCTGGTTATTTTTTTCCTCAGAAGAGCTAGGACTTCCATCACAGGCTAAATGCCAGCAGAACGACTGATTTTAGGGACATTTTTCAACAATTTTCTGCTTCTAAATTTGCAGTATGATAAATATTTAAGTGCAAATTATTTTTTCCTTGTTTGATAAAAAGTAAACTGTGAACTTCCTGTGAATAAAAAACAATGTAGTGATTGGAAATAATTTTAACAGATGACTCATAAGTCTACATTGGTTTTTGCATCAGCAAATAAAATTGGTCAGGATAGATGGAAAAAAGTACATTGAGGTTTAACTACCAAATGCGTCTTCCAAGCCCTTATTACCAAACCCTTTTCAAATGAAGTCTTTTTCATCATAAATCACCAGGCTATGTTTTGCATTTGCAAATTTTTTTTAATTAAAAAGCAGAAGAAAAATGGAACAAGCACTCATAGTGACACCTCTAGGGAACAAAGGGCTCTCCAAAATGCAAACAGTTAAGAGAAGTCTGTTATGTACTCATTCATACAAAGGGAAAAAAAAAAAAAAAACAGTGAAGGAGGAATTATTGTGCCAAGTGAAGGCTTTTCCAGCTTTTACTTATTCACTGTTGGTCCCTTAGAGTCTTCTGTTGAAACTCTTGTAATTCATCAGCAGTCTTTTAACTTAGGGGCTCTTTTTCTCATAGGACTCTAAACTTTGCCAAATTGGACCAAAACCACCCATTAATATGGTAAGCTATTGTCTCTGTTCTGTTAAGAATTGCCAGTACTGACTATTTGAGGTGAATGTTGAGCAGGTGGGGGTGATTCAAAGGTTGGCTAGAATATCAGAGTATTACCTATTTTCTCTTTTAAGAATATTTCTCCCATTCCCTAATGTTTGGGAATAGCAAGAAGGGACTCCTTCCCTGGAAACAGACATCTTTTCTTTCATAGTCTTTTCTGGAAGTGTTTCTTCTCTTGTCTTTGTGTTCTCCATTTGAAATTATTTGCATCCTAGTCAGCCCAGGGAGAAGGGATTGTCCCATCTTCAACAAGTCCTTGAGAAGAAAGTTAAAGAACATGTGGGAAACACAAATATAAAGAAGTTAAATGATGTGCTCAGGATTATGTCAGCAGATAGAAGAATATTTAATGAGGACTAAATCTTGAATTTCTTTTTCTGGGGAGCAAATAGATTTGAAACAATAAAAAGAGCAGCTGTTTTATCTCAACCAAATGAAGCAACACAATGTAGTCAGGTATTTTATTCAGCCAACACAAACCCCCAAGGATTGATCAAGGAGCCACACAGAAATGGCTGAGACTAAACGCTGCTTATCACAAGGCAATGCTAACCAAAGAAATCTGAATATGTGCCCTTCATAGAGCTTGTACATTTACTTTTCTCCTGAGCACAGATTACTGAGCAGGATTCACACTGCTCTTGCCATCACCCGTCTCCTGAATAAAGGTTGGTGCTTATGGCATTCACCCAGAAACTTCCCAAAGTCCCTCCTTAGCAAAGAGTATTCATTGCACATTTCCCACATACTTAGCCACCAGAACGTATCAAGTGGACAGCCACAGTGTCCTTTGAAGATGTGTCACTGTGCCAGAGCACAGGAGGTGGATAACTGCTGAGTGAGTGTTGGGGTCATGTCCCTCTTTCACGGACTGCTTATGCACTTCACACTGAACAGCTGTTGGTTGTCTCACCACCACCACTATTCTACAGCCTGCTGACCAGTGTATTATTTGCTGAGGGTCTGAATCCCTGAGTACTGCATGATAGAAACCTCCCAGTAAGACCAAGTGAGCCTTTCTTAGGAGTTGGGATTGCAGTGAGTTATCCCCTCACGTCTCTACTGAACACAGAGCGTAGTGAGCACCATTCCTCTGTGTTTTCTTTGTAATCAAATATTCTTTGGTGTTACTGCATTGCCTTTTTGATAGGTTTTCTACTGGTGGGTTGATAGGACATGAGAGGGGGTTACCTGGAAGTTGGCAGCAACACATTGCTATGGTCACAAGAACCATGAAAGCTATCCTGCTTCTGACCTGCTGCAGAATGGACATCTGGCTCTGTGCCTGTAGGACTGTTCTTCTTCCAACAGGTAAGGCTGTCCCAGGGATCTCTGCATGACTACCTGCATGGCGTCCTCTGCATGCAGTCCAGACCACCCTTCCCTGTCTCTCTCATACCTTAATGTTTCTGCTTGCTTGGTGCCTGCAGTACCTCCGAAGTTCCCAGATGTGACAAAAGAAATTATACCTGGAAGGTGAAAGGCTGGAGCCAGACTCAGAATTGAGACTTCAGCAGAACTTGCAGGATCAAGCTAGATGGACCCCAGGAGATGAGGCTGGGAAATTTATAGTCAGGATAGCTGTTGGCTCTGGGCATCAGGCCAATCTCATTATCTTGGACACAGTCAAAGAAGATGAACTCACAGAGTACAAACCTTGCACTGCAAACCACTTATACAGCTCTGCTGTGCTAATTATGTTAGTATTGGTTTCCCTTTCAGCCTAAGCAATTGCTGCTTCTGCCTCACATGGCACCTGGAATTCAAACTCCTCCTCTCCTCCCACACAAGCCCTGCTGTTTAGCGACCTGCTCCCTGTTAGCTGCCACTGTGCTCATGCCAGCAAGGCAGATGTTTTCTTTTGGTGGTAGATGAAGTTATTTCCATATACAATTGATAAAGGGCTCTGGGATGAATGACAAGACAGTACCTTTGATTATGGAGGCCAGTCTCTGAACTGTTTTTTCAGGTTCCACAACAGCTTCTTCTCATAAAGGGCTTGAAAAACTTAATCAGCTGAATAATTAAATCCAGATTGAGAGGCCTGCACCAGTTCAGCCTACTCCTGCTAACAGTGCTCTGGATCAGCACATGGGGAAAGTCTCATCAAATGTTTAGGGTTTTTTTCTTTTTCCCATCAACTGTTGTTAGAAAAAAAGCTTTTTTTCCAACTGCCTTCTACGTCCCTTTCTCCCTTCCCTTAATAGCCTTGTCCATCTTTCAAGCCACAACATGGCCAAACCAAGGAACTGCTTTCTTTGGCTTCCCCACAACCTCAGGAAGCAGGGCCCACACAGAAAACAAATGCATGGGCACACAACATCTTTAAGCACATACACATGAATCCATCTTTTTAGACAAAGGCTTGTACACAGTTAGTTTTTTCTGCTGAGCTGGGCTCTGTACCATGAAAATTATCTCATGAATTAGGATTTGGAAATCACATTATTGGTTTTATTTTAATTACCGTCACATGTATCTGAAATAATTTTTGTCAGAGGCCCACAAGGGCTATTTTAATGATCACTGGGCAAGAGAAATAGAGAGCTTTCCAAGGAAAAACAAATGTTAGGCAGATTATTTTCAACACATGAGATATCCCTCTTAGCCACATAACATTCATGTTTCTTGGGTTCTCTGGCATCCAGCTGCTGATGTTTGCTTAGGGTAGGATGACATTGCTTCAAGTCTCTGCCATGCACACAGTTTGTGCAGGTTACACACATCTGTCATGGGTTGAAAACAACACGGTATGTCCGCTCTTCTAAGGGCTTAAACCTAGAGATCAGGGCTAAGTTAGAGGATGGCAGCTGCTTTGCAACGAAATTGGAGTGCTCCCTCTGTAAGATAGAGCTCTAGGCTGGCTACTTATGCATTACAAACAAACACTGAAAATAATTTAAGGTGGTGGTTAAAACCTCCTTGGAACTTAAAATGTGCATTAAAGGTTTCTTTATGGTCTGAGGCAGAAAAATCTTGTTCCATTGATGTCTTTAGATCAAGGATTTCTGCCGCTCTCCCAAGGACAGATAAGCACACACAGAGTCTACCATTAAAGTGTCTCAGCTTTGTTTTGTAATAAATACTGTAATAAAAATTCTATTTCAGACTGGAGGCATTTGCTAAGCTAGGGTGAGGAACATTGATCTGAGCTACTTAGCTAATCAATACTTCTTTTGCATGCTTATCTGGAAACTTGTGATCCTCCCAACACCAGCTCCATTTCACCAATTACAGTAAGAAAGGTTAAGTTTGGATTTATTTTTGTAAGCAAGACAAAATTTTTTTTACCTCTTTTCCAGTACTTATGAAGTCCATAAAGCCACCATCTGAGAACTGCATTTCTTCTTGATGGCTCAGTAAAACAGCATGTTTGTAATGCAGATAACACATTAATTACTTTAGGAACTGACAGCATGTTCCTGCATATTTTGCAAAGCTGTGAAGTCTGTAGTGCTGAGTAGAAAGATGCAATGTTTTAATGTGTTTCCACTACAGAGTGCTGGATCAGGAAGAAGCAAAGGAGACCTTTAGACAATGGGAGGAAACAAAAAGTTCACAGACCTTAGTATTCTTGGGGGCTTCAATGACCCCAATAGCAGCTGCCCAGGCGGCAGCTCCAGTGCTGGCACCATGGGCAGTGGAGCACCCCGGAGTGATGCACTGGGGGAGTCCCTGAACCAAGAGATCTTCAAGGGAGTGGAGAGACTCACCAGGAGCCCACAGCTCACAGCACAGCACGAGGACACCTGTGTGGGGCCAGGAGTGGCAGCGGTCAAACCCCTCTCCCCATAAAAGAATCCTTTAGGAAGTGCTGGAACCAGGAGTGCTGTGGTACCTGGCAGGCAGGAAGGGCACTGGCGCTCTGCCATGGAGGGATGGTCTCCAGCACGCAGAAGTCCCTGTCCTCTCTCAGCTCTGCACCCACCACAACTGATGCAGCTGCCCAGACAGAACTTAGAGGGAACACTCTGCCGTGCTGGTGCTGGTAGGAAGAGCCAGCAGATCAATTCCTGGCTCTGAGCCAGGTGTCACCAGCAGAATTTGGTTTCTTTCATCATATGTCTATCTACATGACACCAGGCCCACTGGAACAGATGTGGTACGCCAAGGGGAGAAAAAGAACTTCCAGTAAAAGTGAGCAGGACTGATCAAAAGGACTTTAATTTGGGTTTGAAGGGGGAAAGGGATATAATCAGGTTGACTAGAGATAAACCACTCTAGCGAGGTGGCACACAGATGTTTGAGGGATGGTGTGAGGGTGAGGTCACTCAGGCTGCTCCACACTGTGCTGAGCACACTGGAGCCCATATGAAATGTCCCTGTAGGAATGTGCACAGCCCCTCACCCATCACCATGGGGAAAGGGGATGGAGATCCGATGGCAGCAAACACACAGGGATGATTCACGGTCTCAATTCAGCCTATTTGGAGGAAAGTAAAGACATTGCATTTTGAATTAGCATTTGGGCTCTCTGAATTAGAAGCTTGGATTTAGCTGTCAAGGGGATGTCATGAGCACCTCATATTTCAACCCATGGTATTCACTGTGGATGTCACTGTAGCTGCTGCACTGAGGTACAATCCAACCACAGCATTACTTTGGTTATTTCTCTGTGTCCGCAGTAGTTTCAGACTATCAGTGGAAATGAGAGTAATTATAGGACAAGGTTTGGAAGGAGGAGGAGAGTATGAGCCCTCAATCTTGACTTTCTTCAGTGGACTGCAAATAAAGCTGGTGAGTTCACAGTAATGCACTACCCATGGCCAAATCCAACAAAAACGACAGAGCATAGCAGAGAGATTCTCTTTATTTTTCAAAGATATATTTGAATTTCAAGTCTTTAAATTTACCAGTTTTCATAAAACTGACTAGTTCAAGCTTTTGTTGGCAGTTTATTTCTTTAAGATGCTGTAGATGACAATGTTTTTGATAAACTACTTTTTTCAAATTTCATCCTAAGCCTTTTTTCTTTCAAGGCTTATTTCAGTACTAACAAGAAACAATTAATTTACAACAGAGAGTTTTAAATAAAAAGAAGGTAAATGGGCACTTCTCCCTAGCTCTTCCAGGTCAAAATGAACAGTCAAACAATATCACTGTGATGCTTTAGATAAACTTTAAGGAAGAGCAACAAATGCATGCCTAGCAAAAAACATTACTGCAGGCATTTCTGAAAAGGGAAGAAGTAATGAGTTTGAAATTATATCTCATTATTATTATAAACTTACTTGAATGGGAAGGAGAAAATATTAATATTTTATGAGCTAACTCCCTAAAAAGAAGTTAAATATTCTGAGTACTCTAATACTTCAAATAAAACTGGTTTTGCTCAAATATTTTGTACTTTTCAGGGGAGAGGGAACATCCACCATATCTCTGTCTTACTGTAAGTTTTGTCATAAGTTGTATTTAAGAGATATTATTATAAAGCCTATAATTTACCTTCAGAAAAACTGAAGGTAACCTGAATCATAACAAAAAGGAAACGAAACAAAAATATTAGAACTATAAACTGAACATGGACAGACAGCCACTGGTCTGTTCCTCTTACATGTGTATAGTCTCCAAAACAAAGAGGGATTCCCCAAATGTATATTTAAACAAGACCTAATTTTACTAAAAATCTAGGATCATTTATATCGAAGTTTGAAGGAAACTAGAAGACCCATTCCAGAGGATGGTAAATGATTCTGAAATTTATTTTTCTTCTGGGGCAGAATCCAAAGCTTCTTCTTCTAAATTTTGTATTTGGAACTAATAAAAAAGTTTTCTTCAAAAAAACCCTGAAATACCTTGTTCCAAACATAATATCTTCCATTTTAATTAATTATATGTACATATTTTAAATCAGTTACTTTTAGGAGAAAAAAAATTAAAACTATTCTGTTCTGAAAGAATCAGGGCAGAGCATTAAAGGTTAGGAAAATGCATTCATTTGGGAGTCAGGGAATTTCTCCACAAAAATATATTTCTGCAAAATACTACAACACAGCCATTTTCTAGTGGTAGATTGCTTCTGCTGATGTCCGAACTGGCTGCACTTCCTGTGTGTGATGAACTGCTTGCTCAGTTTTCTTATCTCCTTTGTACTCGCAGTCCTCTTTGCAATACGCAGCTTGTCAGAATGATTCAGAACGTGTCTCCTTCCCACCTTACACTTAAAAGCCCAGCAAAAAATACCCATTAAAACCCAAATAGTATTAATCTCTCCCTTCTGTTCTGAATCCTAAAAGATGAAAAGAGGAAAGATGTAATTTACCCATCGTCTTGCTTCAGCTTAGGGTTAATTATATGTAATTATATATAAATCAAGAAACATTCGTCATTTTTTCCCCAAAAAACATCTAGTGATTGAGACACCAGAACTCTTTAGACAACCTGTTTTCTACTTTGTGATTCACTTATCATGCTGGTTTAAAGTTTTAAAGAGTTTTTTTCAGTTTTAAGTCTAATCTTAAACACTGGAGATTTCCCTTGCTTGGAGTTTAAATCCAAGAGGTGTTCCTTCTGTGTATCCCAGTCTTGTCAGCAAGCAAGTTCTTCTTCAGGCTGGTCTGTTATACACTTGAAAACTGCTATAGTCTGTCCATCCAGTGATCCCCTTTCAAAGCCAAGTAGCTGTTATCTATTGCAAGTTGTTTTCCAGATCTCTAATTATCATGTCTAGGTTGTCACCATCTGGTCCATGCTAGTCTGATGCTGAAACCTGGGCTGTGAGTTTCAGAACACAGGTTCCAGGTAGTTCCATTCAAGTGTCTGACACAGTATCAGTCCTTCTTTTTTTCTTGGTTTTGGTGTGGCTCTTTTGGGGTTTTTGGTTTACTCTTTTTATGGTTTTTTTGATTGGTGAGTGATCTGGGGGGGATTTTTTGTTTTGTAGAGTTTTTGTGAGTGAGCATTGGGTTTGGTTTTTGTGGGTTTTTTTAGCAGCATGGTGCTATTGGGTCTTATTAATGCCATCAAATTAGTGAAGGTACTCTTTCCTTATCCCCCAAATTATCTGAATTCCTCTGAAGTTTGTACATTGTACTGAAAAATACGTGTGCTTCACAATCATACCACGTGATCTGATATGACATAACATCTAAAATCAAATCTCTCCTATAACATCCTTGTTTTTGTTCCTCCAAGTGCATTTGTATTTGCAGTTTTTTTCCACTTCGGGAGAAAAACAGCATACATTGAGAAAGAAACTGCACTAAAACCTTACAAAAATGCCCAAAGCTGCAAGTATATCTGGAAGAAAAGCAGCCAAAGGAAGCATAGACAAGAAGTAATTACAACAAACATTTTTAATAAAGGATGGACTTATTTGTGTGAAGAAAAAAGGAATAAATTTTCAAGCTCCATTAGGTTGCTATTAGAAACCTCACTCTAAAGTAAAAAAGAGATAAAATTTCTGAACAACTTGTTGAAGTTCTTAGCATCTATTTAGGCAGAGGCATTTACAGTGATCTGAATATTGAGAAATTTTTGTTGTGAAGCAGATAATGGCGTTTCCTCTGAACTCTTTGAAATAAGCTCTAGACAAATTAGGAAGAGAACTCTTTCCTGCATGAGGAGGTCTTGAACACCAGTAGTCTGGGGAGTCTTAAAATATGTTGGGGGAGACAGCAGAGATGTCAGCATCCATTTGTGCTTAGGAAATCAGACCTTCATCATGTTTCAATAGCTCAGATGATTTACCACTGGAACAACATGGCAAGAACCACAGATATTTCTTCACCACAAAACAATGTTCATGTTTATTTCCCATTAAAAATATGACTTAACCAAAAAAACCCCAAAAAAACCTTATAATAATTGTGGCAGTCTTCTGGGCAGTAGTGGGTTACAGCCATGTTAAAGTTGCTTAGCATTTCTAAGTAATTCTAATGCATTTCTGGCATTTTTTTCTGCCGTGGAGAGGACACTGGAGAGATCCCACTCTTTGTGGGAGCTATTCTGAGGAACCATGATTAGAATCCAGTGATCAACTTAATTTACAAATACCTCACCTAAAATGAAAAGGCAGCCTGAGCTAACAGAAAGAAAAAAAACGCTTCATTTTTTCAGCTCAGCCTGGAGTCCCACTCTCACTTTTACATGCCTTTCAAAGTAAGCAATTAATGTAGGGAAGGAAGGTTTTCTGTCACTCTCTGAGTAGGGACGAGGAAATTAAGGCTTTGGTCTTGCTGGGATATCACTGTGCTAACGTGGGGTCATGTCTGTAACATAGCCGTGTGTTAACCCAGCTGACAATGTCACAGATGACAAGAGCTGTGCTCACCAAAACTGAAACTCTCCCAGCAGCTGCCTTGTAACACCCTGCCTGTAGCATGGGCACTGCCTAAATCCCTTCAGCTTTGGAGATGGGAATAGAGTACAACAAATATTTTAACCCCAAAACTGGAAAACTCCCGTTCCCACTATACCGCCATATGAGGAGTGGTTTAGAGAGGCTTCTTATTCATGATTTTTCTATTTCAGCTGTAGTTAGATATTATATGGTTCATTTCACCAGCACATCAATAGAAAAACGTGGTTGCTGAGCAAGCAAGAATCCCTGGCTCTCCTGGGGCGAGTATGGCCCTTGTCTCACCAGGGACAGCAGCACCCTGTGCTCAGCAGTGCCAGGTCTCTCCCTAACTCATTCATGCACAAACAGGACATTAATGAAACCAATGTGTGAAAGCTGGGGATAAAATAGAATGAAGGCTGCCCTATGTGGCTGTAAATCACTCCCCATCCTGCTGACACATGCACTGGATGGGCTTTAATGCAGGGATGGCCTCTCTGCAGGACCCTGATCCCACAGACAGCAGTGGTCTGTTGTCAGCATCCCCTCCTTTGGTAGAGGGCAGGATGGGAGGAAGCAATTTTAGGTTTGTAGACAAGGGAAGAGTGGTGAGGATGCTGGAAACTGTCCCAGTGATCTGCATTTGACTTCCTTGTCTTTTCAGTGGCATAGGAAGAGGTATTTTGCCTAGGCAATGTTTTGAGAGGCAGTGGATTAATTGCAGCTTAACTGAAAATGCAGAGCAGGTTTTGTGTCAGTGGGAACTGTGCTGCTCAGAGACAGACAGAGGAGAAAAGGCAAAAGCTCCGAGAAAAGAAGGATCAGCCATGTCACTCTGGGTATCCCAAAATTACCCCATGTTCCTTTACCTGCAGTTTTCTGGGCTTTTTCACTGTCAGAGGGAATTGTGTCTTAATATTTCAGAAAGGTTTACACAGACTATATTTGTGAAATCCTCATGTAAACTGAACAAAGAACAATAGAAATGTCCTGAAGAAACCTAAGTGGGGCAAGTTTTAACTTATACTCCTTCCACAAGGCTGATACCAGGCGTTAAGGAATACGCCTGACGCAGAATATTAAAATAACTGCTATATTAATGAAAACATATAAGGGACTGCAGCAACAGAGCCGTGACAGACCCTCACAGAGACCAGCCCACCTTGAAACAGGTGGTTTGATGCTGCCAATTTACATCCGTGACAGAACAGAATAATCCCTTTTACAGGATTCTGGCTGACAGAAAAGTTTTACATCGGAGAGAAATGAATATGCACAAAACTGCTGACCACGTAAGGTACAAGCTGGCATCTCTGGAAGTAAATTTGCAAGGATTTGTTGCCTTGCAGGCAGATACTACCTCTGCTGCTCATCCTTTTGCCATGCAGTGGGAGATGATTAAAAGAAGTTTCAGGGCTCCAAGTAAAGAATTGTAACTCAGCTCTTCAGCAGGACAAGGGAGAAGTGCTAACTCTGAGAGATCTCCCAGTATTTGATGATGGCTGAGTCCCTGATGTGGAGGGGAGCATTTGTACCCTGGCTGTCCCCAGATGAGGGCAGGGTGTGCATGGATCACAGCTCCTGAGCCTCCTGCCCACCCCCCAGTGACATTACCATTCCTGTTCTCCCTGCATCTTTGCAGCCACACAGGGAGAACTGTCAGGAATGTCAATTTTTCAGTGCAGCTGCAAAGAAAATATTTTGGTTTGTAAACACAATAATTAGGTGTGTCAGGTGTGAGATTTTCCTTGGAATTTCCAGTTCACAGAAAATTCTGAACATTGCTGCCCACTCCAGCCTAGTTCAGACTAAATATATTTCTTAGGTGAAATTTCCAAAGAACTGCTTGTCCATCAGTTCTGCCAGACAGTACCAGAAAAATTTAAAAACAAACAAAACTAAACAAAAAAACCCAAATAAAAACCCCACAAGCAAGCAAACCAACAAAAAAATTTAAATTGGTGATTTTCTTCTTTTGAAGAGAAGGCTGAGGGAATCCCATCACTCTCATTCGACTGCGTGAAAAAGATCATTACAAGGGAGCAGAACATCAGTGGAAGACAGAGATCTGCAACAGCTCCAGTAGTCTTAACCCTCTTGAAAAGTCTGTGGAAGCTGGGGTGCCAGAGGCAGGGGAGATGACTGTACAGAGAATGTGCTTTGCAGAGATTTTGGCAGCGAGATATGTGGGAAGAAGCAAGGAAGAGGCAAGACAGAACGTCCCTGTCCTCCAGCCATTCGAGGGAGGAGGGTGTCATATTGATTAGACACAAAGTACAAGTGGCATCTCTGTTTTACATTTTCTTAGAGCCACATCCAGAAATATCACCCAGCTAGATTCACAATTTGCTTACCCTTTCCACAGACTGCAGAGACTGCTTCCAAAGATGTCAGCCATCCTGGACATTTTCCTGTATAATGCTCTGGGTTAGTAGCTGTCAGAGTTGGAAAATTACCTGGAGTCCATTCATTTTGCCAGTCTGCCTATGGCTGTTAATTTTCATCTTCTAGAAAGCAAATGCCTTGTTACTTTATCAAACTGTTATGGCCCCAGACAGCTTCCGTGTATATACAACATATATTCAAGAAATGAGCCAGATAACATGCACAAAAAAGGGAGTCTAATCTACCAAACCAGCTGAAGAAACAGGTGTTGAAAAATTTCATGCCTCAGACTAACTGGTCTATGTTTATTAATTAATATGAAATACGATTAGCAATAACATAGAATGTAGAATCTTCTTCTGTTTTGTTTCTTAATTAGTACTATAAAATGTTAACTATGAAAGAAATTTTTTTTCCAGCCTTATTATACTGGAATTTTCCACTGCTAGGTTGAACACTGAGAAAGAAAAAGCTAGGTTGTAATTCTGCAATGATCTGTGTCCTGAATAATTCAAAAGAGAAGTTCACTGTATGCCTGCAACTCTGATTACATTGAAAGACAGTGGCACTAGACTGCCCACTGATTAAAAGCATCTCCAGCACTTTATTTATAATTAGGCACCTGTAAAAACAGTGCAGGAATATGTGTGAGTGTTCCTCAAATATCACAGAAAATGCTGAGGCTGTCAAGTGATAAATTACCAGACCTGTAATTCAATCTCAGCTTTCTAATGATCTCATCGATCAGTCACATCTCACGGCTGTGATTCATGATATCATCTGAACCCCCTTCTATTGAGTTATGGCTTTGTTATAAATCCCACATTACCCATTATCCTTACACTGAATATACTCTACCTTATTACAGTAACACTCAACTGCCCTGATGACAGACTTGAGGGTCTCTTGGTTTTCCTATTAGGAATTCTGGTTTTCAAAGGATTACAGGTCAGCTAGGAACATAAACTCTGAACTGAGCATCTCTGCCTGACCTTAGGAAGGGGAGGATGGGGTTGTGATTTCGGTGATAGCCTTGGCTTGGCAAAGAGCTTGCGCAATCCGTTGCTCGCACAGGCTACACACACAGTCTTGCCCAAGTCATTTGGGCAGCTGAAGTGCTCAAGGGTGTGGCTGTATCACCTGGTAGATTGGAGAGCAGAGGGGTCTGTACCTGATCCTGGCACTGGTGAGCAACATACATGCAGGGCTGAGTGACCCCTCTAATGGGGAAGGTGCCTGGCTGAGGCACCCCTGCAGAAGCTGCTTCACTGTGCCTGACTGGCTTTATTTATATGGGGAAGGAGGGGTGGATCAGGTTCTTTATTTTTTCTCTGGAAAATGATGTGCTGGTATTAAGAGTCCTTTTGTGGAGGGTGAGTTAGCAGAACACCTTGGTATTCCCAGTGGAGTGGAGACACCTGCACACACCACCAGCTGTGCTGGCGTTGACAGGGGAAATGAAATCAGTTTAGGAGGAAAAAAATTGGTTCTCAGTGCTTTGGGGTTCATTAAATGATGCCAAAATGGGTCTGTGTACTCAAAATTGGCATAAAGTGGGGCACAGCTAAGCAGGGCTCTGCATGCCTGGGGGATCTGGAGAGCTGCCCAGGGAAGGGGCTCGTGAGACTCATGGCTCCCTCCTTGCCAGGAGGCAGCTCTGGCCCCCATCCAAAACACCCAATTTCTTGGCAACACCGAGAGCAGTGGTGGACTAGCTCTTGGCTCCTCAGTTATCCGCCGTGCTAAGTGAGAGATGCGTTGACGTTACCTAATGCCAGGGAACAGTGGGAATGGGGCTGCTCCAGGAGGGACACAAGCCAGGAGACCATGCACAGGCAGACACTGTGCCTTCAGCAGCAGGGCACAGACCCCCAGCTTCACAGTGAAACTATCTCTAACTAACAGCCCCAGGCAAGGTTCAGGTCCAGGGTCCATCAGAGTGCAGTCAGGAGTAGCAGGATGTGGGGCTGGTGAGAAATTACTTTGTCCTTTGTTCATTTCTGCCTCTTGAATGCCACCAGTCTCACCTTCTGACTAATTAACAAACAACAACACGGCCAAGGACCTTCTTCTCCTTTCTCTCATGTCCCAGGTCACCTGTTCTGCTCTTGTCTTTGGTCAGACTGTTGAAGGTCAGTGTGTGTATGAACATGAGGAGGACGCACCGGACTATGGCTTCAATCCACTGAGCCAAGGAGGTGTTTGCTGCTAGTGGATCTCAGAAGGCTGAGGTCACATGGGCTGTATTGAAATGGCTTGTCATGCCTTCCAAAACCAGGAGCTGAAAAGAACAGGGCTTGCTCTTGCTAAGCACACGGACGTCTTCTAATAATGCCTCTGTGCAACCCAATCTCTGTCTGGACTGTCTCTGCACTTCAGCAGAAAAGCATGTTACTTTTTTTCCCTAAGTGTAGTGATTAATTAAACTTGTCTAAGTCATTTTAATTCCTCTTTAAACCACTTCTAAATTTTTAGAACTTATAATTCTGGTATTGTGACGTTTTAAAGTTCAGTGACAGTTTGGGGGTAGTCTGCTCTGAAGCATGAAGGTGAGCAATTCAATGATGTTTCAAAAAGTTCTCACCAAGGTACCTAAAAAATTCCAGCCAAAAATAAATTTTAAACTGGCGTACTTATTCCAGCCATGAAAATCTCATCTGCAGAGTGACCTAGACGCTAACCTCTGTGCATGGGATCAGTAAAAAAAGGTGTGGAAAAAAAATCAGAAGTACCTGTTCAGTGCTTTGCAAGAACAATGTGTGGATGATGAACAAGTACAATGAATGTATATTTTTTTCCCCATAGCTGTAGCTACTCATTTCTTTTTCATTTTTAGTGCTCATCTAATTAAGTAACCATTTGCTGTTAAAGAAAATTTATCATTGCTAGTAAAAATTGGCATCTTATCCTCATTTTTAAGTCATCATAAATGTTTATCCATCCACCTGCTGGAAGCAGACAGGGCAATGAGTGAGTTACCTGCTCACCTTTACTGATCATCTGGGTCATCCTTCCTAGAAAGAGACCAGTTTCCTTTCCCGAAAGGATCATTAGTAAAATTCTCAGAACTTTGCTATATGTTGAGATCAGACTGGATGGTTCCACGTGCTTTGTCTTCAGTCACTTCCACCACATCCATTACTTTTAGCAGAGAAAACAACCCAGCACATTGTGTACTCATTTGTTTGTGCTGAATCTAGTGGAAAAAGTGTGATAAGATGGGAAGGAAAGAATAAAGTAAGATTCCCAGAGCTAGCTGATATCACTGCTAATTAAAAGAAACATCATTAGTTTCTTTCCTCTGTGAGCTAGGTGCATTTAATAATGTGAAAAGAAAAAAAAAGGAGAAAAAGGAAAAAAAAAAGCTGAAGTTGTTTTCATGAATCACACTTAAGACATTACTTTTCTTTAAGGACACATTCCAAAAGCCAATAATGAATCTGCATCAACTCCTGCAAACTTTGCTGCAAACCTGAGAAGTTTCCAGTTTGCTTCCAGCACCCAGTGTGAATGGTGCTCATTAACGTTCCAGGCAGAGGAATGCGGCTCCAACGCTTACACATTTTATTTATGTGTCTACTTCTAGAGATGTGATCCAGTGGCTACAGCAGAGGTTGGGGCCATTTGAGATGCCCAGCAGATCCCACCTGGACTGCAGGTGTTGGTCCAGAAGGGCACAGGTCAGCCACTGATCTACCAACTCCGTGTGGTTACCAGACACACAGGAGTTTAGAGAGCTGGATAAAGGCTGACACACAGGAGTTTAGAGAGCTGGATAAAGCCTTCAGTGTCCGGTAGCTGTAATGGGACCTGAAATGTCTGACTCACATGGGCATGTGAATTTAGGCATCTAAATTCATTAGCTATGAGCTGAAGCCCTTCCCAGGTTTCTAACTGAGCTCTGGAGAAACCAGCAGCGTGCACAGTCCTCTTCAGTCAGTCTTAGGGCCACATAAGATGTTCCTCATCTGCAGTCCCCCATGATGGAAACAGAAACAGAGGATAACCTGGCGCTACATCCAGGGAAGCAAAAATGCTGATGGGTGAAGGCTGGGTAGGGTTAGAGCCTGGACCGCATTTCTTTCCCACAAATGACATTGCTGAACTAGTTCAGCACATTGCAGAGAAACAGAAAGTTCTCTCAATACTTCTGATTAGAAATTCATTTGAAGGCAGGAAAACACTCAGGACATACAAGACGTGATGCAAACAACAAGCAAGCTTTGCGATCTGACAAAGGGCAGGAATAATCTTACAGACCTCCTAAATTACCTTCCCTCCCTGACAAAGCCATTACAAAGAAAAGCTTCCTAGTGATCTATATAATACAGGAATAAGCCGAAATATACGTTTTACCAAACAGGACCCTTGGCACTTGAGTTGAACTGCCTCTGAGGACAAAATGAGATGCCACACTCTTTTCTGGACTTGTGTAGTCACACCAACCAATGCAAATGCACTATGACAGCCAGACAGCCTTAATCACCATCACAAAAAGCTGTCACTGCCACATATTTATCCCCTGCTGACAAGACAGATTCGGGTCCTCTGGTTACTGAATTCATTGCATGGTCTGCTTCAGCAAGATAACAAAAATGCCGGTAGGAAACGTGAAAGGAGCTGCCCCAATTATCCATCCACTGTCATGCACTGGATAATTGTTGCTTCTCTGAGACTTGGGGCTTGCTGGGGAGGGGAGAAGGGATAATCAGACAGCTTCCTTTTGGGTCTGTGCTGAAACTCAGATTAACAGCCATACCAAGGAAAAATACATGTGAAGAACTCAGTGGGTCTGTTTTATCACTCATGAACATAAATTAGAGTGTTTAAGTGGTCCTTAAATAGATATTTGGACTAATAATTCTCATTATAACAGATTACATAACTGGTTGTTAGAAAGCCAAACTGTAAAGATTATTAAAAGCCTGAAAGCATTCCGCTCCATCCCTGACATTTTTTGTCAATTGTGTAAGTGCTTATCAAAGCTGGAATAGAATGCGGGCATCCCCATAGAGAGATATTTGGTAACCATTAGACAGCATATGAATCAAAGATCCACGACTCCTTCTCCAGCAGCAGAAGCAGGTAGAAAATTACATCAGAAAGCTGCATTTTATGATCACAGCACCTTTTCTTCAGGGATTTCTGGTGATAGAAACCAGGGGGCTGTGTTTCAGTCTGGATCATGTGAGCCTAACCTAGTGTATCCTCTCAGGCCTACAAGTGAGGTGTATCTCACCTTTAATGCTGTAAAAATCAAGACACCAGTGTTACTTACTGGTTTAGGCTTCTCCTCACAGTGATGGAGAGGACTCTGTTGGAACAATTAATTCTTTCTGGTTTAGGACGGCTGTCCCATATCTGAATTCACCTCAGTGCATCTTGGAGCAGCAACTGCAACCCCTTCCCAGAAAAATCTCTAATTCATCCTTCCCTTCAAAGGACAGTCTCTATGAATATAAGTTTAGCAGACAAATGCAAAAATTTGTCTAGTTGTAATATTAATGCCCAGGAATGGGCATGATTTTTATGTAATTCAAGTGCCTGGCCTGGCAGATTTGTATGGCAGCTGGCTATTTAAGAACGATCATCCTGATGAAGTTTTAGAAACACAAAGATACTCTAGAGGAAAATTTGGACTTTTAAATATCCAGCAATGCATATTTGATGCCTAATTATGTGTAAAACACTTGCCCACAGTGTAACAAGCAGAAAAATCTGGCATGTGCCTCACTCTCAGACTCTCTTCACCCAAAGAGAGATCAGATATTGGGCAACCTTGAGGATGTGGAACATGGTTTGACATACTTAGCTCCAGAGATTGACTGAAACATACACAAATGGAATAAAAGAGAAACAATAGCTCTTGCAAGTGTAACTGCAATTGTGGGGTTTGTAGCTCTGTAGCATCCATAGGTTGCCATGGTGATGCTACAGAGCACTGTAATAGTTACAGGTGTAGTTAAGGTTACAAATTTCATTCCATACCTTTGGATTCTCATACCTTTGCCCTACAAATACTCCCAATAAATCAGGCATGTACAATTCATTGTGAAGATATTATCTGAATCTGCAACTCTGTTCCATTTGCACAGTGCTTGAAAATAAAGCAAAGCTCACCTAGAGGATGAAGGTTTTGTGATTGTTTACAACAAACCAGCTATTTCATTTTTTTTAAAGTTAAACAAGATTTGCTCAATCCATTTTCCAGCTGGGTTAGAGGAGATGGAAAATACTGTTTTGCTTAAAAAAAAAAAAGGTCAGATGAACCTATAAACAACTTACATGCCTTTAAAAGGCACAATTATAATATTGTTTAAGTATAAGATGGCAAATTTAACTTGTGCATGTATTTGCTAAATTGGGTGTCAGAGCCTGTAAATGTCACCTGTGTATTCTGTTATCAGTCCTGAATACTCCCTTCTCATTGAATTCACAGCTGCATACCTTCGCCCTAATGTGCGTAAGAAGCATTCCCGAAACCACAGAACACCTAATGAAAACAAAGAACCAGAGGCAAAGCAGTGCAGCAGTTGCTTGTACTTCTGAGCACAAAAAGCTGCCTTTGTGTACATCTATTGTCACAGTGCCTGCCAGCTTGGTTATAAATGAAATTAAGAATGAGTCCATTGAGAACCTCTACCTGCAGCATCAAACATGGGAATGAAGCAGGGTTGTTTGACTAACAGAGCTCCCCTGCTTTGTTTGTAACAGCCAGTGGGTGACACTGCACACCACTACCCCTGGTGAGATTACTGCTGTCAGATGGGCTTTGAGCCACCTGCCATCACATCGTGCACATATTAGCAAGCCCAGACCTGTGCTGTCATTTGAGTGGAGGAAAGCCACTCCCTCCTGGTCCTGGGAAAACTGTGTCTCATTACAGTGATAGCAGAAATCGTCTCAAGGAGAGGAACTATCTGACAGTGGACTGTTTTCTTTAGTGTTTTCAATGCAATTTGAGGGAAAGTGAAAAGGAAAAAAAACCTGAGAGATGATAGCAGGCAAAGTTAAAAGAGTCCAGGACAGCCTAAAATTATCACAAATATAAAGAGCACAAAGTGCTGAAAGTACCGAATAGCCCTTCAGGGAGCTCAGCTCCTTCCACCCATCCTCAGGCAGACCATCTACGGATCCTGAGTCTGCCTTTCTCTCCATGAGGATACCTCTGTGCTCAGCAGTCTTCCTGATGATCAGAACAACTAATCAGAACGAAATCAACAACATGCTAATTGATTATACTGATGGGGGAGTTTTTAAGAGCCCCATGCTCAGTATTTTCTTTCTCAGACTCTGTCCTGAGGTTTGCTCAACTTTCAATGCTCAGTTTTCCCAGTTTAGAAAATGTGGAGGGAGCCAAATGTGAGGTAGCCAGGTAAGCAAGACAATTTACTACTCCAAATCTGTGGTAATTTGAGCTCAATATAGTAACTAGGTCCATCTATGGATGGGGAAAAAAAAAAAGAAAGCGTACTGTTGGTTTTACACTGACACCAGTGGGAGCTGGAGTAGGGCTCAGTCTCACCTCCTGGCTGAGATGGAAGTGGATACCTACAAAGAGCACACTTGTTCCTCTTTCCTGGATTCAGATTACTGTCTCCATACCACAGTTTGACACCTGTTATTTGTACTAAATTTTCAGAAGGCCACCCCAATATTCTCCTTGGCTCCTCTACATCCTTCTTGTAGCAGAGGAAAGAGGACAATATGAGACACTTCCATCCTGTCAGAAATAGCTTTTTCTTACTGGGATGCAGGCGCCAGGCATGTACTCAGCTCCAAATACACCTGCCTGTATAAAGCTGAGAGCCTTGTTCATTGACTTTCAGATCTGAATACAGAATATCACAGGGAGGGAAATTTGGTCCTATTCCTGATATGGATGCTATAATATACCAGTACCTGTGACATTTGAGGTCTATTTTAAATCAATTACATCAAGTTTTCTACCTGAAAGTATCGTGCAATTTTAATCCATTAATTTTCACAAATTTACATGTTCAGCAAAGACTTTAACTGAAATCTAAGAAAGAGAAGTTAACAGAGATATTCATTACATGGTGCTTGCATCAGCCACCATATTACATTTTCATGGAACATGAAAATAGAAGCCTCAAGCCATTAGTGCACACCATATGACTGTGGTATCCTGGCCTGACAGACGTCTTTATGGACAGAGACCTGACTGCACAGTCTGTGCATCTAATTGATTTCTTGCAAGTTCACAATTGTCTGTATCAGAAATTGAAATGTGATCATATGTTTTTTGTTTGTTTTTCAAGGGTCTTGGAGGAAACTCATTCTGGTTTATGACAGACCCTTCTGTATCCAGGTTTTGTAAGAGGCAGGACATTCACATTAATAACATGTACAATGCTTGGCAAAATGCAACTGTTCTTTGCTGCCAGTTTCCATGTCGCAGTTGAGGCGGACAAGACACACATTAATTCTAACATAAAGTGCAGGCAAAAAGCATTTATTCCGAAAGCCAGTGTCATATATTACTGAATCCTGCTGCTGAAAAAGCAGCAAAAAGCTGCTTTTTGAAGCTTGCATCTGCTCTGCTTGTTGGCCGTTGCATTCTGTGAGCAGCTTGATCCAAAGCTTGTTTCAACCATATTGCCAGCTGCTCTCTGACATACGCCTTTGTATGTTTATCATTCATGTTAATTTTCCATTGGTTCCTTAACTACTACAATAGATTCATTGGCTATTTTAACTACACCATACTATTATTAGTTATCTACAACACAGACATCCCAAGAATCCAAACAAACACCAGCTGCAGCTGTGTTGCCATTTACTCTCTCTATTGTTTTGAATTTCTTGCTTCCCTTGATTAAGTTTCTCACAGGTAGAAACGGACTGTGCTGAGACCAGCGTTAGACTCAGACTTAGACAAGCTTACTGACCTGCTGTTAATTCCCACATTCCCAGTCTCTTCTTTCCGAACTTGCTCAGACTGAGCTGAGCCTGGATAGAGCTGACTTAGCTTTAAATACATCTCTACACTTCTCTGTTTGGCTGCAAGCCAAGCTCAACTTATATAAGGAGAGATGTTACTGCTGTTGTACCCCGCTCTTCACACAAAGATGACTCAGTGAGTCCCCTTGGTTTGTGGTTCACTTGAACAAATTTTGTATAAAAGCAAGTTTATCCTCGTTATTTCTGCAAAAGGACATCAAAGTGACTTCTAATTTCTCTTTAGCTGATTGACAATGACTGCTCTTGCCTCAAATGAAAATTGGGAGTGCATGCTGCATTCAATGGTTTCAGGCACCTCGTTTCTTTCCCTGGAGCTCCAACCCACTGAAGCAATCAAAGGGATATCTGGATTTGATTTAGGGTTCACTCCAGGCGCACACACACAGGCAAGAGGTCCCCGTTGAGGCTGCAGCAGAGTAACTGTAATGGGAGCTGAAATACAGACAGATTGCTCAGTGCTGGGAGCCAAGGCCCTGGCTTGGAACTGATCCATGGCATGCCAAACCACAAATGGACCTCTGTAAATCTCATCCATCACAGTGACCCTTTCCTCCACAAGAGCCCAGAGAGATGGAGCTGAGGGATTTCCTCATAGGAAGCCTGTGGCTGCAGAGCACAAGGGAAGCATTAGTGAGGTTATTTAGTCACACACACAAATCAGTTGATTAGAAGCTGGACACAAATTCATCGCCCTCATAATCCCTCAAATCCTACATGGTTATGATTCCTTTACTGCCAAAAAGAAAGGTCAGATTGATTCTTGGTGTAATCCTTGTGGTCAAGAGCACACAACTCAAGAATGGTCTTGTCCCTAGCGCTTTGCTAGTGACTAATAGTTTACAGCAAAGGCAGTGATGTTATTTGCATTTCCAAGAATCAAAGAATGGGTTTACGCTATTTGAAGTATATAAAATGCTTATTCATATGGGACCAGGCTTTGGGCACTTCTTCAGCCTCAAAGACAGAAGCCAGCTCTGTGTAATTGCCAGCAGGTCTGACAATAAATGGCATATCTATGATGTAATGAATTTGGTTGTCTCTGTACTTTTGCCAAGGAACTATTATAGCTTATGGTCTGATGTATAACTAATGTCTGTGCAGATGAATATTGTTTTCTGTTTCCACCATTTAAAAATATTTCTGCCTCCCTCTGCCTTATACCATTCTCTCATGGTGAAGTTTTTTGCCTTTTCAGTAAAAGGGTGCAAAGAATTGATCCAGCATTCGGCACAACTGAGAGCTTGAAAACCTTCAGAAAGAGACTGAAAAACCAGAAATCTATTCCCTTCAGTGCTCCTGCTTCTGATTTGTTTAATATTGCAGACATAACAAACATTTGTGCTATACATTTCTAAGAAGGAAATCTATGGAAACCACAGAGAAAAACATCTTGTATAGAAGGAACAGAAAAAACAGGGAGAATTGACAACTCTTTGGAGTTTAAATACATTGATAATAAAAATATAAATTCATGATTCTGCTATATTACTCAGGCTGGAATGAATTTATTTTGCGAATATCCCAAGCCTTGGTGTTTCTAATCTTTTTCAACCTGGTGTTGGTTGCGTACCTCTGGAAAAGAAGGGTCTTAGTTTTCACTTGGAAGAACTGTTAACTTTGCTCATTTTTAGTTTTTCTTGGATAAGGCAAGTCACCTAGTGATTATATGTTTTTGGGCAGTAATAAAAAAAAGTGGACCTGAATGAATCACAGAGTTAAAACTCTTCCATGAATCATACTGTTTTAACTAAGAGTGAGTCATGCCAGGATGGAAACAGCTGCACTGAGTACCAACAGGTTCATCTCAGAAGGGATCTCAAATAGAACATGTCATCATGCTGCCCCCCCTCAGCAGGGGCTGGGAGCTCTGGGCAGCAGGGCCAAGGCTGGTCCTGCCAGTGCTGCACAGGAGGCACAGCACAGTGGGACATTTCCAAATCTGACAGTGGCAAACTGCTGGAAGATGCTATGGATAATATGCAGAGCATACATTGGATGTGGCTCCTTGTATGGCATCTAAGAAGGATTCCTGAGAGCTGCAAATGTCTGAGTCCCATATCAGCTGAGTTATTTGCAGCAGCCACAAGTCCTATGAACATTCCTGGAATTCTGGACATCACTGCTCGATCCTGACAAGACATGGCCTGTATGATGGATTGTTTTCTCTGACAGCGTTGCATGGTTCAGGCAATAAAAAGGAGATGGAAAGCTTTCTGATAGGAGAGGATTAACTTTTCCTTCATCTCTGTCCTTCACCATAAGCAAGGCACAGTGCAGATGGTTCCCACCTAAATGCGGTTACCTGCCCTGTCTGCCTGGACATAGGCAACACACAATGTAGACCAAAGGCACACTGGCTTTTCATCCCATTTGTGCCTTCTCTTCCAAGTTGGAAAGACCTCAACAATGAACCACAGAGCCCAGCAAGTCCTGTGGGCTTTGCCAGGATACAGCAGTAGATCCCATCAGCTCTCCAAAGACAAGCCGTAATCTTGAAGCTCACCTGTCCTTGCAATTTTCCATCTGCCTCTCCTAGGAACCAGCTATGTTCAGACCTAACTCTATGAACGCATCATTTTTTGCCATGAAAGACACTGCCTTCCCCTTGCTGTGTCTCCCCTGACTTGCTCAGACAATATGAATAGAGGAGCTCTCCACGTCAGTGATTGGAACAGGATAAATAAAGACTCACAGGAAAAGAAAGTAGCTCACTAGATGTGTCTGTTGCATATTCTGATAGAGTCATGGCATTACGGCAATGAACTGGCTGGAAGTTGGTCTCTCTCTTTGCAAGCTTGGTAATAATTAATTTTGTTTAGTTATAGTGCATTTAACATTTTTATCTCAAAATCTTCTTTTATGGGATCTCCTTTCTTTCTAAAATATGACATAATCGTACTACTATGAGTAGTGTCTGGTTTTTGACTGAATCAGCCCACTACCAACCCCAGGTGTGTCGCTATGCCAATGAAAAGAACCAGCCCTACCCACAAAGATTATATAACTTTTCATGCTTCTGCATAGACCCATCAAGGAGAAACATTCAGACAGAGCCATATAATAAACTGGCCACTCTCATTTTGTCCAATCCCAAGCACATGGGTCTGGAAACATTAAGATTTCAGGTCTAAGCCTTCCTGTAAACCATTGCTAAAACGTGTATCTTCTGTCTGCCTTCCTGGGCCTTTACCTCTGGCATGGTAAGAAACAGACTCCTTCAATAAGATCTCCTTTCTGAGTCCACTTGAGATGGATTCACAATTAATTCTTCCCCTTTTGTCACTGCAGCTCATCCTCGCATCTTGCGGGCTTCTGATAATCATCCCTGTCATTTCCCACTGACCCTCAGACCAGAATCAGATGTGACTTAAGAGACATTTTGCCAAGGAACTTCTGTTTTAAGGCTGTGAAAAGAGCAATGTTTCTAAGCTGCTTTTTGAAGCTTGCATCTGCTCTGCTTGTTGGCCGTTGCATTCTGTGAGCAGCTTGATCCAAAGCTTGTTTCAACCATATTGCCAGCTGCTCTCTGACACGGCTCTGCTCTCTGATATTGATTTATATGTCCATGGCAATCATGTTTCTGCAATTTCTGGGAGCAGCAGGACTTAAAATAAATGATCACTGGAAGCCAGAGAAATGTCCTGGTATTTGAGGTAGTTATAAGTAAAAGCTTAAGAAGTTTTGCTTTAACATTCTTCTGTCTTTCCAAACTACTTAGCTTTCCATGCAGCTACAGTAGTCTGAATTCCTGTTTTGACTTTTTAATACTGGCACTGCTTTTTTGCGTGGCCCCCTGTTCTTGATTCTACCTTTATAAAGCAGTGTTCAGAATAACCACTCCAGGATGAGGGTTGAACCAAATTTGCCACTTCCACCTTCATCCATGGGATAATCACTGAACAAATGATCTAAAAGCAACCTGAAGAATCATAGAAACATACAGTCATAGAAGACAAGAAGAAATCAAGAAGCCATGCAGACCCCTGCCATGCAGCTGGCAGTTTCATGAGGCTGACATCATTTGTGACAGATGGATGAGATTTGTTATCTCATCCTAAAACCTTTTGGTGAGTTTAACCATCCTACACAATATTTCTCCTAAAGGCTAATCTAAATGTCCCTCACTATAATTTAAGATAATCTTTCTTTTCTGTTTCCAGGCAATACATTCCATTTCTCACTGAATCTGGAACACCCAGTGTCTGTGTTTCACAGACACTTCCAGAATTTCCATCTGACACTAGTCTTCTCTGAAACAGAGTGAGTGTGCAGAGTGTATCTGTTCTTTCCTGCTCTCCCCCAGCATCTCTTGAGGACATCTTATCTTGATGTGTGCTACTCCTCATACATCTGAGCAGTTAATTTGTGCAGTTAATTGCTTATTTTTCTCTCTGGGTTATTTCTCTCTGACCTACTTACTGTTAGATGTATTTGCTCAGTAGGATAAACCATATCAACAGACTTACATGAGGTGTGGGAACTGTGTCTGTGGCTGAGTTTTGAGACTTGTGGGTCTCTTTCCCAGGCTGAAGCAACGAACCAAGGATGAGATGCTGCTATTCTACGTTGTAACAACACAGATGATGGTGTTGATGTCTTCATATGTAGATTAGAAGAAATGTTGAGTAATGTCTTAAGGTCCCTTGCACAGTTCTGTGATCATTTGTAAGTGACACTAAAATTCTTTTTTTTCACATCTTTAATGGTGCAGGGCAACCTCAAAACTGATTTCAATGCTCTTCATGGATTCATTCAGCAGAGAAGAGTGGGCAATGAAATCCTGCTATTATGGCACCATCATTCAGAAGAAGTGGTGTCGCTGGCTTGAGGACTTTCTCCCTCTGTAATCTAGACACACACAAAGTAGATCCCAGTTTCCAGATAGGTAGGAATAAATAAAACAGACAAATGCTCATTCTCTGACTCTAAGGCCAAGCAGCGCAGCACCACTGTCATCCATGTGGATAAACTCTCCATCACCACCAGAAGAAAAAGAGGGAGGCATCAGGTAAGGTGCCATTTGACTTGGGTCCGTGGTGGGGTCATGCCAGAACCATGGCCGGGCGGTGCTCTGAGTGGCAGCTGCTACAGACCACAAGGCAATGATCAAACATAAACAGCTCCTGGCCATCACTTCAGCCAGTCCCAGTCTCTGCGTAACACATCTGCTGAGATGTAGCTGGCAAGACCCTCAGGTCTACCTCAGGCTGTCAAGAATGCCGCATCCTACTTACTGATGTGCTGCACTTTTCGATCAGTGAAATGTGTTACAGTACTTGAGTTCAAATATACACCTTCTGAAGAAAGGGAATGAAGGTAAAAAACAAAACATCTATAAAAGCATGGCTGAACCAGAAGGTCAAAATTGCTTGTTATGGGGCAAAAGACTGTCACTCTACACCAACTAAATCAATTTCCCAAGCCCACTCACTCTCCTCATCCCCTGCAGAAGTTTGTAGATAGTTAAATTTAGCTGCAAGAAATTCTCCTGCAGGCTAGTCTTCATGATTAAATGAAATCATTCTTTGATTAGGAACACAGAAAAAAATTAGGATGAGTATCACCAGAGTAAAAATGGAAACACAAGTTAGATTGTGAAATGAGTCATCTGGCAGAAGTATGTAAACTAAAAACAACAGGAATCCCAGAATAGCTCCTCACGAAAGAAGACATCGTAGTGACTGAAATCTATACATGCAACTATTGGAATAAACTCCAGGAGATTTGACATATTTTGGCTCATAGTTGTCCAGTTTTTGTAAGCTTTAGAAATATTGTGGGTTTGGTTTTGTTTTTTTTTTAAATTTGGTGCAAAATTATAGTAATCTCAAAAAATTACAGAACAAACAAAGGAATTTTTCATCATTTATTTATAAAAAAGATGTTACAGGTCAGACCACAGCCAATATTTTGTTATGATTTATCAAGTTATTTCCTCTTAAGATAAAAACCACTGTATGAAATGATAACAGATGTGATTTTTACAGTGGTTAAAAACCTTTTAGCTATTCACCTTCATGAAATGAGCTTCTTCACTGACTGCTTGACAGGTATAGGTAATTGATGGATTATTCAGGAAATTCTACCCAGGCAGGCACCATATGCCAGAAGAAGGACTAATTTCTACCCTTGCTGCTTGGCTTATCTCTCCTGTCACATGCAAAATGTTGGCAATCCTCAGCAGGAATTGTTTATCTTCATAAAATTATGTAACTTTCTATAAATTTAGCATTAGCAACACAAAAACAAGTGCCCAAGCTAGTGCATGGCTAATGAAATGCTCCATGTGCTCCCTTTTACAGGCAAACTGCACAACCGTGGATGCCTGTGCAGCACTCAGCACAACACCCACACTGTTTTGTCACAAAGTCTTTATTCCACTTGGAAAGACTCAGCTTTCAGGTTATTAGACAGCCCTCCTTTTGCCATTGCTCTGGATCATTCCTGATCCATTAAATCACCACAAATTGCAAACAGACAGTATCAATATTGGAGGTGTGCCTCCAATTTAAAATTAAATTAGTGTCTCCAATTTAAAATTAAAAAAACCACCAAAAACCTGCCTCCAAGCGGTGTGTTCCTAAATTTTCCAACTAGTACTGTGTAATAATTTTCCACCATTTAAGACAAGCAATTTCCTTACCCATTTGGAGACTCCTAGCTCAAATTTGTGAACAGAGTTTTGTTGATGCAGCTTCAAAGATCTACATTCCACAGTGTGGGACTGTGCTTCTTTGTTTTTCATTCCACAGCACTTCATTCTCTATAAGAAAGAAAAACTTTCTTCTAACTGACATATATCAAATCTTAGAAAAAATATAGCCTACAATCTGCTAGGAGAGAGAAATCATCAACCAAATCAGTTCTGAGAGTTGTCATTTTTATCAGAGAAGAAGTTTATACATTTTATTTCCCCTCTGGAGGCTGGTACACATGAAAGATGAATTAGTTCAATAAAAACTTCAGTGGAGAAAACTTGTTCTTTAGCTCAAATGCAAGATCTTGTGGTTTTAAAACCCAATTAAAATTCTGCTGATAGCTTAAGTGAGAAAAGTTACCAAAAAATAACCCAAATTCAGAAAAAAATACCTCAAATGTGCCTTTAACTAATTCCCAAGTCTTTCCTAGAAATGTAATTTATGAACTTTGGGTTTTTTTAATATGCCCAAAGTCATAGTATGAGCAACACCCCCCTTCTTGGCTGGCAGCAATACTCATCTGGGCCGGTCTCTTGGTCATCTTCACTTCACAGAATATCTCTATGACATTGCTTGTACAGATAAAATTAAACCCTTCAGAGCATGTGCCACCAAGGGCCTGAATGGGTCTAAAACACAATAATCTGTTAATGCAGATTCATCTCTGGCTTGGGGCAGATATCAACAGATTTAGTTTTGATTCCTGTGCCTGCAGGTTAGGCTGTTACTCACAGGTATCGTATTATTGGTACCCATGGTTCATACTGAAAGTTATCAACCTGTTCCCTGCGTGCCCACGAAAAATTAGGGTCTGTTTTGGAACATCTGGTGCCCTGCAAGGCCTATGTGGGACATGACTTCAGGCAGCACCCTGCCAGCACCACACAAAGATCACTGGAACTCGCCAAGGCCTGGGGTGTGCAAAGGAGGAAAGGGAAGACTATAATTAACCTTCAGCAATGGGCAAAATTCAGCTTTTGTGAATATTTTATCAGTTTTGAAATTCAGGTTCCCTCCCAGGGAGGACTTTGACCCCTCTTTCTGAAATGTGACTGAAGTCTGTGGAGAGGGAAAGAGGTGTGAAAAGTCAAGGTGTTCATCATTCAGCAACCTAAATGATGCTCTCAAAATGGATTCATCGTAGTTTTCCCCTTCTGATATCACTGGACATATACTTTCATGTTTGCATGGGCTAAAGTTTATGAAGATAACACAGAATAATCTCAATTCACTGGAAAACACTAAAAGAGGTCCCTTGCATCTTTTATTTCTATCAAACAGCAAGAATCCCAGAAAGAACTGCTGGTGTTTACATATAGGACCAGCACTAGAATAAATCCTGCATGTAACACAGCCATGGAATTTGGTCTTCCCTTGGTGAAACCACGATGAGTAAATTGGTGCTGGAGTTCATTCTCTCTTCTTTGTACTTCTCAATACTTCCAGTGAAGAAAGACACATTCCCAGGGAAGACTTAGAGGAAGACTTAAAGTTCTAAGCAATGCTAAATATGACGTGGCCATGATGTTGGGTTACACGAGGCACAGGGTATGCCTGGAAATGACAGAGTATTGTCCCATTTCTTCTGCTTTGAAGAATTTCTTTTTCATTCTTCTGAGTCCGTCCCAGAGTCTCCACCCAGAGTCTCCTGTAAGGCTCCTAGGGAGTGAGCATGGTTTTCAAGTCCTAAAATGTTCTGTCAAAGACTTCCTTTTATCTCACTTAAGAATCTATAACTACTGTCTCTTGCAAACGTCAGTGACAAGGCCCTCTGCAATGTCAGGGTACCCACTGGAAAGTGCCGGCTCCCACCTGATGTTTCTCACTGTCTTCGTCTCTGCCTCAGCACCTTTGCATCTCGCACTTTTCTGATTCAGCTGCTTTCAGATGCTGTTCCAGTAGCAATTTGTTTTCTTAGTGCAGGATTAAGCCTTTGAAGAAACAGTGCATTGTGTGATATGAACTATTTTGATGTATTTTGACACACAGCAAGGGAATTTCTTCACTTCTTTCACGTGCTTTATGACAGCTCTTGAGACACCAGTGTGTCCTGGGAGTTGGGAACTGGCACATCGTCTGTGAGCCTTGAAAAAATTTCCATTCAGGAGCAAAAGGAAATGAAAATATTTTTAAAAACTCCAAAACATAACATATATAATACAGGAACTTGATCTACAACATTTTAGATACTTTTAACTCTCATTAAAATCAGGGAATTTGTAATAAGTCTCTGTGATGTGAAGACCCTTCTAGAAAGAAAGACATTCATTACTGCTCTCAAGAAAAGCTGAAATGCTGGTCTCTTGGATTTGATTTAATATCAATCCATTTACTATCAGTCCCGTATTTCAAACCAATGAGAATATTGTTAAGGGCAAGATACCACCTTACCCAGGTCGGATTCTCCATAAGGATGCTGTTTCAGCCACTCCCCTTGATTATTCTTGTCATTAAAAAATATCTCTTAAAGTGTATCCTAAAGCTTTCCATTCATAGTTTCAGGCCACTGCTTCTTATCACATCATCCCCTGAGAATTATCTTCTTTATATTTATTAATCTGAAGCTATATATAAACTACCCTTCCTGAATCATCATTGTTATAGACGATAGAAATTCAGCTTCCTCCATGTCCCTACTTATAATTTGTTTTCTCTGATACTTTAATCTTTTTTGTCACCCTTTTTATTTCTCTGCTTCTCTACTGCTGTTCTAAATGGTGCCATTCTTTTGCTAACAAAACCTATTTTTTATAAGCAACAGAAGAAAATGAAGAAGAAAAGGCATTTTTTAAACTCTCACTTTTTCCTTTACTAAGTCAGAAAGATTAAAGGTAAAATTCTCTAGTTCCATTTTCAGCCTGTGGTTGTTCCTACCTTCTGACCACCAGGAAAGATCATAAATTGCACAAGAGTTATGGAGCCTATAACAGTAGTTGCTCTTTATAGCAGCTCTGTTTCATACTCATTACGTTTTCCTTTCCAGAACATTTCTTCAGGGACAATGGTACAAAATTTAACCACAACAAAAACCACTGTGGGAAAAACTGAATAATCCAGGGACACTCTTTTCAGCATATCCTTCAGAGATATGTCCAGCAAAGGTCTGTTGTAACTTAATGTTGCTGTCATCAGAGATGAAAATGTGTCTGCATATGAAAAGCGAAGTATTCTCTGCAAAGAGACTCCTTGACACAGGCAAATATGCAAATTTGTAGAATGAGATGCAGATGGATAACTTCTTCTAACATTTCCCACAGAAGTTTCGTTCCTAAGGACCCTTGGCTAAATTAATAGATAATGTATTTTTATATGTGTTTTCGTTGTTCTACCTGACAGAATGAGCATCTTAAAATCTTTTCCTCTTGCACTTTGCATTTTTACGTGAATTAGTCACTAGCTTTGCCAGTATTTTTGTGTCCTGGTGCAATTAAATCTCCCCAGGAAAATACTGATATCTGTCATCTTTGTTTTTACCAAATCACAGTTGTTCCTTGGCAATATGACAAATACCAGAGCTACCTGATTTCCATTACTTTTTATTTTGCAGTCCAGTTTATTACACTGTTAAGCATAAGTATTTTTAATGTTTTCTTTGCACTGGAAATTCTTTTGGAGAACCTGTGGAATTTTCTGCTGTTTTTGAGACCCTGCTGTCTGCTGGGGACAGGAACCTGCTTTTATTCCAGGATTTGTGTTGTGATAATGAGCAATGCAGATTCCCCAGGCAGGTGCAGAGGAGAGCCCTTTATTGCAAAAACCCGTCCTTTTTAAGCAGTTAGCCAGTTATCAGTTTACACAGTTTTAAAGCACAACAAACATAACTCAACCAACTACCATACACCACGATGTGAGCATGAAACAGTCACATAGCATGTTTCTCTACCCCTAATTCAGCTGTGTCTCTTTCTCAGAGTCCTTTTCTGCTTAGCTGAAGTGACAGGCCTGAGCTTACAAAGGCAGCAAGGCCTTCATTTTATAAGGTTTTACCTATGTGTGACAGATTTGACGTTTATCTTCTCTTCTGTTGTCAGAGGATGTGAAACAGGAGAAGTAAGAAGCACCAGATAATTTATCTACAAATCTTGTGCTATTCTTACCTTCTGATTTCTCAAATCCATACAAATAATCCATTTCTTACTGTTTATTCATATTCTTGATAAGTTCAAAAAGAAGGAGAAAGTTGAGACTGAAAAAAAAAAGGTGTTTCTTCACAATCCATAATCCTTTCTCTCTCCTGAGTGCGCACCAGGCTCCACAGTGTATAACATTACATAATATACTTTATTTACTGTATTCTCTGCAGCAACTATCAATTCATCTGCAGAATTCATAAATGGGAGGCACTTAATATTTTCACATTGATAAAAAAATATTAGCTTGAGGTGAGTTGGAAATACATATCCCCTGACTAAGAAGAGGTTGTCTGGTACATAATATACTAATTTAGTTTTGGTTTATATAATTACATATTATATAATAATATTGTGTCCAATACTAAAATTGAGGAAGGGTTTCAGACTTGGAGAAAACTGATTTTGGTTTTGCTGTATTATGAACCATTTTGTCCTATTATCACTAGTACAAACCTCACAGCAGTGAATCATGGAATCACAGAATACTTTGAGTTGGAAGGGACCTTAAAGATCACTTAGTTACAACTCCCCTGCCATGGGCAGCGACAGCTTCCACTAGAACAGGTTGCTCAGAGCTCCATCCAACTCAGCCTTGAACATTTCCAGGGATGTGGAAGCCACAGCTTCTCTGGTCAACCTGTTCCAGGGAGCCTTTGCACAATGCCTGTGTGATACAGAAATTGTATGAAAAATGTGTAGCAGTGGGGAGAGAAACGAGGTTGAAACACCTGTGGGCAGACCGTGGTTCAGCACTGCCAAAAGTAACCTTTTGACTATTTATAGTAGGGTGTTCAGATCTTCAGACATTTTGCAGTTGTCTAGAACTGTGCTTTAGCTGTTGCATTGCTAATACTGATCCAGAATATACAGTTGACTGATTGTCTCTTAATTAGATGTCATTAATATATCTTTAATCAGCCTTGATCCTGATTTGAAATAAACCTCTTAAATTGAGTAGGATTCCCCTGCAGCAGTCACCATCATTCACTATGTATTTCCAGGAATGAATACTAATTACTATGAACTTAGTTAACTAAATACCTTGGTCTTAAGTCTGGTATGTTGTGGTTAACTCCAGGAGAAGGGAGAGGCGATTTTAACGAGAGGAGAATGGAACTTCTTTACAGTGTGGGTAATCGTGCACTGGAACAGGTTGCCCAGAGGGGGTGTGGAGTCTCCCTCACTGGAGATATTCCAGAATCACCTGGACATGATCCTATGGCATGTGCTCTGGGACAACCCTGCTTGAGCAGGGAGGTTGGACCAGATGACCCCACTGCGGCTGCTTCCAGCCTGACCCATTCTGATTCTGAGATTCTGAAAATACAACAAAGGTAATGAAATGTGCTTTGTCATGTGTGGTGCAACATCTGACTCAATGAGGCCCTGGTGGGTTTGAGGACGTCCAGATGAACTGAAAAAAACCCACTGAAATGGTATCATTTACTGACTACTCGCAATCCAACCATCAATAAAGAGGGTGATAGGACAGAGGAGTTACCTTCATCTTTTCTCTCCCTTTCTTTGATGTGCACTAGTCAAGCATATGAAAATTAAGACATATTTATACTCTCATAGATAATAGAAATAGTCTCTTTAATCTTGGCAGCAACTGTTGTCCTGGGGATCTTTGTTGATGTAAAATGTTTCATTAACTCCAGATAAGTATGGAGACATTGAACTTCCCAGGAGCATTTTTTTTTTTTTAGGTTTTAAGGGGTTTTGTGATACATTTCACAGCAGGCAAGAATAAACCAAAACAACCAAGAACTACATTTTTGTTCAAATTATGGCTGTGGGAAAATAACAAGTTGGCTTACTTTAATTTTGTTCTCAGCCCTCACTAAAGGGTTTGTTAAGATTGCGCTCGATTGTCAGCAAGATGCCACAGAAATGAGCATGGCTTGTGCGGCCTCAAAAAAGTAAATGGCTTCATGCTTTGTTCTGAGGAATGCTGTCATTTGGATTTGAACCAAATGGCTTCACAGGGAAAACACTGCTGCCTTCTGCCAGGGAAGGCTGCAAACAAACACCATGGTTGAAATTCATCTGAGTATGGAGAAAGCTAATCTCATGACTGTGCTCTTCTGAAAGCCTAATACACAATACAGAATAACAATTGCACTCTTCCCTCTCATTTAGTTCTGAATGTCTTTCTCAGTTCTTGAAAATATTAATTGCAAGGGTAGATTTAATTGTGGACCTAAGTGCATTTCAGATCCTTACTGCTGATTTTTGACTTGAAGGACAAAACGTCTGTATGACCCGACAGTGAATTGTGGGTTTTGCTGCTTATACACGTACAGCAACAATAAACAGGCCACCAGATGGGAATACAAACCCTGTCAGTTGTGTTCTCACAGCTCAGGAACCCAGAGAGAATACAAACCCAGAGAGCTGGATGATCACCCAGTGCCCTGCACTGCACCAAGGTAACGGATGGGAGGATGATCCTAGTGATCCCACACGTCTCCATGACTGCTTGGCCTGGAGCAGATGGAACTATCCCACCAACTAGGAATGGCTGTAGGAGCTCAGGGATATCAATGAACTGTCACAACACTCAGCTTTGCAGGAGCTCTTCTCTTTTTCCAGACAAATAATTCTGATCTGGGTTTCAATAGTCCCACATCAACAGAAGTCTAGATTTACACCAATGATCAAGATCTAAAAATCCACCTTCTACCATATGCTCTGTTAAGTGAGAAAACAGGCTGACTGGCACTTTTATTACTACATTCTCCATGTCTTGATGAACGAATCCAACACAGGTGTCATTTATGTGACAACATGATGGCAAAACACAGTGGAGTTTCTCCATGACCACTATTACTGAAAGAGAAAATGGGGATGGAAAGCAAAAAACTTCAATTTTGCAGAATGCCATTTTCAGTTCACTCCAGAATGCCATTACTATATAACAAATGTGAGCTGGCAAGCATCTGCTTCTTAGCAGAAAATTGAAGTATTTTGTTGGGGCTGTGGATAGTTTAAAATCTGCGAGAAATCAGCTGCAGGAGGTAGGGAAGAAGGAAAAAATTGCTATAGAGCTCGTGCAGAGAAGCAGGATTGGGTCTGCCTGCTTAGAATTCAGAGCAGAACTTCTGCATTCTTACTAACACCAGGAGCTTTGAGACATAGCACCTCAGCAGCCAAATTTTGTTCCACATCATTGGAATTTAGCCATCTGAAAATTAAGCTAAATTTGGTCACCATTGTGAAACTTCACACCCCCCCCCCCTTTTTTTCTTTTTTCTTTTGAGGAGAGCAAAATACAGCAAATTAACCTCCTGCTAAAGGGATCACATGAGCATCTATGGCTCAAAGAACGTGAGTCAATATTAAAAAGCTAAATTGAGGCAGCTGTGGCAACAAGTCACATGAATAAACAAGTCACATGAATAGAATAGCATTTGACAGCCTGGACTGCCTGGGAAAGGGCAGCTAGTGCCAGCACAGGAGAGCCAGTCACCTTGCCATAGTCTTAGGTAATATAATAAGGAAGCATAAATAGAAAGACAAGCAAAGGTAACCACAGAACCAGAATAAATATGAGATCAATGAGCCATTCCACGCTTAAAAACACTCACCCAAATGACTTTGGCACTTTAAAAGCCGGCAGTGTACACCTTGTGTTAATCTGCAATAAAAACAACTACAAAGAACTGTATCTGATCTGGGAACAAAACGGTCCTGTATTTGTATTTGTGTCCTTTACCCATCCTTAGTACTCGCTTTGTACTGCAGAACTGGAAAGCTGCTAGAAGGTTTCCCCAGAGCCTCCTCTTCTCTAGGCTGAACAGCCCCCAACTTTGTCATCCTGTCTTCACAGGAGAGGTGCTTTGGGCCTCTGATCATCTTTGTGGCCTCCTCTGGGCTAGCTCCAACATCATTTTTATGGGAAGATGAGGCCACTTCTCAAGCCTGTCCAGATCCCTGTGGATGGCACCCCTTCCCTCCCTCATGTCAAACAAATCACAACTCGGTGTAGTTTGGCAAACTGGCTGAGGGTGCACACAAACACTCAATCCCACTGTCCATGTTGCCAGCAAACATGTTAAACAGCACAGGTCCCATAAATGTAAAATGCATTTTAATTTCCTTGTAGTTATGACAGAATTCCAGCCTTCCTTTCCCTGCAGAGTCTGCTTTTTAATTATTATTTTATCCGTGGTTCGCAAACAAAAAGTACCCAACACTTTTTTCTTTTTTTTTTTTTAAACCTGTCAGACTGACAATGGAAACAAAAATGTGAATGTTCACAGTCTTACTGAGCAGATGCTCATCAGTATTCTCACGATGAAGTCAAATAATAACAGAAATAAGAGATTGGTAAATAGGGGAGCCTTTGGGATTGGGATTTTCTGTTTTGTACAGTACCTAGAGAACTGCCTATCTGTACCTCCTGAAAATATCCTTCTTTTGTGGAAGAAAAGCCCTTTGAACAGAGGAAACATGCAAAAAAATTAGTCTGAGAGGTTACTGGTTTTATTCTGTTCCTGTGAAGTTAGTTGATGATAAAATCCAACAGGAATGAATTGTTTATACATAAACTCTTGCTGATAGCCAGAAGCCAATGCCTGTTGAACCTCCTGGGAGTCAGTTTCCTTTGCGTATTGAATCTTCCTGGTGTAGCAGTTTCTTACTAAAGAGAAAGGAATCAATTGAGAATTTCCTGATGATGCAGAAAAGCAGGTGTGTGATTCTACCTTGAACCTTGAGTTATTTCACAGAAAAGGTGAGCTTGCTGCTTCTCTTTGGCAAGAACTGTGGTCTTTGGGGGGAGGGGTCAGGCATCTGATTCCCAATACAATTTCAAAAGAAGCTTTAAAAGTCAGACCAAGCCCATGAGAATAGTTGAAGTTTACTCACATTTTGGGGTGCAGGGTAGCTACTGCAGGCATGTCCTGTGTGTGGGTTGTCCCTGACCATGGCAGCAGCAGGGGCAGTAAATTAATTTTCCTCAAGTCTGGTTTGCCTCCAATGGTAATAGGTAAGTGATCTCCCTATCATCCTCTTGATCCATGAGCGTTTTTATCCTAATTTCTCTCATCAATTTGAATTGAGGAACAAGCAGCTGAGGGGGTGTTACCAGGGCTAATGCATCACAACTCTCAGAAAAGTGAGGGAAGGGACAGTCCTCTCACACAGAGCTGGGATGTGTCTAGGAAGTTAATTGGGTCTGAAGAGACCAAAAATACACCCCCATACTTTTAAAATTCATCAATAGGAGAAATACAGTTTGAACTGTCCATGGAAAATAATGAACGGCCTTTTTCACATTCACTTTGAGAAGTTTTCTTACGAATATCCTTCATCCAGGTGTTTGTCAAGAGCAGAGTCCTGCTAATTCCCTCTATTTCCAGGGAGGCAGAGTATTTCATTTTTTATAGCAGATTCTCATCCAGAAGATACCAGTTCAATTTTGTAACAGCTGTGTCAGGAACCTCATGGAGTTCGTCCTGTCTGCAGCTTCCTTTGGGATGTTGGAGCACTAGGGAGTCTTGCTCCATGTTCTCAAGGCTCAAGCCACCAGATGCAGGGGCTTCTGTGCCATATTTTGGGATTAAATAGGAAATTGTATGAAGGAAAGAAGACATGGAGACATTTCTAAGGTAAGAAATGAGATAAACTTCACCTGTGTTTTTGGAAATGGCTCCACCTGGGCCCTTCAAGTTTATGCCACATTTTTTTATTAATGGATGTACACTTCAAAAGCTGTTATTTCTCCTCAGTAGTTTCCTAATGCACTCTCTGCTGCTCTCCCCTCATTCTCCAATGAATTTTACCTTTTGTGCATCTTGGGCAGAAGATTATTCCATTAAGCACTGGCAAGTTGGAGAACTCCCAGGATGGCACCGCTCTTGCCCACGCCTGGCATATCACTTAGCAACACTGAAGAACATTTATTGCACATCCTGCTATTTGTGTTTCATGCTTCACATGTTGACTTTCTCTCCTGTCTCCAAGTTTTTCTGATGGAATTGCCTCATGTTAGATGCCCTATTAGTGATGGCCAAACACAAGCCCCCACTCTGTCCCTGCAAAGTAAGCCGGAAAATTATTTCACCTACTGCAAGAGCCAGATTTTCCTGCTTGTTGCTTTGGAAATCTGCAGCACCTGATTAATGTCAAATATATCCTCCCTGTTAAATAAAAGCCATATTCACACATACAGGAACTACTGTAAGGATGCTCCCAGCATTTAAAGCTGATAATGACTCACCCGGAGTGGTTTTAAACACAGCGAAACATCCCATTCTGTACAAAGTCCTGCTTCATTGCCCTCTTGGAACACTCCAAAAGATCTCCTTTGGTGTCCCTCCATTTTCACAGGTACAGCTGTAAATCCACATGTGCACTTCTTTCAAGGAGGCCAGCTGACTGAGAAAGAGTGAAAATTACTGATAAGAAAGAGGCACAAGAGGCTAAAGGTGACCGAAACCACCACTCCCACCCAGCAACTAGCAGGTTTTTTCATTTCTTTGCTCTTCCAACTTTCCTGCAGCAGAAAGACTGGCACCAGAATGTGCTCTGCCACAGTACAGCAGGTGCACAAGAATAATAAGGCATTGGATATTCTCTCTGAGGGGATTCACGTTCTAGACACGTGACTCTGTTTACAGTTGTCTAGAGATGAGCTCAACACCTCAATATAGATTCAGAATAGAAATTTACCCTGCTACCCCCAAATAAATGGGTCTTGGGGAGAAGGGAGAGAGGTAATGCTCTTAAATATCCAGCCGAACTTCTTCACAGTGGATTAAAATGTCTAGCAAAGAATACCAGCAATATGTGTTGAATATACAAAAGATACAAAAACATAGGGGAAAATATCAATGATTGCTGTCTGAAATGAGTTAGATTCACAGAGGTGTGTGAAAACCTTTTTTTGGTCTCATTTGGTTTAGTTTCTCCCAGATTTCACTTTGAGATTTGCAGCTTCACTATGATTTTGCAGAACTATTTCTGGAAGCAGCTGAGCTACATTCTGGGAACCAATCCCAGCAATTGAGCATGAAAAATAAACTATGACCATATACCTGATGCACTATTTCCATTTTCATTATGCATTTGACTGGAAGAAGACGAGAAAGAACATCTTACAAAAAATTTTACATGAATTTAAGCAAGCAATCTGTAGAATAAATATACAAAATTGGATACCATGACTTTAGCACAACAAATCAATTTGAACCTTGATGTAAGTAGAAATTATTTCTGTATGAAATCATACCCCATTTCTGGGTAGAATGACATACTTTGTGAGAGAAGAAATAAGCATATTACTTTAAAAGAAGGATATTAAATGAAGTTGGGCATATAGAAATATTCAGATTAAAATCATAAAAATTACTCATATGAAAAATTTGTTCACAGAAAAAATGTGACGGCTACTGCCATTACAAAACCAATGAAAGCACAACAGTGGCAAAAAAACTATCATGAGCCTAAAGAAGCTCAATTTCTCACAGTGTTAAGTGCCGTGAATCAAACTATATGCACACAAGGTATTTCAGATTTTCTACAGGAATTGCAGTCAATTTTGTCCATGCTTCTTTCTAAGTTCTCAAGACACATCTAACTAAAATGGCTTTTGGATGCAGATAAGGTTTCCAGTAGCTTTGGTGATATCTTGAAAGAATCAATGGATTTGAAAGCTAAAAATGGATTGCTGAGTGAAAAATAAATGCAAGGGAGACGTTGCCCTGTATGTGACTCTGTGTTACTGAATACTGTAAGCCAGCAAATCTCCTCAACTAAAATCTAAACTAACAGTATCCTACTCATGATATGAAATAAATGTGGAGAAAACAATGTGGACTTACATTCACACCCACATGTTGGCCAGAGAAGTGATTGAGAGCAGCCCTGACAAGAAGGGCTTGGGGATGATGGCTGGTGAAAAATTCACCATGAGCCGGCAGTGAGCCCTTGCAGCCCAGGAAGCCCAGAAAGCCCAGGGCTGCAGCAAAAGCACCATGGGCAGCAGGCTGAGGGAAGTGATTCTCCCCCTCTACTCTGCTCTTATGAGACTCCACCTGGAGTCCTGCACCCAGTTCTGGTGTCCACAACATAAGAAGGACATGGAAGTGTTGGAGCAAATCCAGAGGAGGTCACAAAGTTGAGGACTGGAGTACCTCCCCTATGAAGACAGACTGGGAAAGTTGAGTCTGTTGAGCCTGGAGAAGAGGAGAACTCACAGCAACACAGCTCCATGGAGAACTCACAGCACCCTTTCAGTATCTGGAGGGGGCCTATAGGGAAGCTGGAGAGGGACTCTTCTTCAGGACCTATAGTGATAGGACAAACTATGGGTTCAAAATGAATGAGGGGAAATTTAAGTTAGATATATGGAAGAAATTCTTTACTGTGGGGGTGGTGAGGCACTGGCACAGGTTGCCCAGAGAATCCACGGATGCCCCATCCCTGGAAGTGTTCAAGGCCAGGTTGGATGGGGCTTTGAGTAACTTGTTCTCGTGGGATGCATCCCTGCCCATAGCAGCAGGGTTGGAACCTTGAAAGTGCAGGCTTTAAGATTCTTTGAGGTTCCCTTCCAACCCAAATCATTCCGTGATTTTATGATTCTATATATCAGTTAATGTCACTGTTTTTCTTTCTGTCGGTGAGCACAGGTAGGAATGAGTGAACCAAAGAGGATGATTGTGTTCAAAATCCGTTCACCAGGGGCAAGTGGCAAGTCACTCACTCTCATATGAAACTGAGGGGTGAGGATCAATTCCAAGTGCTGCAAAACAGCCCTGGGAGAAAGTCCAGACTCCCTGTTTATAGCAGTGGCCACATGAGTGGTGGTGGCTGTTTCAGTACCTGCTGGTGGGGTGGGGAGATCCAAGTGGTGCTTCAGCAGCACCATCTCCAGTGTGAGGTATTTATTCCTGAGTAATAGAGTGCACCCAGCAGCTCCCCACTGAGATATGGCTGCCTTTGAGCAAGGCTCATGGCAAAGCCTTAACAGAGCCTCAGGATGGGTCATCCATACACTAAAAGAGTCTGTTAAGCAGGTTACGTAGTTTCCTGCCCAAGCACAAGAGGAGATACCTGACTACTCAGACATTGCTACCTCCTTTTGAAACCACAACCTTTGCTCTCAGTTGTGCTTTGACGTGTGAGTATGTCTTGAAATCTCAGTCATTTACACCACACAGGAAACAAGGGTACGTGCTGGCCTTTTTACTTCAATAGCTGAGCCACAAGTCCCACAGTAGCCACAGAGTTCATAAATGATCATGGAGGAACAGCCACACACCAGCTGTGACCAGGAGTAGTTCTCACCAGGAAAAGATGGTAAGAATGAGATATTTTCCAAATTCTTGGTGCAAGCTCAGTGAGCCTGGAAAGCTCAGTGCCTGATACATCTGGCCACTGGCATCACATAATCTTTCAGAGCAGAAGCTTTTCAAGACCAAAGGTACCCAAAGAGATAACCCATAATATTCAAATCTCACACACAGCCTGGGCTGCTGGAGACTACCACTGATAGCAAAAACCATGTGCAAGCTATCAGTAAAGTGAGTGTGCAAGGATTTTAAGTCAAGTGGGCGCCACTGGTGGTCAGAAAATGCAGGTCAAGGTGATACAAGACTCCAGTAAACCTTCTGTTCTTTCACATCCTGCAGCCAAATATTTTAAAGCAGTTGATAAATACTTGCTGGTGCAGAAATGTTCTTTCCTTCAGAAGACAGCAGAAAGTGCAGATTGTTTTTAAGAAAGACTCATGGGCTCTTTTTTTTCCAGGAGAATTTCAAATATCTGCTGACACCCTCAGGCAGAAAGGCAGATTTTCTTTCAGTTTAAAAAGCATATGCTTCTCTCTCTGAAAAAAACCCAAACCAAAAAACCCTTCATCCAAAGCAATTCAGGAGGGGCTGTTTGCTAATTTTACTCCATTCAGCTGCAAAAAATATCCAAATGTAACGCACCTGCAATATCTGGTACTCAGAGCTGTAGATAACAGGCCACTGTTCCTGTACTGAGAAACCTATAACAAAAATCTCTAATATGCTTTGTTTGCTTCTTTGTACTTGGTTCTCTGGGGTTTTATAACTATATAAAACTTCTTCTTTCACTAGACAGTAACTATTCTCAAGGTGAGAACTCAGGAAGCCCAGATCAGGATTTGGGAACTGCTGAAAGCCAAGCAGCAGGTGCTGCCTTCTCCAGGAGTAAGAGAAAACCAAGAAGCTGAGAGGCAGAATGGCTCCATGTTCAAACAGCAGCAATAGGGCTGCTCTGTGCCTGTCATCCTGGCCCTGGGCACCACAACAGTCTGACCATTTCATGCTGCTGTTACCCAGAGTCCCATCCTCAGCCTCCCACTATTATACTGTTCTTTCTGAAGTAACAGCTCTGTGCGAGTGGGTAGGACTTTATGTACACATTTAAAAATAAGTTTCTTCACCTGCAAAATTTAAAAGGAAAAAACATGGGAGAAAAAATGAAAAAGCTATGTATTCCAGTCTCATTATCTTAAATTGCTTTCATTCTCCTTGGGTGAGAAATTTTGCGTTTCTGAGGCTTGTTTGAACCTTCAGCATCCTCATTTCCATGTTCTTCACTGCTGAAAGGAAACAACAGGAACACTGCTCAGTTCTGATACAGATTTGCCTGGCCATGCCATTTTCTGTTGGAGGTGATTTTTCAGATAAGGAAACTGTTACTGTAGACCAAAAGGCTTTCAGTTTTTCCTGCATTCAGCAGGAATTAATCTAACAACCCCGATGTACTGGGTCATCTCCTCTCATTTTGCCAACAGAGAAGACAATTTGAAAGGTCTTTTTCCAAAATTACAAAACAACAGAGTAACCACTTTTTTTCTATCCCTGTTCAACATATATCTCTTAACACTTGTTCTGGCCTGGAATTTTACTCAAAGGATAGCATCTTGCTCCGAGGAGTAGGTGCCAAGGTGCCATGTGCAAGTATCTCCCATTGACTTGTGGATGACAAAAAATGCAGACTCCAACAGCAAAGGGCACATAGGAGGAGATGGTAGGAAGATTGTTACAAGACACAGGACAGCAGGGAAAAGATTTTTTTTTCCCTGGAAGAGGAATGATTCGTTAGAAGTGAAGAAAAAAATGAGATGTGAGCTCAGGAAAATTAAGAAAGGCTTTTTTGTAATGGATTGAAATCACTCCAGGCCAGACAGCACCAGCCAGAGGGAAATTCCAGTGCAGAAGTGACAAACATAGAGTATAAATGTGTTTCTACAGACTGAAAACTTGCTTGATCTTCAGATCTCCTCCTTCAGGTTTCCAAAGGTTCTTTGAGGGGTTTTGTTGTTTGTGGAGATCTTTTTCAAACTGAGAACTAGATTTGAACAGTTATCCTCTCATAACCGATCTTCTCCTTTCTTGCCCACGCAAACCCTCCTCTTCCCCATCTGTAAGGAACAGCCCCAAGAAGTCATCACAGCCATCAATTCCCAGTTTCAGAATCTTCACCTTGTACATCAGGAGACAGGAAAACAATACGAAACAGAAGGAGAAAGACACTTGGGGAATATTTTAGAGGGCTGATGTGATTTGCTCAATGGAGGAACCCACTTGGGGTTAGCCCATGGCACTTCCTCATGGTAAGAGGTGTTTTTAGGGGAGAGGTGCTTTTGGGCAAGAGGTGCTAGCAGGCAAGAGATGCCCTGAGCTAGTTCAGCTGCCTGAAGTGGTGTAGTTGTTACTTGTTATCAGTTGTGAGATAGATCTATCCTAAATGCATGAGTCAGGACCCCTCTGCCAAACTGAGATTTGCATCAAGTCCTTTTTCAGCACAGCAGCTACAGCAAAGATGATTGAGATTTCATCTAAACAAAATATAGAAACAATTCACAAAGAACACCTGAACATGTGAATGGGAACAGGGGTATGATTGAGAGGACCAGGATCATTAGGTGTCTGCATGAAGTCCAAATGCAATTTTAGTTCTCTATTGCCACTGAAGCATTCAAAGTGAGACAGGATGACAAGAACAATTATGTCCCTGCAGCTCTCACTGAAGTGAGACATTCAACTGCAAGAACAGACAGAGCTGATAGCAACTATTGGATGAGGAAACACAATTGAAATATTAGGACTGAGACACAGTTAGAAGCATCACTTTGTATTGGTCTGAAGAGCCATGCAGTGGTATAAAATTCTGCCTGTACTTCTGCAGTCAGTAGACAAATAGAGGATCAGCAGGAAAAGAAAAATATGAGAGCATTGTAAGGGGAAACCCTTAGGGAAGGTGTAGCAGTGCAAAGAATTGCTTGACAACATCCAAGAAATAAATGTACTAAAAACCAGTAGGAGGTTTGTCTGAAGGATTCATTTGCACAGAGAGTTACTCTTTAAAACTTGTGCTCCTTTTAGCCAATTCTGACTCTCTTTAGTTCAAGATGGAAGGGAGGTGGCAGGGAAGGAAGGAAAAGAATCTAGCAGAGAAAGAGAAAAGAAAGAATAAAACTAAAGCTGTAAAGTCAAACCAAAATCCAAAATTCAGGTTGAAAGGTTAATGAATGCAAATAGCTCAACTGGGGTTCTGCATACTGAAAACTAGCAATCATGTTGAACAAGGGAGTAATCAAGAAAGAAAGAAAAATAAACACACTGGGCCATGGCAAAGGGACAATTAAACTCTCTTGATGTAAGTCCAACGCTTTTTTGTGGAGACACATTCAGTGCAAATGAGGTCCATAATTGGAAAATATGATTGCCACCTCTTTCTTTTCCTACTGAAAATGTTTCGGCTGTTCTCATTTTTGTATAAACAGCTGTTGTTACAGATATTTCTAGTTTTATATAGCCAGATTTAATCCATTTACTTTCCTCCAAGTGCTCTCAAAGCCCAAGGTGAAAGCAGCAATGCTGCACATAGTGCCATTCCTGATTACCAGGGCCCAAGGGCTTGAGGTGTCATTGGACACGGGACCAAGCAGTGCTCCCAGGTGGGTTCATGAATGGACATCAGCAGAAGTGAGGGCCTGTAAACCAACCTTCAAATGGTACAGGAACAGTGAGAAGCTTGCAGTATTTGGACAGTTTGGTCAGCAGGTCTGTGCACAACTGCTCTGCATTGCAGAGAGAGAACTTCAGAGCAAGGAAAGTTTTGAATTTATGCTTAACATGGGAGCCAGGTATGTTGCACCTGCTTGCAAGTATCTGTCTGGTGCATTCTGTGACTCACACAAGCTGCATCCGGCTTCTACGTGAAGTTCATTTGTTCCAACCCATGAAAACACAAAGAGAATGGGTTCACAGATATGTACAAGGAAGTTGCAGCCTTCCCCATTGGCATCACCTGGGGCACTACTCTGCAACACATTGTGGAGAGGGTAAAGCCTCCCTTCTTCCCAGCTCCTGGTTAAAATGCTTTGGATGCTTCTCGCCTGAGAAGTTGCCTCTGGACTTTCCTCGGAAATTCAAGGAATTTTAAACTTTTTTTTTTTTTTCTCGAGCAATCATGCTAAAAGAGCTTAAGCATAGATGAAGACAAGGTAAACAGACTGAATTGTTCCATTAAATAATAATGTTTTTCAGTAACAGTTATGCAGTATCTCAAAAATCTTTCTTTTCTGTGCCTCTTCCATTCTGTTTTTTAGAGAAAAAAAAGCCAAACAAATAATTAGAGGATCAATCCATATGTCTGCTATAATTGGAGATTTCTGAACCTAATATGATCAGGGTTCTTTTTGTTTGCCCCAGAGTCTGACTGCTTCTTAGCTGTGGATTATGGTCTGTCATAGCAAAAGCAGCTTTTATCAGTTTTAAACTGAAGGAACTTTCTTAGGTGAGTATTTTTAATCTGAAAAAATCTGGAAACCAATAAAAGTGTTTGGCTTGAAGGAGATGAGTTGGGATGTGTTTTGGTGCAAAAAACAGTTGGAGACCTCATTAAATTCTCTGGAAGACAGAGACTGGCAGGGCTCACATGTCCTGCAAGAGGTCTGGATTTTATTAGACTACGTGCTGGGGACCTGTCATATTCAATAAAACGAGACTTTGATTTCTATATGTTTCTTAATTAAAGTGTTTCTTAGGAAAATCTGCTACCTAAAAAAAGATACCAGTAAAAAAAGAAAAGACTGTCTAACCATAAATGGTCAGTATCAAATGACTTATTTGATGCAATAATAAAACCCAAAAAGAAAAAATGCATTTTACTCCTTCAGAACTTAATACTAATGGTTTGGGTTTTTAAAAATCTACGCTGTTGTAGCACATTTTCAACATCCAGTTCTGACCTTGGTTACCGGTCAGGGTCTCAGTCCCGTAAGATTTACAATAAATGAGGATACCATATAGTGATACAGGACAAAGGAAACTGAAAAAACAAGTAACTTGTTTCCTTTTTTTTAACTGAAAAAAAAAAAAAAAAAAAAAAAGACCCCGGACAAAAAATTTAAAAACTTTGCATAGGTTTTAAAAAACTTACAAAAAAAAAAAAAAGGACCCAAGACAAACATCTGAAGACTCTGCATGAGTTTTAAAAAACCTACAGAAAAATGAAAGAGAAAGGTCACCTTCACCGCTCAGGCTGTGCTTTGTAGTAAGGGTTTTGCCCTGGGATTCTCTTCCTAAGAGAAAGTCAAATAAAACAAAGAAAACAATCTTCAGTCTGAGGCTGGCAAACATATCTGTAAGTGTGCACATTGCTTCCCAAGCAAGGTGGATAAGGCAAAAAAAAATATTGGGATTGTTGAAAACAGATTAGAGGCTGCCCTTGGGGGAGTCAGGTACAAGGACTGGACAAACCCTGATAGGCAGAGGGACCTTTACTCATTCCCAGGGTGACTATACAGTTTCCTCTTAATAAGACATTAAGTTACACTGTTGAATTTATGTGGTTTCAAGGTCTGAAAGGGGCTATTAGTCTTTTCTCAGTAAGCCTAGCAGTAAGTAAATAGACTCAAAGACACCTGCCTGAAACAAAGTGTTATTTAACACATTACAGAGAGCATCTTTAAAGAGTTTGCTTTTTAAAATGGGGAGAAGATGGTAGAATCATCATCTACATAAGCAAAAATAACCCAGCACAATGTACAAAGTTTCCAAGAGCAAAAAGCAAAACACAATTTTATTTTTTGGATTGGTTGGTAGGGTTTTGTTTTCTTTTTTTTTTTAGTTTATTTTTTCTTGTATAACTCCCACACCAGTAAAACAGCCCTGAAAATGAATCAGCAGTATTAACTCCCTTGGCAATGATGTGCTGTGGGGGGCAGGTTCTCCTTTCTCAAGTATAGTTAAGAAATGCATTTGTTTTCCATTCTTTTATACTGAACATACTGCTCTTTGTCCTCACCAGGAGGAAAACAATCAAACAAACAAACAAACAAATCCAGCCAATAAACCAAAAATAAAACCCCAAAACTGAAAGCCCTGGTGAAGTCAGAATTTAATTCTCTATTAATAAATGAGGGCTGTTAGAGTCTGTTAAGAGACTCAGGAACGTGTATGGAGAAAAAGTCCCTTAGGTGCTAACCTAAAAATTCCATAGAGCTTTTTTTATGTAAGTTCTGGAAAGAAGCTTTATTAAATGATTTACTCTTACTTTAGACACAGCACTTACCTTAGGAGAATCTGGCTGTAAGCTGTCTGCAGCCTGCTGTTAAAAATACTGCCTTATGCCAAAGCAGGAGTGCCGGACAAAGAGACGAGTAGATCCAGAGACTCGGTTTTGTCTGGGTATTTTGAGGTGGTTTTCTTTGCTCCTAATGGGTTTTCATCAGCAATGCAGTTACTGCAAACACTGCACTGCGTCTCAGGCAGGCACTGTTGGGTCTGGTGGTAGCACTGGTGGCACCAGCGTGAAGAACTTTGTGAGTGGGGATCTGTGCGTGGCTGACAATTTGCTGTGGACCTGCTCCTTTTTGTTCAGACCTGGCGATATCTCCAGTTGCCTAAAATTTAACAAATGCTGCAACTACCATCCTGTTTTGCTACTCTGGGTATGCCAATTCCTCTCACGTTCTCCTTCCCTAGAGCATATCTCAGTTTATCTTCCTAATCTTCAAAGACCTCCAGTTACTTCCACCCTACCTGTCCTTCTTATCAGTTAGCTGCTAGGTTGGCTCCTTCCTTTACTCTTCAGGTGGCTGTGTTGCTGATTTGAATCCCTCTCCCTGCCCCAAACTCCTTTGTAAAATCATTTATTTTATGTGTGAGATAAATGTAATGTTAAAAGTTTTAAGCCTATTGACCGGTCTGCAGCTCAGCTTCACCCCAAGACCCATTTTGGGTTAAAGCAGCAGCTGCCATGAAAAACCGGCTGAGCAGCAGCTGGTGCATTGCCACAAAACCTGTTGACTGGGAATTAAGAGCACAGTAATTTGTGTTAAAACTTGCCATTACTTTCCTCACTTCAGACCTTTCCACTACTGCTTTTTATTCATTTCCTTTTCCTGTTATAATTTCTCTGAAAACGGAGGCAAGTTCTTGGTGCCTTGCGCTGAAGCTCGCTGTGCAGTAGGATGTGACCTGGCCAGCAGTCAGTCTGCATGGCATGCACAGAAGGGAAGGGAATTTTATGTTTAGGGCTGTTGGTGGAAAGTTGTGGACTCTGGCACTGAAAAACTTAACAGATCTTAGCTGTCACATCCTTGCAGCCTACAGCCTTTATCCTACTAGGTACCACAGAATTTTGAATATGGATATACTAACATATTAGCATGTTTGGAGCCTAGCTATGTGGAGGTGGTGTTTGCTGTTTGCCTCACAGACTGATCCTCCACAGCCTCTCCACTGCAGAGCTCATCTGAAAACAAAAGGCAGCTTAGTCAGTTTTCCCATATAAGCAGCACTTTGAAGAGATGCAAAGAGGCTTTCACAGCTGTTAGAAAAGCAATGCCAGGACACTTAACATACCTTCCTTCCTTATTATCTTTCCTTATTATCCTTCCATATTATCTCTGAGTTGCAGAAGGGCTACAGTATTTGTACAAGATTATGGTGTGCAGCATCTACCTCGGAAACGATGATTTTGTGGGTTCCTTGTGAACTGTACTTTAAAATATCAAAGACCTCACGTTTTCTCTTAACAGTTCTTAAACCTCAGCTTGCTATTTCTTAATCTGCCCCCCAGCTACCGCCCAGCTCCCTGCCTGCTGTTCTCAGACTAGTCTGTATTACCAGGGGCAGAGGCTGAGCAGAGCCTGGGGATGAATGAGATGTCCTGTCACACTTTGCTGCTGGGTCAGTCTTGGGCTGAGGGGAAGGAGTAGCTCCATGGATGGTCTGCAATATCCCTCTCCTGCAGCCCTTTCCATTCTGTACCTGATGCACATGGGCTGTGGAGCTGCAGGGCATGGACCAGAGCCCTCCATGCCAGTCTGAGGCAGAGGAACTGGGGACAGTGATGTAACTGAAGAGCAGCCACAAGGGCAATCCATCCTTTCTCAAAGGCATGGATGGCTGCACTGAGAGTTTCTCCTCACCACTGGCTGTCCATCCTGGCTATAAGCAGTGTCTATTAAAATGTTCACACTATGTATAGGTGGAGGTGCCTGACATGGTGCCCCTCACACATTGCCCGTGAGGTTTGTGCTTTCATAAGGCTAAGGCTGTGGGATGGCCTCACAAAGGCCACCAAGAAAGAGCTGCAGTAGGTAACAGGTGATCTTAAAATGGTTTGTACTGCAGTGCTGCTTGAAGGAATAATTCCCAACTTTGTTGACAAACACATGGATCTTTCTCATTCCTCACACGCTCCAGAGTGCCCACCCAAGCTGGAGCGCACAGCTCTGTCTGTTGGGCAGATGTCTCTTTGCACAGTAATCAGCTGTGGAGAACCTGCCTTTCGGCCAGGCAATAGAACAGTCCCGCTCTGAAGGTCTCACCAGCTCTCTACAACAGCCTGGACCTCTTGTAATCTGCTTCTTTTCCTTGCTTTTCGGGAGATTTTCAATGTCATCTTTATATATCTCAACATATATCTCAATTTTCTCTAAAAAAGGCACAAATAATTTTTTTTCTTTCCTTCTTTTATTATGAAGATCAACTTGTTAAAGTCTAAGTTGCTCGGATCTGCACTACTACATTCATATAGATATTAGAAAATAGATAGACACAGGTCCATCATATGTAATTGGGTTAATAGGGATTTTATTTTGCCTTTCAGCTGACAGTGATGCCGTTGACTACAGGTGCATTAAGAACACTTAGAAAATCTCACTGCTCTCTGTGATTCCATGTTTTGTCCATTCTTTTGCCACCATCTCAGAAGCTGAGTGGTAGATAAAGAAAGAAGATAAAGTTCTGTATTTCATAAGAGATCCAAGTTTAGAACCTCAGAGAAGTTATAAAGACAGGATAGCATTTAATATTGCCAGAAAGGCTCACCTTACCTGCCCAACAGTAGCTACTAACATGCCTCTATACAAATGTCAGCATCTCCCTCAGCAGCAGCTGCTCAGTCTGCTTTTTCAGGCCCTAGAACAGGCACCAGGCAGCAGCAAATTTTCTGTCTTTCCTGCCAATAATGTTTCAAATATTTGTGCTGTTCATGTCATTTTAATATCACCCATTGTGGTAATATTGTTGCTAATGAAATAAAAAGCTGCATGACTCAGAAACCTCCTCTGCAAGGACCTGAAATAAGTGTAAATATATGCAATTTCTGCACGTGAAAGACAGTTTTCTTTTCTAACAAAAGTTGCAAACTGCACATCTTTTTAATGCAAGTAACCAGACTCCTGAGAGCCATCTCGCTAATGTGAAGGGAACAGCTCATCAAAGTACATTTGTTCATATTTTATTTGCTCTGTTTCACAATGTTCAGGAGTTGTTACTGTCTAGTTCTTTAGAATTACACATTTAAAACTGAAGCTATAGAATAGTTTTTAGCTGTGCAAGTCCCAGTTTAATCTGCATTTTTTATAATTTTACTGGGTATTTGCTAGAAGTCCAGCTGGTGGGAGATTCAAAAACAACTCCTAAGTTGCTGCTCACCAAACCCACGGGCAGAGGCATGCTCTGACCCTTCTTTGTCCCAACATCTACCTCTTATTATAGAGAACAATTTGTAGCAGATCTTAAATTCCACCCTGGACATTCAGTGATTGCTGACAAAATGCAACCATCATGTAATAATTTCAACATTTGCAGAATTGGGCCATTAGACATTTCACTGATAAATAATGCTGCTGGCTGCCAGGGTCCAGATAGCCTGGAAATGAAGGTTACCCACAGCATAATGACTGGAGTCGGAAAACTGAAGCATGTGTTCATTTGTTTTGAGATGTATTTGAAAATACAATTTAGCATGTGTTAAATTAATGATCACAGGCAGAGATCAGATGGTTGGTACCAGGAAAAAGAATCCACATGCCATGTGCCTGCTTCTGCTGTGATGTGATGGGAATTAGTTTAAATATATCTCTTACATCTGTTGATTTTTGGTTCTACTTTTGAGTATTAATCCAATCTGCATCAGTATTTAAAAAATAATTTAGCTCCATACTGCAGCAAAATTTATTCTAAAACTGTAAATAAACCAAAATTAAGATTGCCCAAGTCCCTGGACTGTAACAACATAAATGAATTGGGATGGATAACTCATTTTAGCACACACATGAAATATTATTTAAGCTAGCAATCTGCTGGGTTTCTTCATTATATCATAAGCAACCTTTAAGATTATGTAAGAGCTGTAAATATAGCACCGAAGCAATTCATGGTTAAAAGAGGCTTGATGGAAGCACTGTCTTTCTTAATTATTCAGCTATCAGACTCAGAGAGGCTTTGTTGATCCAGCAGCAGCAGAGTTCTGCCCTCCAGTGTAATTCTCACTTGTGCTGAGCATCCAGTGGAACTGAAGCACCGTTTGGAAAAAAAAGGGGAATTTATCTCCTTTTCCATGATAAACATAATTTGATACTTTTTGTCATACCTGATTGCCTTTTTTTCATAAACACAGAGCTAAGTGCTGTGTCAGAGCCCAGTTGCCAAGAGAGACCTTAGGTTTGCAGCTTTGTCCCTATTTAGGGCCACTCTGAAGCACCTGGTACTGCATAATCACACACACAGGTGCTTTCCTGAGCTGGCAAGAGCTAATTATGTCCATACACAGATGATCTTCACCTTTTTGGCCAGATCAGCTTAGAAAATGTTCCCTTCTATTCTATTCTTGTAGAACAGTGTTTCTGCAGTTCTAGAACACCTCACAGGCTCAGGCTAATTTCAGAGAGGTTTTAGTTAAACACTTTGTGCCCTAATGCAGACAGAGGGGTCCACTCTCTTCCTCTGTGCATCTCTCATGTTATTAGAGCGACACCAAAAACTAAAAGCTTGGTAAAGAGTCTAACCAGGACCATACCAAGCCATGGTTCTGTGACCTGACTGTCAGAGATTTGGAGTTTGTGGGATGAAGTGTTGGATTTGATGTTTATTCCCCCAAATTCTTGAAACACACTGTCCAAGAGGATTGTCTTCCTCTGCATGTCTTCCTGCCTGAGGTGAGACTCTCAGGGGTGCAGATACTGGGCTCCTATAGAAGGAGTCAGAGGACACTGCTCTCCCTTGGGGACTGGTTGGCATCAGAATCCTCTCTCCAGGTGTGTCTCCAATAGTCCAAATATCTTGCCTTTAAACAGCAAATTATGCTCTCTTTTTTCAGATCATCAAAATTGGTGGAGTAGTTGTGACAAGGCTCATTTAAGTGGAATGAGGTTGGAGCACAAATATAACACCTTAAATGGAACTGGCCCATAGATTACACTATTAGGTTTCTGAGCTGTAGTATATATTTTAAAACCATAGCAAAATTCTGGCTGATTTCAGTAGTTTGGGATTTAACCTGTAAAATCAAAATGGATTCAAAATGTTTTATTTTGGAAGCTGAAGTACTGTATCAATTCAGATCATAATAAAGCCAAGATTTGTACAAGAAATGAAGAAAAGGAGGAACAAGAGATACAATCAGAACATAGGGCAGCAGTGAGAATCAGGTATGCTTAAGAACAATCTTTAGGTTGTCATGTCCCTGAGGACTGCTGAGGAACTAGTCTCACGTAATTGAGTGGAAATGCCATCTTACCTGAAATAGTCTTACAAAAATATTTGTTCTGAAAAATGCATTTTCTGGGAAGGAAGTAGAGCAGAAAAAGATTTTTGACGTAAATCTTCATAAACAGCTGCACTTTAATAACTGAGTCCAAATATAAAAACACAATTGCAGATAGTGTGAGCATGGGTGTATTTTTTTTTTTTACCTTCCCAATAATAGATTCAACTTTCCAATAAATAAGCCCATAAGTTCTACTTCTAAAACTATTGAAAATTTTATATGAGTTTAATACTAGAGAGATTTGGATTTCTATTAACATTTCAGGAGCCCAAATTATTTTCCCAATAGATATTTGATATTCTTGTCTTGGCTGCCTTGCAGGAAATATTTTCCTCCAATGTTTAAGAATGTACATCAGGGGAAGAACTGGGGTTTTTTTGAGGCTAGAAAGGAGCTTTCATCTGGCTTCTATAAATTTAGGACAAAACCAGCAACCAATCCAACTTACTGCAATCTCAACTGCATACTGTTTAAATTGTCAGATTCACAGAAAAATAAATGAAATTCTGGCTGACGGATTTATCTTCTCTATAGATGTGAATAATTTGAAAAGAATTATCAGGATGCAGTTACATTTTATGGATTTCATATAATTTTCTAAATTTCATGGAGTGGAAGTACCTCATTCGATGGGAGATGGATCTTTAGCTCATTACTTAGGAACAGGTCTAGAATACTTTGACCCTTGGCAAAATTGCCTTGTCACTTCTGGCTGTATCAAAGATGTATTTAGCTGTGTTATTCTCTCAGTTACGGCATCACTACTTCCCACTGCTTCCTGAAAGCAGAAACAATCTACCTAAAATATTCTCCTCTGTCAAGGTGTTAATTTTGTTTCTATGTAAATAGTGGATATGTGCAGGCACTAGTGCTGCTGTCATTAACTGGGAATAAACCTGGAGCTTTCAGCTCTGAAAGTACAGACCCACACAATCTGAGCAAAAGAAGCAGTTCTGTCACATACTATTAAATAACAGGCTGCTGCAGCCGCTGTTACTCACCATCGGGAGGGTGAATCTGCATGCATTAAACACTGTTTATAATATTTAATGTGGAGGTGCCAGCAGACACTGTGGAGCTCTCATTTGATCAGTTTTAAAGGGTAGGAATCAGGCATGGCATGAAGAGAGGTTGCTCGTGGCTTTGCTTGCAAGCACGTCTGCCTCACTGCTGCTCTCCCTGACTGTGCTACAGTCATTAACTACCACGGCTGCGTTATTCCAAACAAACCACACTGGAAGCAGCAACTGCAAATGAAATAATTAAAGTCAGCTCTGCTTTGCTGAATGTTAATAGGCTAATTGCTCTACAGACACTTAATGAAAGCCTGTACCTTTTCTCTGTGTGAAGTAGTGAAAGCTTACTTAAATGCTGCAAATGTGCCTCAAATGATCCAGCTAGAGACACTACGTGCTGCAGAGGGAAAAGCAAAAAAGTTCTTTTTTCGCAAGTCTCAAAGTGATGAAGCCTCGATTGCAGGGGAAGGCTGTCTTGAAACGCCTGAGAAATAACCCATTGCATTGATATTCTGTCAGAGTCTTTCACTGCTGAAGATAGAGAAGTAAAACAAATAAATCCCATCACTAAGGAGCAAGCTGAACTCAATACAGTGCACAATGTTTGCAAGGTCAACTCCCTGCTCTCTATAGGCAGGTCTGTTTATAACTGGGCTGTTCAAAACCAAAGCCCACCGTCGATCCCCGTGTGCTGACAGCAGTTACTCTCACACTGAAGCCAAAATAATAAATCTCACCAAGCATTCTTCAAAAGGAGACCTGCATCCTTCAGGGTTAACTGCACAGAAGAGGAAAGCAATGTCAGAATGGAGTCAAACTTTAAAACATGCTCTGGAAAATCTTTGAAGATCACTTGGGTTCAGGGAGGGGAAGAGTCCAGAAGTCACATAGATTTTTCCATCACTCTTCTCTTTCCAAACTATATTCATTTGTCTAGTTGTAATCCATGTTTCCTGTATGTTTCACCTCTATTGTTCTGTGCCTAAACTTGAAGAATTCCTTAATCATAATTTTTTAACGTCTCTATTCCCCTTTCAAGCTACACGAAGGGGACACAATTGAAGTGTTGTGCTGCTGAGGATGAGTGGATCCTTTGTCATCTTCTGCACAACTGTCACACCCACAGAGCACCTTCACTCACTGAATACACAGATTAAACGTGTGCAGCTCCCTTTAGCTGACCCCACCCATGCTCACTGCCTTCCTCATCACCCTGAAAGAGGCTGAATGAAGTCCCCCCCTCCTCAGAGGTGTCCATAACTAGGGAAGAGGATACAACAGTGGATTTTAGGGTCCCCAGTGACTCAAAAAGGAAAGCAAATCCTTCTGCTAGGACATCAATAAGCAGGTTATGGGAATCAACCTCAAGTCCTGAACTCCCCTATGCACATTTTCAAATCAAGGAGAGAATAAATGATTGAGGCAGAGAGCAGATGTTTAGGCCATGGCTGCTTATAGCTTGAAAAAGAGAAAGACATTTTCCTCTGTTGATATCAAAAAGGCTGAGTTGCTTCACTCTCTTATTTGAGGGAAAATAAAAGATGTTTTGAAATGCTACTCCTAGCTTGAGGTGGTACCCACAGGTCTGACTGAGGAGCAGTCATGACCATCCAACTGCAACACATTAACTGGAAAGGACAAAGTGGGTAAAAACTACCAACCTGTGCTGTACAGAACTCAGCATACACCTCACCACTCTTCCTGACTCATTAAATTATACTAAACCAAATCAAATCACCTCTGAGGTTTAGATGGTAGAAATGTGCAGGGATCTGTCTGAGCTTTCAATTCTGCATGAAGTGTAGGTAAGAGGAATGTGCATTTGCAGCTCAGTTTCCTTGATGTGTGAGCTAGTATGCATGTCAGGTTTTCTTTAAAGGATACTTGAATGACTCTATTTTTAGATTTTACTGTGATGTTGTTTCATCAGCTATTGCATGCATAATGCATCATCAGCAACAAAAATTTTAATCATAGCTTAAATCAGCCAAGAGATGCTACAAGAAATCAAAGTCCAAATTGCTTTGCTTGGGGATTTGAGTAAATGGATTTTGATTTTTAATTTCTAAATTCAGAGAGGTTCTGGAGCCATGCTCCCCAGGTGTGTAGCTGATTGGTGAATGTGTGTTGCAAGGCCACTCAGGTTCAATCCCAAAACCTGAAACATCATATTTCAATCTGAAAGCAGCTCTTACAGCTTTTGCGTAAGAGAAATTGAGACCACAATTTGGGTCTCTCATCTAAATAATTCAGTTAAACTACAGCTCCTGATTGATGGCTGAAAACCACCTGCTGATCATTCACAAATTCCAAACCAAGGAAGAAAAATCTGCAAAGTAATTTCAGTGTAGTCCCCCAAGATCTAGCAAGGAAACCTTCCACAGGCACAGAAGGCTCAAATAATTCCAGTTTAATTTCCAACAGAAAAGAAAGAGTAATTATCTGGGGCTGTGTCCTGTTATTAATGTGTTAAGGAAATAGAATTCAAATCAGACAACTTACAGAACAGCACAGAGAACTGAAAGGGGATTAACAGACCTGTTTTTCAGCTGGGAAAGCGTTTTACCCATTTCTGCTGGTTTTGTTATGGGCAATCCATTTAATCTAGCTCAACAGCTTTTAAAAGTGGGTCAAATATGTTATTTGTGGGGTCAGATTTGCAGGGCAGGACATATTCCTATTCCTTGCAGATAACATGGATGTGAGAGCACCAGCCATTTCAGCGAGGAGAGGCTCAGCTGTTTGTGTCAGCAGGTGTCTGCTCCTTGTTTCACACTCTCAGGGAAGCAGAGGCAGGACCAGCTCTGTACAGGGACAGCCTGGGCTTGGAAGGTAGTGCTCAAGGATTAGAGCACCTCTTGCTTCCTAAATAGCTGTCCTAGGTGGGATGGATGAGGCAGATCTAGGGAGCAGGGCAGCAGCTGGGCATCTCCATCCCAATGGGACAAACATCAAAGTATCATTTAATTGGAGGCCCATACCTATGACAGCAGGAATATTTTTTCCTGACCTCTGTGACTCTTCACAGTGTTTTATCTTTTGCACAGAAAATCTTTCTCCTCCACACCTCTGCAATCTGGAAAAGCCTTTTGTAATTCTCTGTTTCATGGTTCTGTCACATTTATCTTCAAGTTATCTCTTTCCTTTGATTAGGCCTTTTATTTCTCTTTCCCCTGGGTTATCCACCTCTGTTTCCATAGTACATAATTGAGCTGCTGAATATTCATTATTAGTCCCTGGAGTCAAATAAAGATCTTCAGAGGAGGATAAAACCCTCCTTGGTTGTATTTTGGTTAGATTAGAGCCAAAATACTAGATGTAACTTAGTATGCGATATCTCCCCTTAGTTTAGAAAGAATTGGAGAGGGAATATTTATCCTCTCATAAGGGAAAAGAGAGAAGGAAAGAGAGCTGGGGACTGAGAGGGAAGGAGGGAGGAAGGAAGAAAGCAGCCAGACAGTCAGCAAGAAGGGGAAAGACTACAGTCCAGCCACCATGATGTGAAATTCCCTTCTGTGCTGAAACCATTATGTTTACTGAGGGTATTGCATCACTTGCTTGCTAATCGTGTTACAACAAACAGACTTTCAAAGCAGCAGGAATAAAATATTCAAGCAACTAACTTTTTATTCAGTCAAGCAAACCCACCAGAAACAAGCTCCCTTTGCAAGCAGAGGTCTAACAGTGCCAGCAGTGCTTCAGATGGTCCAGCTATTAATGGGAGAGGAGATCATACATGCCTGAGCTTTCATAGATCGCTTCATGAGTTAGAGGCATGGTTTCATTCCCTGAGGATGCCAGCCCCACTAGGGCATGGACTGCAGCAAGGGAAGGCTGTGTGCAGCCTGCTACCCTGCCTGCTTTGAGCCCTGTTCCAGCAGGCTGAGTTCCCCTGGCTGGGGATGGAGGTAGCAGGGACAGCAGCATTCCCAGGGGGCAGCTCAGGGCATCTGGAGGTCCCATGTTCAGCACGGACTGGTTGGTTCACCCTTGATGAATGCCCCATCTGATATTGCAGCTTATAAGCTGAACAAACAGATCAAGAAAACATGGCAATTTGGAAAAACAAACCAGTATCTTTTTTTTTTTCTTAATAAAATTATCTGCATGACTGAAGTATTTGAACAGTTTTGGATTTGTTGGGCAAATGCCATGTTTGACTGTAGTAAATACTCATAATATTCTCATTTAGCAGGATTTCAGTTTGACCTTTTCATACTTTGCACTGTGCGAAATATTTTCCTGTGACTGTGGTGGGGACAGTAATCTAGATCTATGTCCAGGGATATAATGAGTATTTAAAAGCATGAGCAGGAGAGATGAGAGGCTCCAGGCTTTCTAGGAAGGTGGAAAGGCATACTCCTGAGTGGGATACAGCTGGACCAAAGTCTCCTCAAGCACCAGGTAAAATTTAACCTGATGTTGCTCTCCACTCTGCACTGCTGTTGCAGTTACACCACTGCAACCTTGTTGTATCTTGGCCCAGGCCGTCTGCCTCAGCACAGGCGTGTATCCACCAAGGACCTGTGCAGCCAAGCAGTGTGTTACATGTGCTATATTCTGTAAAATTCACCGTGAGGGTTTGCTAGCAGTTTCTCACATTTGCATACACAAGTTCCCTTGGTGAGCCTTTGTGCTGACAAGGGCAGACATGCAGCACTTACACCCTGAGAGGCAATGATGGGATGCATCCCCATGATCATCACTCTCCACAGAACCAAAGCAACTCCCAGCACTTCGAAGTTCCCCGTAATGCTGCAAAAAAATTGAAGTCCAGGACACATTGTCAGTTTAAAAACAAAAACCAGATTTGTTATAGAAGTTATATAAATTGCAAAGCAGTACCTTATGGGTGATGATCTGTCTGAATGACATTTCCTTTGCTGCTTTAGGGAGTTTTCAGAAACAAGGTATTTTAATGAGTCACTGTAACGACTTGAAATAAAGTCAGAAAAGGAAACTTTCTGTAAAAGGCTACTTTTAATCTGGAACATGAGGTGTTATTCAGGAAGCATCAAATGTCTGTTACTCAAGTAATGATTCTTTACAAACCTAGTGCAAAGCTTTTTCTTGGTAAATGCTGTGTTAATGGAAAATCTAAGCCCTGGCCCACGATAATCATTGTTATTCTTATATTTTGAATGGTAAAGGGAAATAATTTTCTCTCAGATTCTTTACCGTTTATGTTTATAATCTTTCTTTCAAAACAAAATTAAATGTACTAAATATCCAGAACAAATTTCCTAGAGGCTGACAGTTCCCATGGGCTGGTGCTTCTCGGCTTAAACACCTTGTCCTCATTTCATTGTTGGTTTTTACTTCGGCTGTTCTCAGTATGAAGCTCACATGTTAAGGAAGCAAACAGTGAAAGGACAAAACCCACAAGTCTTGAAACTCAAAAACTGGAACAACTCACAGCCATCAAACCTCTGCATGAGTTATAATTAGCTCCATTTTTCACCCACATGAAAATTAGTAAAGGATATGTGCAACTACTATACATAACCAGTTATACCTGAATGTATTGAGGGAATGCAACATATAGTAACTGAAGTATTGCTGAAGTATTGCTAAAAATTTTTTTAAAAATTAATCAGGAAAGACACAAATTCCTCCAAACACTTTGGCCAGGAAAAGAGGGTTCTGTCACTTTGTCTGATCACACAGATGGACCAGATGAATATTTATTTGTTCATGACAAACACACAAACACACAGCACTCAGTGCTGGTGTTTCCAAAGGCAACACTGTGGAACTGGATCAGACCTTCCCGGGGGGCTGAGGAAAAAGAGCAATCAGCAACTCTGACAGAATTTACAAACTTTCTGAAGTATAAAATATGGTGCTTCATGTCTGCCACGGAGAAGGTCAGGAGGTATGGAAAATTTTAGCAAAGGCACACAAACTCAAGCTCCAGTGAGTTCTCATCATTAAAAGCTGTGCAATCACTAATTTATTAGCTAAATGTAAAAGTTCAAGTCACAATGTCTCAGCCATGTTCCAGTTTGAATAATTCCAGTCCGCACAGCTGAAACCCCTCACTGGGTTAAGTGGACTTCATCTGTGTGCCCCCCGTTCCTCAGCCTTTTCAGCACACTTGATTTCCAGGTTTCCTCGTTTCCATCTCTTTGTTTTGAATTTCTTCCCCCGCACACGGGTTAGCTTGAGTCTTTTTCCATGCTGAGTTTCATTTTGTTGTTTTCAGCTCGGCTCTGAATGAGTTAGGTGATGCTCATGCTGCAGAGCATTGCCAATCTTGTCGTACCATCTGTTTCAAAAATTAGAGGGGAAGCTGAATCCCTTAATGGGATGAAATAACTGTACTTTGCTCTGGGAGTTTTCTTCATGGGTTATGTTTTTTGTTCACTTGTTGATATTTCTGTCCTTCATGGCCCCATAATCTAAACACCATTATGTTTTCTGCCATTAAGCCTCCCTGAAAGCTTAATTTTGCCTAAGACTGCTGATGCTTATCAATCCACTTTATTTTGCACTTCGAAGCAGAAAAGTCCTCACAGCTATTTCTAAAAACTCAAGCAGCAATGAAGAGCAGCATGTTTTATGAGATGATAACTAGATGGCTCTTCTACTGATTTTTAAGGCCATATCCACATAGATTTCTATATCACCACCTAAAACAGCAAAAAGAAATAATTTCATAATTCCTCTTTAAAAATGCTTGTGATTTTCACTTGAACTGAGCCTTCCTCATGTTCTTTTGTGAATCCTATTGCTTCTGCCTTAGATCTGAAGGATTTTAGAAGGGCCAGTGAGAAATTGCTCCTCTACCCCCATGGCAAACAAATGAAAAGCAACCTGGAAAAGGTCCAAGAGAAAGATACAGCCACCAGAGTGAGGAAGCATTGTTTTTCCTCTCAGCAAGCTAAAATTAAAGGTGAGTGCATAGGTCTGTTACAGCTAGACATGATGAGGACTTTTTTTTTTTTTTTTTTGCAAAGTCATTGAGCATGTATAATACAATTAAAAGCTATACTTTCTCCTAATGCAGTCCTATGCATGTATGAGTGTTTGGGGATTTTTTTCAAAATTATTTCACTAATTTTAGTGTTTTCTAGCAACTGATCTGACCTGCTTCCTGCAGAGGATGGCATTTTTCTCATCTGGGGGACAAGGAAGAGAGCAGAGCTGACAGAATCTCATTACATGGGCCTTTCAGCAAGAGGGCCACCAGGAAATTTTCAAGTCCATAAATAAGCAGGAGAATGACTGAGGAAGATTACAGCAGTGGCAGGGGATTCAAGAGGAGCTGAACACCTCAACGTTTGTTTGAAGCTCCTATAGCAGCTGTTGACAGATTTCTCTCTTTCAAGCCCAGCTACAAGCTGCTATTGATGGGGAGAATCACAGGTCTTGCAGCCCTTTTTCTCTGCTAACCAGGTTTATCTTCAGCACTTTGAGCTTTCTTCCTTCAATTGAACTTTTTCTTCTGCTGGACTTGCTAGAGCTCTTCTGGGAAAATAGAAGACAGTTTTAATCTAAGTGCTGAAGGCATGAACCACAGCACAAAGCATAGCGAGAAATAAGTGAGTAGTAGGGGCCTGTAGTGTCTCTCAAGCAGATAAATCATCTGCAGTAACCTGCCCTGAAAAACACACAAGAGAGCAGTGCCTCAGCCCATCACCGTCGGACAGATGTGAATTTCTCTCTTCCCTGGAGCTGGGCAGGGGACAGAAAGTTACTAAACAGTTCTTCCTCCTATCTCTTTACTTCATGCAGACAAAACACAGATTATAAAGTCATGGGAATGGATCCATTTTACAGGAGACAAACTAATTTAGAGGAGTTAGAATAGCAAGCTTTTATGGCATCATCTTGCATTGTAAAGCACTGTTGTTGTTTCAAAGAATAAGGTGCGAAAAACAGGATTAGAAAATAATAATGTCTATTAGGAAGGATTAGACTACAACTTCAACTTGAGAAATGGTTCTTCAGATTGGATCATTTTTAATAAAATGCTCATCCTTCCTCCATCTGATTTCATTTCCGAAGCCCTGAAGTCTTCTCTTTGACAGGCAAAGTTCTTGTTTCTGTGGGATTTTTGATTGCATAAGGGCCGCACATGTTCACAAGATTTGAGTTATTTTTAATTTTTTATAATCTTTGAGATTAATTATTTATATGCACTTTTAGAAACTTTCAAGTTTGGTGTTACTAATTCAATGCATCTTTTCTTCTCAAATCCTTTTGATAGTGCTTTATTAGGCAGCTCAGTTCAATCAATAATGAAGCTTCATTTTTTAATTCTAATTAGTCATCAAGCTTGCCTTCTCAAGCCTACAAAATAAAAATGACAAAGTGATTTATTTTTCTGAGACCATGACCAAAAGTTTGATACATATACTCTAAACCACTCTTTTTCCTCAAAGTGTAAATCAGTCTTTGGCACTTTAGTATGTTTTCTGCACAAGACCGGATTGTGATGGATAACATGCAAGGAATTTCGAATTCCTGCAGTGTCATATGTTTTGGTAGGAGAATAAAATTAGGATTACACCATTGTATCATGCCATTCATGCTACCTAAAAGCATCTACTTACCTCTTCCCACAGCAGGCTCTGTACTAAGAGAAACTATTCTTTTATTCTGTTCTGTAAGTGAAAGTCAGCATAGAGTTCATTGCTCTAAGAAATCTTTGCCACTAGGACTTTCTCAGAAAAATAATACTGTTATGAGGATCTAGTCAGCCAGGAGGCTGAGTAATTAAGCATCCAGATGTCAAAGTTCTGAGCTCATGTGTCTTCGTGGAAGAAACGAGCCATACAGAGAATCAATTTTCTTCTGAATCTGCACATTTTGGATTATTTATAGATACTGCCTCATCACTGAGGGTTTGTTTTTGGGTTTTTTTATTTTGTTAAAGACCACTAACTAACTTGAAAGTGAGAGAAGAAATTGCCTAAAAATACACATTTATGCCAGTCAGTCTGCGATGATACCTGCTAACCTTTGCTGCTAAAACAGAACTAGTTCTTGACAGTATTACACAGAAATAGACAAAAGTTACAAGAGATTCTCACATAGTCTCTAGAAGCTTCTAAATTTTTCTAGGCTTTTTTGATTATTTATATTTTTAGGTGCCTGAATTAACATGGATCCATGTTGGGTTTTTTTTACTGCTTATATGTCAAAGGCTTTAAGCATTTTCTGAGAAAAGCTCCTCTTTATTAAGAGAGTTTTTATTCCTTCAATGTTTGTTAAGGAAAAGTCCAGCCCAAAACAAGGATCTGTCTTTATACTGAAATTCAAGGAAAAAAACCTTTTAAAATGACAGTGAGTTAACACCATCAGGATGGCTGAATTATATGAAAAATACAGTTCCAAACAAGCCTGCTACCCATATCACCTTTTTGATGGTAGCAGATCAAATTTAAGAGGTTCCTTTTCCCTGTTACATCTACCTCCTCGGCAAAGCATTTAGATGTGCATTCTTACCTCTCCATAGAGGAAACGGCTCAGTTTCCCAGTCGTAGTTTCATTTAAGATGTGGTAGTGGTTTGTCTGGGATAAAGGTTGCAGGTAGTACAGGGTTGTGTTCTGGATTTGTGCTGGAAGCAGTGTTGATAACACAGAGATGTTTTAGTTGTTGCTGAGCAGGGCTTACACAGAGCCAAGGCCTTTTCTGCTCCTCACGGAAACAAGTGCAGAAGGAGTTGGGAGGGGACACAGCCAGGACAGGTGACCCCAGCTGAGCACAGGTATAGTCCAGACCATATGGTGCTCTACTCAGCATACAAATCTGGGGAAGAACAACGAAGGGGAGACGTTCAGAGTGACGGTGTTTGCCTTCTCAAGTCACTGTTATGCACGTGGGAGCCCTACTTTCCTAGGGATAGCTGACCCCTGCCTGCCCATGGGAAGTGGTGAATGAATTTCTTGGTTCACTTTGCTTGTGTGCTCAGCTTTTGCTTTACCTATTAAACTGTCTTTATCTCAACTCATGAGTCTTCTCACCTCCACTCTTCCAATTCTCTCTCCCATCCAGCTGAGGGAGAGAGCAGGTGGCTGTGTGGGGCTTAGAATCTGGCCAGGGTTAAAACATAGCAGAGGTCTTGGCATATCTGGAGTACTCCTGGGATGCCAACATGCAAAGGTTTCCAACAGGCAGTTTGCCCAAGAGGACAGTTCTTATCTGAGGGATGTAAATGGCAACACTTTACAGGAGCTGTGTGAGTTGTGTGAGTATTGATCCTGTAGCCTTCAAGGAAGGCAGAATAATTGTACTTTTACAGATTCATAAAAGCAAAATACTGTGCTACTTGTCCCAGTTTGTTGTTACATTTATCAAGGGGGAGGGAAGGAGGAAGGAGGGAAACTGCAAGGATCACGTTGCAGAAAGCAATCCCAACGAGAGGTGGTGCTGCACGTCCATGTTAGAGTGAAGTTCTCTCCGGCTGAGTGTTGGTGAGGAGAGAAGGTGGGAGGCAAGTGCTATCTCCCTACAGCATGGTTGTTACAATCAAACCACTTCTTTACAAGAGCAGTACAATACTTTTTTTCCCTATTGCAGCCAACAGAATTCATACCTACTCTCACTGAGAGGTCTGTGCAGCGTGAAGTGTGCATCAGCTGATTTTCACTTGTACTTCACATCAGCTGAGGTTATAAATTCAAAATGACCCCTGAACCTTTCTTTTAAATTGCAGTGTTTCATAGCTTCAGCAGCACATGTTTTTGCTGTCAGTGATGAAAATTTGAACCTCTGTTAATGAAATGATACACCATATGCATCTTGGCTGAGTTAATCACTATAGGCAGTTCTTCGACTACAAAATTGAAGATAGAAAGTTATATTTTAGGCATTTAAGTCTCTTTATCACACAAGAAAAACGCAAGTTATACTTAAAAGGTAGTGGATCCCATAAGGAATAGGATGTTCTCTCACACTAACAAACAGGGAATCCTTGCTGGAGATTTGAAGATTGGGGGCAGCCGTGGCTGCAGCGGCCATGAGATTGTGGAGTTCCATATCAGGTGAGGAAAAAGCGGGGCAGCAAGTAAGACTGCAACAATGGGCTTCAGGAGAGCTAACCTGCTGCTCGAGGTGGATCCTGAGGTGAAGCTCAAGGTGGGCTTCTTCAGGGAATGGAAAATGACTGAGGCTGAAGAATTCATAGCAAATCAAAAAAGCTGCTAGAACTCAATGGATTCCTTAAGGAGCCTATCCTGGGTAGTCATGATCGCACCCAGATCCATTTGGACACGAACCTCTCTATGACTGACCCAATGCTTCTCACAAACAGCCATGATGGCCTAGATAGGAGCCAAATATAAAAAGGTAAATCTGGAAGACTGTGAAGAGACGTTTTAGGGTACCGAAGTGTTTGTGATGCCCAATGGGGTGCTGAAGAGCAACCAGCAGCTTGGTGGACATCACTGAGAAAGTGAAACCAGAAATAAGTCCAGAGGGAATTGGCTGATGTGGTTGCCAAGTCACTCTTCACGATATTTGAAAAGTCATGGCAGTCAGGTGAAGTCCTGGGTGACTGGAGAAAGGGAAACATCATCCCCATCTTTAAAAAGGGTAGAAAGGAGAACCCTGGGAACTACCAACCTATCAGCCTCACCTCTGTGCCTGGGAAGATCATGAACAGATCCTCCTGGAAGCCATGCTAAGGTATACGGAATATAGGGAGGTGATTTGGGACAGCCAGCACATTGTCACCAAGGGTAAGTCCTGCCTGACCTACTCGGTGGCCTTCTGTGACAGAGTGACTATATCAAGGGACAAGGGAAGGGCTACAGATGTCATTTGTCTGTACTTCTGTAAAGCCTTTGACACAACAGACACCCACAACCTCCTTCTCTCTAAATTGGAGAGAGATTGATCTGATGAGTGGACAGATTGAGCAGCCCTGCCGAGAAGCACCTGAGGGTGCTGGTGGATGACAGACTGGACATGACCCAGCCATGTGTGCTTACAGCTCCCTTCCAACCCAAACCGTTCCATGATTCTATACTTTTATTTGTGTGGCAAAGTCCTGGCTACTGAATTCTAGAAGTAAAGTTCCACATAAGAAGCTGTCTCTGATTGCCATGAATAAAAGCCTGAAATAAGACATAGGTGAAAAAATAAGTCTCAAGTATCTGAAGGAAATAAGAAAAATCTAATTCTTGGTATTATTGCTTAAATCTGATGATAGTTAAGCCAGTCTAGTGGTTCGGCAGAAGCAGGAAAATAAGCACAGCAGACAAATACACTTTCAGTGCTTGGGTCACTGACACTACATGTACCATAACAGCCAAGATAGCAGGCAGGAGGATGGCCAGTTTGAAATATTATCAGAATACCCTTCTCTGGTACAAGTTCTTTGTATTAGTGGAAGATAATGTTCTTTGTGCATGATGTTGCAATTACTGGTCCTGTCCCAAATATGGGGAACCTAAGAATTGATGCCCCTAAGAACATAGAAGGGAAGGGCCAGAGTCCTGAGTCCCTGCTCATGGAGAATACATTTATTTACGACAAGAGTACTTTTTACAAACTATATTTTTCACCCAGTCAACAAATTTAACAGGAAGGGTAAATTTGTGGCAAAATGTTCTGATATAAAATTTATTTCTTGCAAATACACTTATTAATCTAAACTACAGAATTATAAAAATGTTTCTGCAATCTGACTGTGTAAAATACATCATAGAGTAATGTAGGAACTAGGCATCGGTGTCTCAACATATCCCTAGAGATCCTGAAATTAATAGGTATATTTATAAGTAAATTGTATTCTGAATCTTAGCAATGGCAAGGGACGTTGTGTGTGAACTGAGACATGCTGTTATTCTCTTGAGATACTGTCTCACTAAAGGAGGAACAGAACTGGGTCAGCCCCAGCAAAGGTAGAATCTATGCCTGGAAGAGGGCTGCTGTTATCCCTTAAAACATTTCTGAAATTTCAGTTCTTCCTTTTGGGCAAAACACTGGGGATTTATTCTGTGAAATGCAAATATTTGAAGCCCGGCAGCTCTTTCTCTCTTTTCATCTCTCAGTTCTAAACGTACCTCACAGCTTGCGGGCACAGTGTCCTGTCCCCTTCCCTTGCTCCCATCAAACCGCGGTCCCTGAAGGGTGGGAGAAGTACTGTGGAAAATGGTCTTAAGCCTCCCTGGGGCCTGAGACCTGCTGATGGGGCCAAAACCAGGCTATTGCAGGATCTGTGGGAATGGGTGATAAAAGAATGGTGCTGACGTTCCCTTCATCCTTTATGTTCTTCTGACCCCAGCTTCATCTTTCTTGGATTCTCTCCAGAGACAGAAGTTATCAGAATAATCTGAAGTGCTCTAACACTGAATGTAACACTGTAATAAACAATGTAATGCTGTGTAAGCAATGTAACACTGAAGAGTGAGACAGTATGTTCCAAATGAGGAATTGTGTGTTTTATCATCAATATGCTCCATTTACTTCTGCAGGTGTAACAATGCATCCATAAAAATTTATTTTAAAAACATAGAAGTCTTTAATACAGGATTTGTTTATGCATCCCATACTATGCTTGAAACTGAAGCAGACTTCACACATTAGGGGAAAAGCTGTGTAATGGGTGGCCTTTTTGAGCTGCTTGTCATTTTGAATTCAAAGTCACAGTAGAGCAGCCTGGATGACATCAGTTACTGCCCTCAATTATTTTCTCACCAGACTCATCACTACACGAAATCTACCACAACATCACCTAAACAGCATGAGTGTTCAGCTAAGATTTTCATTTCTTGTAGCAGTTTCCTGATCTGTTGGGTGTTATTCCTCAGCAAGGCATGAGATGGGAATGTAAGTAGGTCACCTTTCCAGACAGCCATCGCAGCTGGAGAAATAGCTGGGAGGAAATGCTGTGCCTGAGATAACATTCAGGGTGCAACACAGAGAAATTATTCCTGAACTTCTCCACCAACCTTTACCTCACCTCCTGTCCCCTCCGTTGTCCCTGCCATAGCTTGACCCAGCTACACTTTAGTTGCTGATATCATGGTAATCTAATCTCAGAGCTAAAGAAAGGACCTTTTCAAGGTCTGCTGACCAGAATGGTTATCTCTCAAGCATTTAAAATACATAGAGAGTTGTGGGAAAATACTCTCCAGGTTGGACAAGTGATCACATAAATACATTCCTAATGAACGCTATGGGAGAATGAAAGCAACCTCAGACGGGGAAACCACAACCCCCAACCATTTCCATCTGCTTCCAATAGCCATTTTAGAACTCCCTAACACAAGCCCAAGAGGCTGAAGGTGAGAGGTTTCTGGAGTCCTTCAATTTCTTAGTCTTTTTGAGAAGTAAAATGAATGTTGACATCATGGATAAATGTCAAACAACTGCTGGGGGTTTTTTTTCAATTTCAACTTTCTTCAAATACAGGATACTGCCTCTAATGGCAGGGCATTGGAACAAGATGATCTTTAAGGTCCAATCTAACCGAAACCACTCTATGATTCTATGATTCTTCTGACATGTACGCAAAGTTGCTTCTTGTCACTACATAGAGTTCCCGGCAAAAAAAAACCCCTTTCCTCCATTTATTTTTATTCCTCCTTTCGCTTTATAAAGTTTTGCTCTCTGCGAGGGAACAAAATGATAGTGTGCTGCCAGCCAAGCGGGAAGGTGTAATTTTATGGACCACTTCTCTGCGGAATGGGACTGATGAGGTAGGAAATAGTAAGTCTCTTATAGCACATGGCTTCTATAGCACTACAGCTGAGAGGGAAGAGGGGTTTATGCAAGACTGTTCCTCCAAAAAAGGTCAAATAGGGAAATAAAGCCTTCCTTTGAAAAAGGCTTTGATTATGTGACAACAATGCTTTCCACCTACCCTCTCTAAGAGTACAAGAGTACAGGGAATATTGAAATACATTCTGAGCCAGTAATAAGTAGAGGTAACACGAAAGTGACTGAGTAATTGTATCAGATGTTTCCACTTAATGACCAATATCTGTCTAAAAGTACTAGGAGAAGATGTTAATCTTTCACATTTTATACAATACCAGGGGAAAAAAATGTACATAGTTTGCTCTTAATATTGCCATTAAAAATTTTATTGTTAATACAATAAAAATGTGTTTCACTCAGCTTTCACGTAAGAATCAAGTGCACAAGCACTAGCTGTAAACTAAAGCCTGTTCTCTGTAGCTTTTCTAAATATAAAAAGACCAACACTGAGGCAGTAGGATGATGCCTGAGATCACAGCCCACTTGTGTAGGACCAGAACTTCTTTAGATTCCCTGACAGGAGTCAGATCAAACATTCAAATGAATTCTTTGGACACTATCCAAAATGAGCTCCTGCATTTGGAGATAATAGAATTGCCAATGTAAATCATACTGAAGATGGATTAAACTGCAAATGCTGTTAATACATCTGGTGGGTGACACACATCAACGATGAGCAGTGACAAGCAAACACTTTATCCTATGCCTGTAGAGGCTCAACCTCACTAGATTTATTTGAAAGTGTATTTGTAGCTGCAAGACATCTGGTCAGGAAACGACTGAAGTGACTGAGAATTATACCAGGACAGAGTATTTTTCAGTTGTAGCTATTGGTTACTCTCCAGTCCACATGCTGAGAGTTGTGGTTTGTTTTAAATAACTGATTTTTAAAAATTATTTTGCATGTTACAAACAAAGTAAATTTTAGATTAGGTCTAAGTGAAAAACATTTCCTATGAGCAATGTTCTCCTTTTACACTAGAATATAGATAACAAGATCCAATAACCATAACATGAAAGACCAGATGAGTGTAAGACAGAACTTCATTTTGTCAAGCCTTATTCCTTCTGAAATTAGCTTTTCTGTTTTCAAAAACCATAAGGAGGTAGTACTGTCACCCATGATTAGTCATACTAATGCAACACATGATGGAATTACTTTCCAACTGCAGAGGGAATGTCATCACAGAAAAGGGAAGGAGGAGAGGAATGAAGGAGGGAAAGAGGCAAATCTGACAGATCTCTCTACAGAACTGTTTTGAAGTTCTGAAGATTTGATTAATGTTAGTAAAAGGCAAACAAATGAAAAATCAGATGCATCTCATTTGGGCTATATTGTGCACAATCACCGAGAGAGTGATTATGTGATAAATTAGAATCCCACTCCTGTGTCTTGGACACAGAAGCATTTTAAACAGGCATTTTGGTAATATTATGAAAAAATTTAACAAGGTCCTTTTAGCTCCAGATGACCTACACTTGTCTTCACAAATTTTTGCCACATAATATCCTGGTGTTAAAGTATATTTTGTCTTGGAACCACACATTTTAGTGATGCATACAAACCATTGCACACTAGAGCAAAAATACAACACACAGCGAAAGTTACGCACCATTTTTGCCATGTGATTCTATGCACTTATCTGAACAACAAAACCATGTTAATGGTAAGGACAGAGATGGTGGTTATTACAGTAATCAGTTATACTTCCATCAATTAAAAGTAAGAAGTCTACAGGATATTGCTTTAGTTACTACAGGATATACTACTTCTAGGAGTCCTTGAAGATAAAAGGAGATATTTAGTTTACTTCATTTTGTTCTTCTGAAGATTCAAAACAATACATAGAGACCAGAGTTTATACTTAAAAAAATTAAATTCATGTGACAAACAAGGAATGGTGCTTCCAGTGGTCACAGCTATTTGCTTTCCTCTCCATATATCTATTGTTCACAGGTTGTGAACAATAGTCTGTAAAGGAAGCAAAGAGCTCTACAACTTTTTCTTGTCTCCATACAGAAACACAATGATAACTTCTAAACAAAAAAATCAGATACTTAAAGAGCACAATGTAACTGCCCTTTAGCCACTGACCCATTTACAGTCTAAATTACTATTATCGTGTGCAAGACACTGACAAATGTTTGGAAGGCAAGTAGTGGAGAAGAGATTCTTGCAGAGCCTATATTTGTAAAATCTGTCTAGCCTCTTTGGATAAAAGGCATTATCATAAAATCATAGAATGGCTTGGGTTGGAAGGAGACCTTGAAGATAATCCAGTTTCAACCCTCTACCATGGGGAGGGACACCTTCCACCAGACCAGGCTGCTCGAAGCACCATCCAGCCTGGCCTTGAATACCTCCATGGATGGGGCATCCACCCTTTCCCTGAACAGCCTGTTTCAGTGCCTCACCACCCTGACAGTGGACTCTCTTTCAACTTGAACATATTTCCCCTCATCCTGTCACTACACGCTCTTGTAAATAGTCTTGCCCCATCCTTCATTTAAGTTCCCTTCAGGCACAGGTACATTAAATTTATATATTCAGGTATATTAAATATACTACTGACAATTTAGGCACGAGCACTACAAATACTGTGCAGCATTTTTCATGGTTTTTTGTGGTTCATGAATGAAACAAAGAAAGAGAAGTTTCACAAAATCCACAAAGAAAATGAACAATTTCTTCTTGGAGAATTCAGTAAAATTCAGAAACAGAACTAAGCAAACCGAAGGTTTGTGCTTAGTCTTGTTCACACTTGTGCTGCAGAGACTTGTGAATGTAATCACTGTTTTGCTGGAGTCAAAGGAGTATGTTTCAGCAGGATCATGGTTTATTCATATTTGCAGTCTTAGATTAAGAACAGAACATCTCCAACAGTACAATATAAAGGACTAGAAAAAATTAACTGCTATTATTGTTGTAAGAGGTGAGAACTAGGATTGAGGATCAGGCACAGCAATTCCTTTTGTCAATGACAATTTTGTTGGAGAAAGGAGTCATATGATTACTTTAACTCAACTAGAATTTTTTGTTTGCTGCTTTTATTTTCTTCAATGCTATGAGAATTTGAATTTAGAAGATTAAAAATACGTACGAACTCTCTTGCTTCAGAAACTTTGAAGCAAAAACCAGTTCAAGATCACAAAATAAAGTTTTTATTCCTAAGAAACAACAAATTGTTGCTATTCCTGAAATGAAAGTCATATCTTCTGCAGGCTATTTCAAAAGCAAAGCAAATATCTTTCATGCTTTCTTTAGAAGGCCAATCATAAAGCCAGCAGAAAATAGAAGCAATTGGAATATATAAGCAATTTAGAGACATTTGTTTAATCTCAGTAATTACCTATTCACAGAGGCAGTACTGGTTAGAAAGGGCTATAGATATTTTTCTATTTAAAACTTTAAAGAGTTTCCTGAGACGTGTCAAATATAGGATAAATGCCACATCCCTTCTGTCAAAATTATACCAAGATAAAAACCAGAATATGGTCAAGCAACAGATAATATTTTCTGCTGCAGTCACAGCAGATGAACAACTCAGAGCTAAATTTTGTCTGTTCACATGTAAACAAATCTTGCTTACTTCACTGAATTTCCTTTTGTCAGGAAAAGTGATGTCAGAAATCATCCCTGTCAGTGATTTTCTGAACAGCATTTCTTGAACTGGTTTTAGAGTTCAGCAACATCAAGAAGCTGCATTTTAAAACTATGTCCTCTTTGTATTTTCTGTGTGGTGTAGGTTTTTCAGTCAGATTCCATAGTATTTAAATACATGCTCAGTCCTTCACTCTTTCATTGGGCATCCCAATTAGCTTGGAAAAGTCATGTTCCCAGAGAGCAGGAATAGCTTCAGGGGACTGAGATGTACATGGCATGATATGGCACTTGGCTGTGCAAGTTCTAGATCACTCCGGGCAAAATGAATACATTCCAGTGCTTAAAGAAAAAGAATGTGAATTCTAGACAGCATCAGGCCACTTCACAGACAGCAGTAACCCAGCTGTGGAAATGCTGGCCTCCCTGGCTGCCAACGATTTGATCAGTCTTGGCACTAAGGAATTTTGTCTTCAGGGTGGCACCTGATGTGAACCCTTAATGAAGGACATATGGCTCCCAGAATCAGGTTGTAAGCATGCAGGACCAGCTGGCACACCTGAGAGCAAAGCTGAAACCAGTTCCAGATTTTAGCAGTCACAGATGTCATGTCAGGNAGGAGAGGAGAGGAGAGGATGCTAAGTGATGATTGGAAATTCTTTCTATGTCTTTGGTGGCAGCAGCTTTTATCAGTATTTCAGCTCTGTAGGCAAGATTCAGCATGATGGCAGTGGCAATGTGGGCAGGAACTGGGGGAAAAGGAAAGCAGGGAATGACTGAAGAAAACCATGAGAAATTCATGAAGGGGCTGAGAGGACCAAGGGGCTCTGAGGCATGCAGGGGAATCACCCTGCTTTTTTGGTTTTGTTTTTGGTTTTTTTTTGTTTTTGTGGGTTTGGTTTTGTTGGTTTTTTTTTGGTGGGCTTTGGCAAGGAATGCTGCGTGATGCCAGCATGACTCTGGAAGGCTTTGAGATATAGTAGGTCATAGGGGCTCTGCCTCCACCTCTTCTTTTGTTCCCCCGAACTATGGGCCTCCCCATCTCTCCCATAACACGAAAACCCTATCTTGCCCTTGGCAACTACTCGCATTTTTTCCAATTTTTCTAGGGAAGAAGCAAAAACATCCCCTCCTCTCCACTCATGGTGGTACAGAGGGATTAAGAAACAAGATGAACCTTAGACCTAGGAGACAGGACTAGAGGGAAAATCTCTGGAGGCACTGGATATTAGTGGAGAGGTATTGACAGTAATTGCTGCTGCAAGAGCTCACTGCAAGGGTAGAGCAGTCATAATTTCCCTTCTAGACAAAATTACAGAAAGAAAAAACCCAAGTTTTCTGCATTGCAAACTCTATGTTCTCAAACTTATTCTGCCTGTACCTCAATTCAAATGAGGCAAAAGTGTCTTATGAAAAAGGTAGCATGTACATTCAGTGAGGAACTAAGACAAGTATTGATGAGCACTGAGGAAAAAGCCCACGAGGAAATTAAGTTACAAAAGCGAAATCTGAAGAGGTAACAAATGCTCCACTGGGGCACACACTGAAGGGCAATAAGGAAACAAATTAGAGAAGAGTTTCTCATTTGGTAAACACTAATTGCTATGTACCTAAAATGTGGCAGAAGTCCAAGTGGAAGCAAATGCATATATATGATCCACTCCTTGCAGCGCAAAACTCTGTGCTTGAGTCTGAGAGAGGAAATTAGGAAGGCACACGCCACCTCCTGGCATTTCTTAAATAGAGCTTGTGACTTATTTATCTATTGCCCACATCGCAACTTTGCAGGAAAATGCAAATCTGACGTATGTGCCAAATGATAATGGCGGCAAAAAAAATTACATCTACACTGTTATTTTCAAAATGAAATCTCCTGCAAGTTTTGCTCCATGTTGCATTATTTCAAAATCTATCTAAAAAAAAAAAGAGTGAGTTAAACGTTATAATACAGCTGAACAAACTCTTCTGGACTCACCTGCAGCTGGAGCAGGGGGGAATTTATATTTTTAAATATCTGAAATTACGTGAGTTGACCCAAGACATTCGTTAGCTACCCCTAACCCCAGTATTTCAAGTTAGCCAGCACTTCTTACAAAGATCAAGTATCAGCAGAGGGGCACGGGGATTCCTGTGCCTTGGTGCCTGTTCCTAGCACAGGAGGGAGGATGCTGCAGAGAGGACAGATTGTGCCTTTCAACCAAGAAAGGTTCCCAGGTTCTGCTCTCCCAGTGCCACTCCGTGTTTCATGGTATCACTGACCCCTCCTCACAGTCCCAGCCTCCTCCTTGTCACCATGCTTCAGGCTTTTGCCCCAGCCCAGATCTTCTCTCCAAACAGACACTATTTCCTGACATAGGATAAAGAAACCTGAGAAATGTTTCAGGATACAAAGGGGTGAATATCCTACCTAGTTTTGATAGTCTTAAAATAGACAATATTAATATTAAACATTATACCTCCCTAACAGAATTTTATGTCCATTTCCCCCAAACATATTCCTGCCTAATTTTTTTATTTTATGTATTTCCTAGGAAGTATTTTTAACATCCTAAACCAGTAGGGAAATTGGCATTAGGTCAGCACAACTCAATTAATTTCATATTAATCCTGCCAGTTCACACAGGCTAAGAATCTGGCCCACTGTGATAGGAAATTAAGTCTTTTTTTACTCAGTGGAGGCTATCACCCACAGGCCGTTAAGAAACTTACCTGGTTATTTTAATGCATGTGACATATCTTTGTCCAAAAGATATTAACAGGAAAACCATTTTTTTTTTCCTGTGACCAGTGGAACCAGTAAAACCTGATTTTGCATGGATTTGCATCCCTATGTCTGTACTTGCACAATGATAATTCAAATTCTTCTCTTATTTTCATCATGATCTCATTCTGTGATACTTTTAGTAGCCCCCCCATATTCCTTCACTGCCATCTGGGAAGAAAGAAGCACAGCCAGGCCTGGCTTGGTGTTGTATCTGTGCTGTCTGCTGTTGGTTGTGTCTGTAGCTCTTATGCACAGCATGGCCAGGCCAAACAACACAAAAAAATACTGAGCTGGTGTGAGGCTTTTTTCTCTTGGTGAGGTCATTAATTCTGTTCACTTTTGCCTAACATTTTACAGATTTCCACAAACCTCCAGAACCATTTTACCTGTGAGTCTTCTATTATTGTCTAATGTGGCTAAAATTGACCTGTTGGTTCCCCACTTACTAGAGACTGGCCAGCGTGATTGCAAAAGCCTTAGAAACCAAGGAAAAAGAAAAACAAGTTAAGGGACAAAAATGTGCTTTATTTGTTTTCAGTACTTTAAATGACACAGAATAAATAGTTTTTGCAGCAAAAGCAAAGATTCTTGGAGCACATTCATTCTTTTCTAGAGGGTTTTAATTGGTTCCCAAAAAAAATAACCAATCGAAGACTGAAAATGGAAGAGAATAATTAGATTTTATTTTTGAATATTATGGTAATCAAAAACGTTGACACTATTTTCTTATTTTACAGCTAAGGAAAGAGAATACTTCAAGTGAGGACCCACCGAACATGCCAAGGTACATCAGCAGCTCAGTAGAATGGAGTGGGAACTTGACTAATACATAAAGCCACTGATTTTGGAGCATGAAAAGCTGCAGTGTGACCAGCTGGGACGTGTGCACATGGGTAGCTCTCCTTACAGATAACATTTCAGGAAATCTGAGTTTCACATGGAGTGTTTGAGGCATGCCACTTCCATCCATGCTTTTGATGAAAGCTCTGTACCTCATTACTTCACTCTCCTCCTGCCCTCAGTTGGACAAGTTAAATTTTAATAACACAGACTTCACTTGAATATGGTGTTATAACCCAATTTATTTTATACAGACACTGCCTATTCTAAAACAAAATCTATCAAGATTGCTTCAATCTGCCAGAAAAATCATAATTATACATGCTCTTGATGACAGGAAGGATGGAAAATATGTAATCCAATGAAATTAAGAACATCTCCTCTGAATAATTTTGTTGTAAAGCATCTTTAAGGCAATTAATGACTTAAGAATAAAACATCTGTGAAACATAAACTATTATTTGTTATCAAATATATATATGTGTAGATATATATCACATGAGAACCTTTGTTACTCCCTTGCGGATTCTGTAACACTGACATCTTTAATTTTGATGTGGAATTAACTCTTCAAGTATATATGGCCATGGTTTTGAAAGGTAAGGGGGATTTGGGCTGCAGTTTTAAGATTTTTGCTCTGAGACATCTGCAAGACTTTTCTGTCAGTGGCTGCTCACCACTTCCTAGGAATTTCTAAAAAAATGTAGTCATTCCAATCTATTTTTATTGTCCCTCTGACAGCTGTCGTCCCAGTGAGCAGAGCTGTCACTGGGAACTCTCACTTGAGACGAGACTGGGGGAAAAAAAAGTGATATCAACGAGGAACTACTGGATGGTCTGGGGGGTGGAATTGGCATGAACTCTCTGCTCTGCTTTTCACGGCTGGTTAATATCGTCAGTTTGCATCCACCATGGCTCCTGACAAAATTAACAGTGACAGAGTAAAAGTCCTAACACAGGCCCTGGGGATTTTATCTCCACAGTTTAACAATGCTGTTATGGGTTGACCTCGGCTGGATGCCAGGTGCTCACCAAGCCGCTCTATCACTCCCCAGAAGGGCAGGGTAGTGATAAGGTGGAAAACAACTTCTAGGTTGAGAAAAAGGCAGTTTAGGGTCTGTGAATGCATAAGCAAAAGGAAACAAAAATTAATCTCTACTTCCCATTGGCGATCAATGTTCAGCCACTTCCTGGGAAGCAAACATTGCCAAATAACAAATGCCTCCCATTCCTCCTCTCTCCTTTAGCTTTTATATCTGAGGTGATGTCATATGGTACGGACTGTCCCTTTGGTTAATCCGGGTCAGCTGGCCTCGTTGTGTCCCCTCCCAGGATCTTGCCCACTCCCAGCCCCTTGATGCGGGGGGCAGGGGAGGAATGTTAGAGGGACAGCACTGATGCTGCTCAGCAGTAGCCAAAACACTGGTGTGTTATCAACACCCCTCCAGCTACCAATGCAAAGCACAACACTGAGGGCTGCTGAGGAAAAATGAATTAAACCTCAGCCCGACCCAGCACAATCTCTACTTCTTATTCCACATCCTTTGAGTCATACTCAAATTCCACATAATTTATATATCTCCCAACTGTTTCATTGTATTTATTTCTCATTACTGGAACCCATTCTTAACCACACATACAACTTAAAGTATGTCCTAAACCATCTCCATACCAAACATAGATTTTCATTAACTGCTCTTGCTCGCAAGTTCTTAAGAATGGCTGATTAGGTCTATTACAAAATTAATTATTTATTGAATAGACACAAGATTAACTGATGTACGACTTTAAACAGACTACTTACTACACCAGATAAAACAAAAATAATTACTGGTAGATAAAAAATACAATGCATGATAAAAGGTACCTATATTGCAGCTAGAAATACAATGCATGATAAAAGGTACCTACATTGCAGTGAAGAAATAGCACAGATTAGGAGTCAATGTATCTTACCACTGAATTGATGATGGTCTACACATGGAATCCTTCCACTCAATTCCAGGCAAAGTAACTGCAAAGTTTGAGTCCAAACTTCGGGGGAAAGCCCTACCCTGTTTCCAGGGTTTGTGTAGGAGATTTCTGATTTTGTGAAAGTTTTGTGTAGCTTTTATAGTTTTTAAATTAAACTGTCAGTCAGAAATTCCAGCTTATCTCCCTACATCTTGTTCTCAAGGCCAGATGTTTATTGTCAGCTGGGAATTCCACCTCTGGCACCAGAGATAACTCCCTACCAGACAAATGTCCAGCCTGGGTTATCTCACCAATCCACGTGAGGAGGAGAATGCCCGGAGGTATCACACCATCTGACAGAACAGATAAGCTCTTCTGTGGCATGGGGGAGAGTCCTGCTAAACCCGTGCAGGTCCCTTTAGCTTACTTGTTTTATGGCAAGACCAGTTTTGAGAGGAATTTGGATTATTTTGTTTTCTTTCTCAAAAACTTCTTCTGCTGTATCACCCTGCACAATGATACCATCAATGTATTTCAGGTGATCCGGAGATCCACCCTGTTCCAGGGCAGTCTGGATCAGTCCATTGCAGATGGTTGGGCTGTGTTTCCACCCATGGGGCAGTCAATTCCAGGTACACTGGACACCTCTACAAGTGAAAGCAAACTGTGGGCCAGAGGGGCTGAGAAAAATGCATTAGTGATATCAATTGTGGCACCACTTGGCTGCCATTGACTCCAGCTCATACAGCTCATACTACTACTACTCAACATATCCAGCACACAGCACTCAGAGGTGGCGTGACTTCATTCAGGCCGTGATAGTCCACTGGCAGCCTCCGTTCCCCACTAGACTTTTGCACTGGCTACATGGGGTTGGTAGAAATATCTTCTACCATCAACTACATTTGGATGGCAACAAAATGTTGTAGTTGCCACACATTTATAGATTCAACCATAAAAATCAAGGTTGGAAAAATGCAGCAACAAACACGTATTAACAAAATGATTATTTGGTGTCTTATAATACAGTTAAAATATTTCATTTTCATTTCATGACATGCCTGTGACTGGCTTTCTTCAGTGGTGTCTGAGCAAGCAATGGAGTCATTGCTATGAAAACGCCTCTTTTTTCGCTGTTGAAAGCTGAAATTAATGTAATAATGTATTACAACTGTTCAGCAATTGGAATAATAATGTTCACTAATCCAGCCATTACTCATTTCTGATAATGAGTACTGTACATTTCCTTATCTCTTTTTATCTGCAACATTTTAAACTTAACAGTATACTTCTTACATGGGTATAAAAACAGTATCAAGTTTCTGTCACTTCTGCATTATATTGTTGTTGAGGTACATTAATTTCTTTGGGATTTCTTACTTTTCTTTATTTTTTTTTCTCTAAAACTTCTTGAAGAGCTCATTCTCTTAGACAATTTAATCATTCCTGATACCCTTTCGAACCTCCACGAGCATTTCAAACTGAAGTACTTTTTGCTGCTTGCTGCAAACACTGAGCATTTGATTGCAGTCTTAGGTGAATTAGTAATCCAATTAGAAAACACAGAACTGGCTGCTGCCAAATTACTCATGCAATTCACATTTTATTACTGGCTGCTGAACAAGATGTTTCTGTCTCACACTTTAGATACTACTGAAGTGAAAGCTCTAAAAGCTCTGCTAATATAATAATCATAGAATCACAGAATGGATAAGGCTGGAAGGGACTATAGTGGGTCATCTGGTCCAACCAACCCTGCTTAGGCAGGGTCATCCTATAGCACATGGCAGTGGACTGTATTCAGGTGGTTATTGAATATCTCCAGTAAGGGAGACTCCACAAACTCTTTGGACAATCTGTTCCGGTGCTCGGTCACCCACACAGTAAAGAAGTTCTTCCTCATTTCCAGGTGGAACTTCCTGTGCATCAGTTTCTGCCCATTGCCTCTTGTTCTATCGCTGGGCACCACCGAGCAGAGCCTGGGCCATCCTCTGACACCTCCCTACAGATACTGACAGACATTGATGAGGTCCCCTCTCAGTTGTCTCTTCTCAAGGCTGATCAGGCCCACCTCCCTCCAATTACCTCTGTTGCCATCCACTGGACCTGCTCCAAAATGATGACCGTCACTTTTTAAAGAAATGTAAAAGCAGGTCACTTGGGCCGTGGAGTTTTGTGCACATGTAGATCAACATGTGTACAAACTGTTGCTCCAGGAGATTTAGGAGATATTCAAGCAAAACTGGCTAGTCCACTTAGATGGGCTTGGGATGAGGGGGAGAAAAAACAGATAGTTTGGCTGCAAAACAGCCATGCAGCAATGTTTTATGTATGCAATTCAACTTTTCCTTAATCTTACTGGGTAGATTGATTGTCAGCCTAGATGTGCTCAAAGGATCAGGTCCATCTTTCATCGATAGCAAATGAAAAATTGGCATTTGACAAAAAGGTGTCTAGATACTCTTCTGGATGTCCTCACTAAAATAAAAAATTCTTGCAATTCACAACTAAATTTGCTACCCATTACGTAACACATAAGGAAGCTCAAAGAGATCAACACATACATATTCATAGACTACAGCTGTTTCCTCTGTTTTGAAACTGAATTAGGAAAACAGTTGTTTTAAACAACAGCACTGCAATTATGCTAAGGGCTTTATTGACTTTTATTGAGTATTAGAGACCACATGGTTTATGTAATAACATCATAAAAGAGGCTTGCTTTAAAACACATCAGCTGTCTTCAAACAAACCTCAATCCCAACACTGTATTTATTCTGTCATCTGAGCTTTGTAAGGCTACTCCATATACACAGATGTTTGCAAAACAATAAAAATGGGGGAAAACACTTTGAAAACCCTCAGAGAATAAAGAGTATTCATCACAGAAACAGGATCTGTAATGTCAGGCAACTGTAACTGGTTTTAAACTGTTTTAGAGAAATCAGGATGTTAATCACAGTGTTACATTTAATATCTGTGAGGAGTGGCTCCAGCCTGGCTTGCTGCTTGTTTTGTTTTGACAACTAGTAAGATCTAGCAACTGCACTACTTGCCAGCATTCTGCTGAAACCATATGGCACGACAAGAACATTGGAGCCTGTATGTCCTAATGCACAGATAATAAAAAGGTGAGACAAATAGCTGGAATGAAACACTTCAGGAACGAGAGCAGACTGCCTGTAGCTGATGGTTGGAAGGATGATCTTTGAACTAAAGCTGCATCTGACATGAGTTAAGACCATAATAATGCATTTGTATTTTTGGCTGATGAAAAAAAATTCAAACTTTCCTCTAGGTTTCAGAAAATGAGGATTATTATCATCAGCTGTACTTAAAGGACAAAGGGCAAATGTAGATCTATGGAATATCCCAGTTCTGACTTGTTGGCAGAAACCTTAATAAATTGTCTGCCAATGCCAGCATGTTCTGCTTTGCAGGCAGTGACTCAATATACATATCTATGGAAAGCTGATTGTTCACTGCGCCTTATCACTTTCATTATGTTTGGCCCCAAGATTTCAAAGCCATAAGCTATATTTCAGAAATCATATAAATGAATAAGAAGGACTTCAGTTTACTCCTTTAACTTGCTCAGTTGCACCCACATGTGATAGTCTGTCCAGTTTTCACGAATTAACAAGTTTTGGACACTGCCGAAAACTGTGAGACATGTAGACATCTCACTTCCTCAGTCTCACATTTTCAGGGATTATTTTCAAGGAACACAAATGAAACACTGATCCTGTTTCTACTATTGGTGAAAGGAAAGTTTCAAGTAGTTTCAAAAGTGTAAGAAAAAGAAATGCTAGTTTTTAACAGATGTGACATAAGCAGACCTGAAGCCAGTGAAAGATATAAACTCAAATAGATTGACATGTCCTCCTTTAGAAGGAACTACTACAACAGGAAATGAGCTTTTAGGGCTATAGGCTGGATCGATGGGCCAAGACCAATTGTATGAGGCTCACCAAGGCAAAGCGCGAGGTCCTGCACTTGGGTCACAACAGCTCCATGCAGCACTTCAGACTCGGGGAACAGTAGTTGGAAAGATGCTGGTGGAAAAGGCCCTGGGTGTGCTGGTCAAGAGCGGCTGAGCATGAGCCAGTGCGCGCCCAGGTGGGTAAGAAGGCCAGTGGCATCTGGCTTGTATCAGCAATAGCGTGAGAGCACTGACCTCCTGTACCCAGCACTGGTGACGCCGCAGCTCAAATCCTGTGCTCAGTTTTGGGCCCTTCATGACATGAAAGACATTAGAGCGCTGGAGAATGTCCAGAGGACAACAGTGCTGGGGAAGGGGCTGGAGCACAAGTCTGATAAGGAGCAGCTGAGAGAGCTCGGAGTTTTTAGCCTGGAGAAAAGGAGGCTCAGGGGGACCTTCTTGTTCTCGACAACTGTCTGAAAGCAAGTTGTATCCAGGTGGGGGTTAGTCATTTTTTCCAGGCAAAAAGCAACAGGACAAGAAGAAATAGCCTCAAGTTGCACCAGGGGAGGTTCTGGCTGGGTATCAGCAAGACTTTCTCCACTGAAAGAATGGTTAAGCATTGGAAAAAGCTGCCCAGAGAGGCGGTGTTGTTCAACCACTGGACGTGGCACTCAGTGCCATGGTCTGGTTGACAAGTTGGTTTAGGGTCATAGTTTGGGGTCGATGATCTTGGAGGTCTTTTCCAACCTTAACGATTCTATGAAACACTTCAGATTTCCCCTTGCCTGTCTGGAAAATTAGGCATCATAGGCATCAGATTTGGAAGCTGGCAGTATTATTTCAAGGAAAACAGACTAAGAGATTGTGCTGCCTTGGGTTTCACTGGTTTTCACTGGCGTTTGGCGTCACGGTCTGTGTAGGTGCTTTTGAACTACGGTCTCAAGAGAGCGTCCAGCACCGCTCGCGCTGCCCTGCCCCCTCCTTCAGTGAATGGTGGAGAGCAGCCCAGCCAGCCCCAACCCGAGCCAGACCCGCCGGGCACCGGCACCAACTACCGCCCGCGGCACCGACCCGCCCTCACGGCGGGGGGCGGCACGTGACACGGGGAAAACCGCCCCCAGGAGCCGGCGAGCCCACGCCGCAAGGGCCTCTGGGAGTTGTGGTCCGCCTCGGCTGCCTCCGCCCTCCCGGCCGGCGTCTCGCCGTGCTCAGCCGGACCTATGCCCCGGAGATGTCCCCTCGTGCCGTGTCAGTACGCGTCTTCCTCCTCCTCGACCCATTGGCGTCCCCTCTGTGTGGGAGGAATGGGCGGAAAAGGGCACGGAACTACTCATGACAGAACTACAACTCCCGGCGTGCGCTGCGCTACGGAGAATTCAACGGGGCAGGGGGTGGGGAAGATGGCGGCTGTGAAACCGAGCCGGAGCGGAGGTTGAGGTGAGTTTGGCGTAGCCGGACAGCGCTCCCGCTGCTCCTGTTCACCCTCGCAGTCGCTTCCTGGTCGCGATCTCTCACTTCTTTCCCTTTCTCCACCTTTGGGAGCGAGGAGGACGCTCCAGAGGGGTGGGCACTGAGGGGGTGGCGGGAGGCTCGGGCCGCCCGGCTGATGCGGTAGGAAATCCTCGAAGCATTCCCTCAGCCGGGACCCGCCGTGGCAGTGGCTCGGGGTCCCTGTGGGCGCTGCGGTGCACGGTCCTGGCGGAAGAGGCGTCAGGCTGGCTGCTCGCCAGGGGCTGCTCGCCACGGGAGTTGCAGGAACAGCGGGGCTGGGGACAGCGAGCGTATCCCCCTCTTTTACCGGGCAGGGCCGTGGCTTTGGGATTTCCCTCAGCAGGTTTTCCTCAAATGGACCTTAAGACAGCGAAATTTTAACCGAACACAATGCAAATTGACAGGAGGACGACACTGTGAACTTTCGTGGCTTCGTCTTTAAAGTTAGTTGTGCATCACGGAGCCATGCTTTAGATAATTTAGGTGTGGCTTCACAAATCCTGTTACTGAAAACTAGTACAATGTCTCTCTTTTAATTCATCTAGGAAGGTATCCCGTGGTCCTTCGAGCTGAGATCCCGGGAGAAAAGATCCTGGTGTGGGTTGTCTCTATGCTCTTGTAGAACTTGTGGAAAAGCCTAAAACGTTGAGTTTTACTTGCTATATCAAAATCCAGTTTGCTAGCCCAGGTGTTGTACTTTGCAAAGCTACATCAATGTTTGCTGTGCAAACTGAGTAAGTAGGCTAAATCCAGAGTTAACAGCTAAGGCTTTGGGATTTTATAGGTAATTACTTCCCAAAGCATTTGTAATTCATTCTAAATAATTTGAAATGTCTTCTCAAGTAATTTCAGGGCATCTTGCTGGAAGATTTAGTGTTGATGCTCTTAAACATATGGTAAAATTTCTATGAGAAATTGGTGGTTTGGAGTTGAAATCTTGATTGTAGTGCCCTGATAGGCCTAAAGGCTTATCCATAAGTTTTATTTAAGCCTTTAGATGACACTTTTAGTACTTGTCTATAAGAGGCTGCTTGAATGGGATTAATTACTGATTCCGGAAAAACCTCACAAAAATTGAATTAGAATATTGTTTGTGATTAAACAACTCTTTTAAATACTGCAAATGTTTGCAGTTCATGATGGACAGTGACAGTAACTTCTCTCTACTTCTATCCAAACTTGTGCAGTAGAAAAGAATGAACAAATTTTTTATTGAATGCAAGGTGAAGGAGGTATGAGAATACTCACCAGAGCTGGCAATTGAACTTCAAGTAGAATGCAAAGGGATTGCACTTCTAATTATAAAATCTAAATTACAAAGAATGTGGGTTAGGAACAGCTGTGGTTGGTATCAATGACTTTTGACTGCCCAGCCTAACTCTGTAAGGAAGTAATCCCTGTAAAGTTATCACACAATTTTTAATCATCTTTGAAGATACTTAGTTTTTTAAAATAAAAACAAATTATGTTTTCTGTAGTTGCATTCTCTCTTAGGTAAGAGAGCAGATTAGTCTCGGTTAATTCAGCCGTACTCGTACGTGGCATTGCGTCTCCACGTGAGAAAACTAACTCAGACTCAGGTCAGGTACTTACCCAGAATTGCACTGTGGTATGTAAATCCATTTTATATTGCATTTTTTGGGTTCTGGGAATTGTAGTTGGAGCTTAACTGTCTATATTTAGGAATGAACATGTGATTTATTAATCTTGCATCGCACTGGCCATTTGCCTACTTTTGACGCTAAAGGCATTGATTAATTTTTCAAAGAGGAAATATGAGTGGGGAACTAAGTGGTGTAAGAGCTTAATGTGCAATGGATTTTTAATTTTTCAGTTCATGCCTGTGTAGCTTGGATTGTGTGGCTGTCAGAGGTGCTTAAGCCTCTGCCCTTATTTGGCTTAAGTTGGAGGAATGAATAGGAGCCCAGCTGGCAATTTCATTTTGAAGACTCAAAATCAAGTTAAGCATTTATGGTGTTACATAATAAAATAACACCACAAGGGCTTATTGAAAGATAATACAAAAAACCCAAGTATGATGACTCTGTTTCTCTACCTGTAGCACAAGGTTATATCAGTTTTTCCATTTTAGGTCTTTTAAAGAGGTCCATTGTTTTAGGACAGACAGCAAAAGGATCCCTGCTTTTCTGTTTGACTTTCAATGCTATTTCTGGACTCTTTTTATAATAGGAAATATTTTGCTTCTAAAATATTCTTTAATTTCAGATCCCGGATTAGTTAATGGAAAAAAAAAAGTCAAACAAAGTGTATTTTTATCCTTTTTCTGATGAATGATGAATTGACATTGGGTTTCCTAGCCTCTCCTAGACAAATGGTGTAAAATCTTCTCAAAACGAAACTGAAAGTTTTTCTTCAGAAGAACAACTTTTATGTGTCATGCAAATGTTCATCTGCCTTTTAAGGTACATTCACTGCCTTTGCACTTTGAGTATAATTTCATTTAGAACTATTGTTATATCCTTAGGAAAAATGCAATAACTTTTAGTCCTCCACAGAAAAGTAGATATGATTTTATTTACGTTTTTAATATCCAGGAGTTGGTTGCTTTGGTGAAGAAAACATTGTGTAGTACTTAACATCCATAAGTTGCATCTGACGATCTGTCATATGTCACAAATTGACATGGAATATGTTAAACAGTAAGTGTTAGATTAGGAATCACATTAAATGGTATCACATTCTTTTCTTTTAATTAGCTGAGTTCTACTTCATCAAATTCTGTGGGGTTTTTTTCCCTTCTCTTGTTATGTAAAATTTTAGTTCAGTGACAAAAAGCTGAGCAGACCCCTGGTGGAAACCTTCTTGGTTTAGTTTAGCTCTGTTCTGCTGTAACAGGTGACAGCATCTGTGGATTAAACTTTGTCCTAGGTCAAGTGAAACGGTGATTGAAGATTTTATGGAGGGGGATTGTGTGGTCTATTCTGCAGGTAGAGGCAGGCCACCCTCAGATGGAATTTTTGGTCCTGTTACAGATCATAAAATTATTAAAAATCCAGTGAATTATTTTAAATCAGAACCAGATATTTTCTATTTGTCTTAGTTGGTAATGCAACTTTTCTAGTAATTTCTGAAGAAAAGTCTACTAAAAATCTTCTAAAAGTGAGTTGACTTTGCTGGCAACAGCAGTGGTAATGTTCTAGAAAAATGCATTGAATTCCTGTTTGTCGGTGACAGTCAGTAAAACATTCTGAGTCTCTGGCAGTTGACTCCCTGAAGCTCTCACCAGGTTCTCTGCATTTTTATTTACTTATATGTCAGTAAATCTGTTTTCTGTAATGTTTCAGCTAGGTCCATAAGTACATTCTGAACCAGAGATTTTGCTTTTCCATGTGTCTGTTGGACATGATGATCCACAGCACGTTTCCTTTTATAAAATTATGCTGCTTCTCGCTCTGTCCTTGGAGAGGGACATACAGCTTTCTAATAGGTGGGATATTTAAAATAACTTACTTTGAAGTACTATTTTAAATCCCAGTTGCTGTCAGCAAATTGGAACCTTTGATTGGAATACATATACAACGAGAATAAAATTTATTTTTAGCAACTATGAACATTGCTTTAATATGCGGTCATTAAAACATATGTTGACCAATTGCAATGTTTATTCTCACGTTATCTCTGGAATTAAAATTTTTTGGGGTGCAAGTACAGACAATTATTATCTGGATCTATTTTATTTAAATTTTTATTTAAGTTTTGACAACAGCAACACTCAGAGTCTAACTGAGATTTTGTTCTTATTTGTGGAAAGGTACATTTGTGGTGAGTTTGCATTTGGTGATTAGTAAAACCCGAATGTACTGCTTTAATACAGAAAAATTCTCAAATGATTTGCACATTAGTGCTAATTAATTGAACAGTAGATTAGGCTCGTTTTATGTCCAAAATAGATTATTGTAACTTCAGATGAGTTAATTTTATGAATATATTTAATTGCATCAAAAATCCTTTGAGCAGCTATTGTGTATAGGATGTTGCACTCTGATCTAAAATCTTCCTTTTTTAATGCTCGGAGAAAAATGCCTTAGAAAGTGCCACACAGGTTTTTCAGTTGTTTTTCAACGTGTTCAACAGAAACCTCTCACAGGCATTTTAACAGGGAAGTGCTGTGGTTTACATCTGAGGTGGAAGCATCCTGTGAGACTGTGCAGGATTTAGCATCTCAAGCAGTGGCACTTGGAAAGGTCACAATACACAACAGAAAAACTCTGGCATCAAAGGCAAGCACAGAATGACTGCATTTCAAGAACTGGCAAAACCTACATCTAGTCTGGTCAGATAAGAGGATATCTGGGTTTCTGTGGTAACAGCCTCTTTGGTATTGGAGCTGAAGAATGTGACTTGGGCTCATTCTGCATAAATTACTGAGCATATTTGGATCTAAATTGTCTAAACCTAGTCTTGACTTTGTTTGTTTGTTTGTTTTCTTTATAGTTTATTATGTTTTTGCAAAACCGAAGACAGACCCCTGATTAACAATGCCTAGCAGTAAGTATTCTTATCTCAAGTACATTAAGACAAAATTTAGGGGTGTTTACTGTTAAGGTATTTTCTTTGGGGTTTAAAAATTCGAAAAAAAATTTAAATGGAAAAAGAAACATTATACTTGGTGTAATTTTTAAGAGTTTTAAAATCTTTATATTATCTGGTCTCTGCTTTTGTAAATATCCATATATTATTCAAATAATAATATGGGCTCTGTATTTGCCTTTTTGGTCAGAACTTCACAGTATAACATTGAATTTTGTGATTTAGGCTATGTTCTGAAATAGTTGTATTGAAAAAATGAAAAATATACTTTTGATATAAAAAAGCTATATTTTGATATAGGTATAATACTAAATTTAGAAAGTTACAACTAGTGTTTACAGAATTTAGGATAAAAAGTGATACGACTTAAAATTTTTGGCATTCAAAGTTAAGTGAGATTTTTAAGGCAAATGTTTCTACGAATCGAATTATTTACCTTCAAGAGTAGCAAATTTCTCTAACACAAAGGATCACATTATAAAATGAGTTACAAAAGTATGCGTTTAATGACTTCTTTATTTATTTTTTCTATTTTCTATTTAGAAAAAATTCTACATCATGTCTAGTAAGATTGCTGACATCAGTCTTTGAATAAAGCAGTCTCCTTTATGCAGAGGATAAAGAAGTATTCATAAAGTTATTGTACCAGTCATACTGAGTGCATTTTAATTCTATAGGTTTGTAATGAATTTCATGGATATTGAATTTCTTGAGGAAGTCTTTGAGCATTTGTTCTTTGCTGTGATTTGTAATCATCTGTGGCTGTGGGTACTAAAAGTGCCTTACAGTAGTTCTGTGTTGTGTTGTTTGAACCACTGTCATGTAAAATACCTTACAGTAAGTAAGATATGTCACACTTGTCATGTAAAGGAGTGTTAGGCTTTTTTGACCAAATAAGCTGGAAAAGTAAGATTTTTTTTTTTGTTTCTTTGAAACCAGATATGCTTATGTTTGGGGTCATTCATATCAATGCATGTAGAGTTTGCATTACTACAGTCAGATGGGAATTAAAAGGGACCAAAAGAACTGATTGCAGTATTTATCTGTGGCAAGACACTCAGAACTGCACAGCCATTTTTTTATCTTTGCCTGTATAAATGAGTTTTAAGTGCATGGGTGAAGGGAAGGGCAAACGTGTGTATTGCAATTCTTGTGAAATAACAGTGTTTTCGTAATATTTTACTTCCAAATGTTATGGCAATGAGAAAGTATGATTGGATTGGATTTTAAGGCAAGCAAACGTCTTTTTGTGGCTGGTTTTACTTTTAATAAATAGAAATAGAGCCTTCAGGAATCCTGCTCTGTTGCATGTGAAAAGGAGATCTTCTGTCTGCTAATTTAGGCTCTTCTAAAGGTTCCGTAGGATTGTTTTGAGAGCATATTGATGAAACAGGCTGCTGCTACAGTGTTACTTTGAAATCTTAAAGTATTTGTCCTTGAAATCTTAAAAACTCTGTTGTTTGTAAAGGCTGGAGGGGGGTTATGTTTTTATTTTATTTCCTTTTCTCATGGAGTTCTCTCATCCCACACATCAAGAAATGCATTGACCATCTTTAGGAATAAAACTTAGAAAAGGCTGTTACAGCGAGATATTTTCCAAAAATGTTTTCTGTCATGTTACAATGAGTTCTTTACAAATGAAGTAGAAAAATAATATCTAGTTACCAGGAAATTTTGATGGAGTTCTTGGGTCATATTGGCCAACTCCCTCATCCACTATTGTCCTGCTTTGTTCTTTGTTTTCTGGGTCTGTGTTCTTGGTGGTAGTTTTACCCATTGGTTTTTTTGGGGTTGTTTTTTTTTTTCAATACAGTAATTGAATGAGTGTATAGGTGTAAAGATGGTTTCTGAATATCATGACAAGTCCAGATACTGGTATGTATAGGTTTAAAGATGGTTTCTGGAATATCATGAGAAGTCCAGATACTGATATTACATAAAGACTGAGTAAGAGCTTAATTAGTCTTTCTGGGGACTTCAGCTCTTCCTGGTGACACCTTAGAAGTCAGTATTGAAATTATTGTGCATGAAACATTCACAGGACAATATGCTTTTTAACTCCTTCAGCATTAGCTGGAAGTTAATGGAAAAACAGGCACTAGTCAGAAGTGGGCTGTGGTACTGAGATGGGGAGAGATGAGCAAAGGTCATTAGCCAGAGGTGATGGATGCTCTTCTCATTGAACCTCAGCTCAGCCATGGCTGCTGGGCTCTGCATGAGTTGTTCATTGCCTGTTCGGATTATTGCATTTTCAACTGATGTTTCTGCTTAGTGATTCCACTTAGGAATGTGGGAATTAGTGCTGCATTGAGTCCTAAAAAATGTTAAGATCTTAGTCTCAATGCAGTTGTAACAGCCCAAATAGAAAATATTCAGTCTGCTCTCTTAACCTTGAGATGTAAAAGTGCTTGGCTTTGACCAGCACTTTACCAGCCATGACGTGGCGTTTGTGTTGGCATCTGTAATGGAGGGGTGATGCTCTATCATTGCTGCAGCATTTGTATCAACCTTGCCAAGGTGTGGCTTTTCTCTGTACTTCCTGTGTTTATGTTAGGAGTTTCTCTTGTGCAAATGACGTGGACGTTGATTCGAGTGGTTACAGACATGGATGGTGTCTTCAGCTGAAGTCGAAATGCAAATTCTGTAATGTTGAGAAAGCGAATGTGTTTCCTCATTTCTGTTATAGTACAGTAGGAGTAGGTTTGAACCACAGATGTTTCAGTAACTGTTTAAGCTTTATACCAAAGAATTCTGGAGTAAAAGATTAAATAGTGCTTGTATTTAAAAGCAAAAACAAAGAACTAATAACCAGATAGCCTTTGCAGTACAGGCAGTATGTGTTTCTCACTTGGCTCGTGTGCTCTCAATTTCCCTGTTAAATAATTTGTACAGATAATTTCATTTAGCATAATGCTGTTTTGGAACATGAGCAGTTTTGGTAGTTTTTTTTGTTGGCTGCATTCAGATTGAAGTGTTACAAATGCTTCTGCTAAGGAGAAGAAGCAGTAGCTAAGTCATATAAAAATATTTGTTGAAGACTCTTCTTTTTGAACATTATGTTCTGGATATTCACACTTAATCAGATGTTTGAAACACAGCTTGGTAGATAATGAGGTTTTTCTTCTCTAGAAACAGCTAACCTACTTACTGGATGTATTCCATGACTTCAATTAAATGTTTAACGTAAAGGCAGCTTTTATAATAAAATTAAATCGTTTGAACTAGAAGAATTATGTGTAGCATGGGTGAGAGCACCTGTTGACTGTAAGAATGTATTTTACTTGTGTTAGCTCCGTGTGTGACTTTTTAAAACTTTTTCTTGGCTTATTCTTTTCTCTTTTGGCTTATGCCATTAACACAATTATATCTTTGGTTTTCAAGGTTTTGTTAATAATAATTGTTAGTTAGATAGTTTTTAGCAGCTGATTAGCAGGTCCTTATGACTGACTGTGACATAAATTAAGAGAACAAATAAATAAAAATACGGATTTTGTCAAGTGTAATTTCCCCACATTCTTCCTTTTAATTACTGCTGTGAAATTTAGTGATGTGAACACCTCCCACACTCTTCTGTCAAATATTTGCCAGTTGGAAAGGGACCATTCTGATTTAAGGGGTACGTATATTAGCTCTGTGGAAAATATTCCATGACTTGGCCTGTTCTTGGTCACAGTGAAGAGGCCGTTTTGGTGAGTTCAAAATGGCTCAGTGCAGATTATTTCTCATTAAACTACGTAACATTTTGTTTCCTTGGCCTCCCAAACACCGTGTGGCTTTTTGCCACTTGTCTGTGCAGTGGCTGCTCTTCTGACAGCAGGTGGAGCGTGCTGGTGGCTTCCCTGCTTTGTGCAAGGTGAAAGCAAACAGAAGATGGAACAATTGAGTAGTACTTGTTAATTTCTGTATTCATGCATGCTACTGCTTTTGTTGTGTTACTTCGTAGTCTTTAAACAAATAAATGACCCACCCCTTCCTCAAACCCAAAAATACCCATCAAACTTATAAAATTATAATTTTCTATGTGAACAGAACTTTCTTGCCAAGTGTAGGAGGGAAAACAGCACTTGAAATGGAATTGCAAATGAGTGAACTCTTAACTGGCATTTAACGTTTTTAACACGTTTTAAGCGTCAGATAACACCTCACTTTGGTTTTCTCCCCTCCCAACAATTTTGAGAAATTCACTTATTTGTGTTTTATGATTCTAGTTTTTATTGTGTATATATAATAAGTAAGTATTAACAAGATTGGTAATGGGAAAGGAAGATTTATCTCCCTGTGAGATAAAATTCTGAAATATCAGTGGCTGGTGATGTGTCCCTAAAAGTGTCTGTATAAATATTTCAAGGACTAAGTTTTCTAATGTTTTTAGTGAAAATCAAGCCATAGTTCTTATTAATTACCGTCTCCACTCTTTCCATCCAGCATACTTTTTTTCATCTGGAATATGTTTCTCATGTAACCTTCGCACTTTAAAATGGGACCTGCTACTTAATAAAGTATTTTTTGTAATTGCCTAATTTATTTTATAGGCAGAGTAATCCTCTTGATTTTGTGACAGCATTGTTGACTACTTAAAACTGTGTTTAATCGCTTATAATTCTGTAACACTTTCATGTTTCAGCTATTACAGAAGAGTTACATCAGGAGGTGTCTGAAATTGTTTGCTGCCTGATTCTGGTATCTTAGGATGAGAAACATCAGAAGCCCTGTATCATGTCCTTTTCAACTACTGACCTAACTTTGGGGACATGGGAACTTGGAAAACAGCTGCCAGGGGAAGGTCGTGGTTTGGGCTTCCTTCAGCAGTTTGCCACTTCCTAGACCTAGGCCAGAAAAGGAAAATAACCGTATTTCAGAATGTCTGTAACTATTATGATATTATGGATTCTGTGTATAGTAACATGCAAGAAGTACTTTCAGTATGTAAACACTTAGATACAGTGTTTTTTCAGCTGATATTTAGGTAACTGTCTTTTCTACACTGAAAAGAAAAAGTATTAACTTCTCCAAATATATCCTTGATTAAGCTAAGAAAAGAAATAAAACAGGAACTTGCAGATGGAAAACTAGCTCTTTGTACATCTGTTTATTTAACTCATGGTACCTTAAGCAACTTTGTGTGTCGTCAAATTGGTGCTTCCATATTTAATGAATATGCGTGGATTTCTTTTAAGACTTGTTAATGTGGAGCAAGGGTTCCTTTTGTTGTTTCTGTTAGCTGTCATTTCTATGTACACATCATCCTAACCCCATTTGGGAAAGCTAATGTTTAGGAGCAGGTCCATAGAGAGTCAAAACCACTTGTATTTAGACAGGATGTGATGAGTGACATCGCAGTCATCATTCATGCTTCCATTTCTTCCATTTGTTTTGGAACACACTTCAACATGGCCAAGAAATGAACAACTGTGTTTCATCCATTCATTGTCGAAGTCTGAAGAATTTATTGTTTCAGCTGTTGTTACTTATGTGCACACAATCTGGACATCTAAAAAAAAAAACATCCAATGCTTTAGAGATGAACTTCATTTGGTGCCCATCCAAGCCTTTGTGTGCTTTTAAACTGTACCTGGATCTTTCACCAAGTGTTAAAATGTAGCTTAGTCATTTTTTCAGGCTTTATTAAAATATGGCTGTCGTTGTTATTTACAGAAATCACTTTGCAAGTATCAGTCGGTTAATCTTCATGTGCAGCCTTGTTTGCTATTGATTTGTGAATCATGGGACGAAAGGGTAAGAAGGCTCATGCTGATTATGCATGTGAGTGTCCTATTTTTTATGCATGACAACAAAACAAAATTGATTTGGGGGGGCCAGGGGTGAGATTTCCATTATGTGATTAAATGCATGTCTCTGGAAAAGCCAGGGTGAACTACTTTTAAAAGTATTTTGGCTTTCCCTTTCCTTGATATATGGACTTTACTTACCACGCTTGGCCACTGTGAACCTCAGTGGCTCTCTAGGGAATCACGTTCTTTGTGAATTGCTGAAGGTGAATGTTAGCTGTGTACACCACTCTTGGCTTTTGAAGGATGCTATTTCATTTCTAGAAAGTTACATTATTGAAGATCAAGCAAGAATTAGACAGGAATGAATAAAAGATGGGGTAGGTAGATGAATGAGACGCTTCCAGGTCTGCCAGGAGTTCAGGAAGCATTTGGACAATGCTCTCAGGCACACAGTATGATTCTTGGGGCTGTCCTGTGCAGGGCCAGGAGCGATCCTTTTTGCATCCCTTTGTACTCAGAATATTCTACAATTCTGTGATTCTTCGTCTAACAACTTGTAGATACCAGGACTTCAAAAAATAGTTGGCACCTATATAACTCAGCCTTTGTTTTCATGTCCAACTTGAAATCTGTTAAAGGTCTCAGTCCTTTCATTTTTCAAGAAGAGCACAGTTGTGATTCTGAATTGTACTTGGACCTGTTACTGTATTTTGTTGATAACAGTCTGTACTTTGGTTGGAAATGGGCACCCTGAGTCTTTAATTGTGGTTTGAGAAAGCTTACTTATTTCTTAGTACAAGAATGAGTAAGGAATTCCTATCTAACACTTAGCTATATAGTTATGCTAAATCAGTACTCCTTCCTGATACTTTTGTAAAGCTGTTAATGGGTAAAGAAATCAGTGAAGTAAAGCTTCGTGGATATTTTGTTAGAAGTGCACCAACGAATACCCAATAATTTAAGCTATTAAAACAAATTTTCTTGTGTCCATTAAACTAGAACATAACTGTCTGCTGATTAGAAAAGGGGTCTAGGAGGCTGATAGCCTACTTACGAACTTTACATGTAATAAAACGTGGATAGTTGTTGTAACTGATCTGTGTCTGACATGATTGAGCTAGCAGGGTTCTCTTGTCTTGTAGTAAATGAAGTGCAAGCTGTTTTCAAGACTTTCCACGTGCTCGTGTTTCTTTATGAAATGAGTTTGTGCTTTGTTACTGACATTGGTTTAGACATGAGCTTGAAGTTCCTCAGAACTGACAAAACATAATTTTTGCCAATTGAGTCTGATGTTGGAATTGCAGTGTGTTTAGAAGTGCTGGTTGTGGGCAAGAACTGCTGGATTGCTGCAGAAGTCAATGAGCCTGCATGCCCTCAGCTGTCCTGTCCGGTTTCTACAGAAAGCTGAGACACCCGAGGATTTACTGGTTACCAAGATGTTTATGTTTAAACATGAAGCTGTCTGTCTCCTACACTGGCCATCTTCTAGGCTGGCCAGTTCAGTTTGGTGGGAAACAGAAGTTGTGGTAGTAAAGGGACATACGCAGTCTTTATGTAGTGAAGGTGCCCAGAAGAGCAAATCCACTGTGTTTGTGTTCTCTGACTCATTAGACATTACAAGAGGGGAGAAATTGCTCTTTAATCAGCTGGGATATGTGGTTCTAGATAAGCATATGTTCTAACCTTATATCCCACTGTTTGGGAGAAGAGCTGCTTTTCAGTTCTTAGGGAAAACCTGAATTTGAGATGAAGTGCTCTTTAGAACTAATGGGAAAAATAACAACCAAGAGGATATTTTATAACTTGGATTAACCTAGAAGAAGGTGGGGTTTTTTCAGTGAATCTTCTGTCTTTCATGTCTGTGTCAAAAATTGTGAATAATTGAAAAGTTGTTGCATAAACTTCTGTTTGCTGGTTTGTTCAAAAGCTGCTTTTCTGCGAGGGCAGGATGAACTCGGTAAAGCTGTTTGCAGAGAAAGGAAAACATGTAAAATGGGGTGTATTGGCAGCTCCAAGGACCTGTTCTTGACAATATGTAAAGAGATTTTTTTTTCAAATTTTTGATTCCATATTCTTTTAATGTTCTTTTTCTTTTAATGGAAACATGTATGTTTCCACGTCCAAATGGCAATATCTCATTTTGTAAATGCTTTCTAGGAAAATCAGACAGGTAGGAATAGACACAAGCAGTGTACTTAACTGAAGATTGGTGACATTTAAGCAAGAATTTGAATTCTGGAGCCTGAGTATCCTCTGTGACTCTGTTTTTCAAAGTAACATTATAACAGCTTTGTTTAGCATTTTATTTTTCATTAATGCCAGTACAGTTTAAACATTTTTGTTACTGAACAGGAGCAGATGCTTTGTCATGTTTAGAGATCTATGTATGTGCCTCAGAAGAACTGCTGCACTGTTTTCTTGGTGTAGATAGCGCAGTATGGTTCGAGATTCACAGAAACACTTCCGCTCTTTCCTCTCTTTCCACTCTTTCTTACGTTATTTTCTGTGTACACTGTGTGTGTGTGCAGGAAATAAAATTTATGAAATGTGGTGTTGAACTACTTGAGAACAGAACATTTTTCTTTTAATTAGGAAATGTTTTTCAAAATCTGTGCATATGTACTGAAGTCTGTAGCTGGGTTTGCTCAAATGAAGGTAAAACTTGTTTTTGAAGCTCTGGCCTTGCTTATGTTATTATTTGGGATGTTTTAATAGAGAAAAGGATCTATAGAACAACACTCCTGTAAATGTCCTATAAACTGGTCAATGGTTTATGGTGAACTAGTTGCAATCTAGTTTCCTAAGCTAAGCTTACCTTCTCCATTAGCTTTGAGGGTTCCAGAGAGAAGTCCTGTCAACCTTTGCTTCCTCATCATCAGGACTTTTCATCATGACATACATGCATTTTTCACTCACAAAAAGCTTCTCATGGCTTGCTTTTCTTCAAATGACAGTGTGGTACCTATTCCCTGGTCTGTTTTTCTTCGAATGACAGTGTGGTACCTATTCCCTGGTATGTTTTTCTTCGAATGACAGTGTGGTACCTATTCCCTGGTCTGTTCCAGTCCTGTGTCTTTGGGCAGCGTGAGCTGCAAGGCACCATTGGGCAGGCATGGAGAATTAGATCCTCCCAGCCTACATACTGCATTCACAGGATAGCTGTGATGAGGAGGTCACACAACTGTTCTGAGCATCCTTTTTTTCTGAGGAAAAAGATGGACAGCAGCATAAGATTCTGGAAGTTCTTGCCATTACAGCTGTATTCCATCTCTGTATATTGGATTAAGAAAGCAAACTGCATTGTCTTAAGAAAATTGAAAAAGTAGCAGTCATCAGGAAACTTCTTCATGCGTCTTTACAATCATGTTTTTTCAATGCACAATGTTTTAGGTGTTTATCCCCCCCTAAGAAGACTTGAAACCCTGGGCACTTGTTGACCAGTTACTCATTGGTTTGAAGTGGGCTTGTCGTATGTAGGGCAGGTGATGGTCAGTTTTTCAGTGCCACCCTTACAGCTCTCTTCAAATAATGAAAATTTGTAGTATTGACAAAATCTTCATCAAATTCCAAAAGTAGAGAGTGTTTGACACTCTTCCATCAGTTTCTTGGTGTAGGGAAGCAACAGCTTCCAAAGCAGAAGAGACTACAGTGTGATGGAGATTTCAGTTGACCGAGCAGCTAGAACATCTTGGCAACTTTCCCATGTTTCAAGAGCCATTCCAGTTTCTTTTGTGATTCTGACCCTGGAATTAAAACATCTCCTGAAAGGCTGAACTGTTCGTGGTATTTGAGTGACTGTTTGTGTTCTGAGATGCCGAGTAATCCCTGTGTGCCTGTCTCAGTCCCTAAGTTTGAGAACTTGAAGGTTCTGTTAATTATAACTCCTAGAGTTGTACCCAGACCTGTGCTCTTATCCCAGCTTCCCAAGAATGCCCCTCTCATCCTTATGTATGCAAGGCAGTAGCTTAATCCACATGAAATCCTGTAGCAAAACAGAAGTGAGCAGCAAGTGTTAAAGCAACAAAATAACTCTTTTCCTTTGCTAGGAGAGAGGGCTACATATCCGGTAGTATGAGGAAGGAAGTGCAACAGGATGGGAAATGTGGAACATCTATCTAAATTAGAAGATTTAAAACTAAAGCTGGGCATGGGGAGAGTGGCACGAAGAAAGTCCCTGGCAGCAGTCTGCTGTGCTGCCTGGAGTTGGGACTGGGAAGAAAAGGTATGACCAGCTTGAGCATCTGGGCCTGGACCTAGTCACCAAAGTGCTGAGACTTTTAGCCAAGTATGTATATTTTTACCAGTAGCCGGCCAGCCTGCTGATCAAAAGTATAGTTTGAAGGCTCCAGAGGCCTCTGGCACCCCTCAAGAACTTCTTCTTACCCACCTCTGGCCACCTTGGAGATAGGTTAAGTATTGCTGCTTGGCCTGTTGCCTTTCAACCGTGCCTTGTGTAGCATCTTTCCTCTCCTTCAGTGTCCGTCTCAACCCAGAAGTGCTCCAGCATCTTCTCTTCCATGTTAGATGTTGCTGCTTAACCTGACACAAAGTGGGAACAAGGTGATAGGAGAGGTGCAGGTGTTACAGTCCCTCTTCTCAGTGGAGTGTTGATTAAGTTAGTTGGCTTGGCCTTTGAGCACACATGACACCTACAGTACTCTTCTCTGTCACCTGCAGCTGTCTTCTGCACCTGAGAAGTGTTCAAGGATGCAGCATTCTGAAAATGGCTCATCTGGGTTAGAGAATAGCTTAGGGTCAAGGTGAAGCCAGGCTTTGAACAGGATTGTGTTGAACTTGGAGGCTACTTCTGTGCCACTATCATCGCTGTGCTGGGGGGACTCCATTCACCAGTACCCATGGATGTTGGGTGGAGCCAGGCATTTGGACAAGCAGAGATAGGTCAAAATATTTGTGTTACGTAGCAGGAGTAGTAAGAGGTTGCTGTGATAATGCCTATCCTTCTTCACTTCTTTTATTCTAAATTAAATTGTAGGTAAAGAGTGTCCTCCTGGCTCAGTGTGTTACTGGATGTGCACAGTGGTTGTTTTGTCAGTGTTAGGAGTCTGCTCCATACTCTGCTGTTTGCCTGGATGGAGGAATAATAGCAGTTCATGTGCTTCAGAGAATACACAAAGCACTATGAGCCTCTGTTTCGCTCCCTGTCTCCTTTAGTCCAGTAGTTTACTTCGATCACATTTTTCACTGATTTATGAAACACCTTGTTATGAAATCAGTATTTGTTTAGAAATAGGACT